>CM074492.1:26874419-27254735 GCA_037389245.1 Oryzias sinensis
AAAAATGGTCTGCGCTCATCCCCCCTCCCCCCCCTTCCCCTTCCCTCTGACACACGCGGCTCCGTCTCTATGACGGGAGGCGCAGCTGCGGCCCAGAGTTGATTGTCAGATAGAAAAAGACTCCCAATGACCTGTTAGTGAGATTCAGCCAGCCACCGGCGAGTTGCGCTCCCCTCTCGAGTTTTTTGACTTATGTTCTGTTGTGATATGTCTCACATACTATGAATATAGTTCCCTACGCGGAGGGATACATAGTTTGCTTTTTTACCTGAGCCTTAGTTCTTCATGTATGGCTAAGAAGTTGGAAGTGAATAAAGTGCGAGGTCCCTCTACAAGTTATTGTTGGTCTTCATTGATACAATAACACTTCATGGTGGCAGCGGAAAACAGAGATTGAAGAAAAAAAAAAAAAGACGAGAGAGGAGAAGAATTTCCCCGACGCGAACCGAAGCGACAACTTGTCCGTGGATAAGTGACGTGCTGCTGCTAGCTAACTGCACGTGTAGCTTGCTGTTCGTGATGGCGTCGCATCTTCCTACTATGAACTGGTCCGACCCGGATCTGGGTGAGGCAATTTCATTGTTCAAGCAAAAGATGTGCCTGTACCTAGAGGATGAGGAGATCTCAGATGAAGTAAAACAAGCCAGAAAAATATGCCGAGGCATCGGGGATGAGGGGCTAAAGAGGCTAAATGCTAGCGGCCTAAGTGCAGCTGAAAAGAAAGTCCCGGCAAATCTGTGGAAGTTTTTTGAAGGACAATTAAAGTTGGATGTCAACTTCAGAATTCACAGACTGCATCTTATGCAATATAGACAGAAAGCAGGCGAGAGTATTGATGATTTTATAAACAGAGCGAGAACTCTTGCACTAAAATGTCAATTCACAGATGAAGAACTCCATGAACGCCTGATTGAGCTGATCATAGCCAGCACGCCGCATGAAGCTTTCAGAAATGAGCTCTACAGCAAGCCTCAAGGTTGTTCTCTGGCTGAAGTCCTGACTGAAGGACGAAAACATGAAGCTCTCACAGCGGGAAATCTCCAACTTCACCAACTTGAGGTATGCAAAACAGAGCAAAAGGAAAGAGTGGATGCTATTATCAAAGGAAGAGGAAGGCTGTGTCAAAGATGTGGATCAGATCATAAGCCACGACAATGTCCTGCTTTTAATGATATATGTCACCTATGTGGATACACAGGACACTGGGCTAAATGCTGCAGAAACAGAAAGCAACAGAAAAAAACAGAATATACCAACCAACACTGGCGAGATAAATCTCAGCCACAGTCAATGGGCAGATACCACAGAAAAAGTTATCAGAGCCAGTCATACAAGAATGACCGTAAAAAGCCAAACAAAGGAAAAATAGATGCCATACAAACCACAGACTCGAGTGAAGATGACCCATATCAAAGAGAGTTTCACTCTGTCACGGTCAGCGAAAAATGTATGCACAGCATTGATGCAAAAATGCCAAGAGAAGAAGCTTATACAATCCTAAATATAAAACCACCTGACGTACCTGGCCAGAAACACACACTTCGTTTAAAAATTGACACAGGTGCATCAGGGAATACCTTGCCACTACGTACATACAGACAAATGTACGGCAGAAACAGACAGGCGATGAACAGACTCCAAAAGAGCCATGCAAAACTGTCAGCCTACAGCGGACACAGGATCCGATGTTATGGGAAAATAAACATCCCATGTCAATGGAAGCACTCAGAGTGGATTAACGCCATGTTTTATGTTGTGGATGTACCAGGTCCAGCAATAGTTGGACTGCCCACATGCGAAGCACTCAACCTGGTAACTGTAAACGTGGACTCTATAGCTAATGTCAGCAAAGCAGCTAACAAAGAAAACAAGAACCAGACCACAACAAAACCTAAGAAAGCCAATCCACTGCTACACATAAACACCATAGAAGATTTAAAGAAGGCTTATGCAAACCAGTTTGATAAGCTTGGTAACTTCAGTGGGACTGCAAAACTCCTGCTAAAAGAGGGTGCTGAACCATTTCAAGACCCACCACGCAAATGCAGTATTCACATAAAAGACAAGCTCAAAAAAGAACTCGATAATCTTGTGGAACAGGATGTGATCTGCAAAGTGGAAGTGCACACAGATTGGTGCTCCAGTCTAGCATACAGTACCAAGAAAGATGGTAGTCTACGGATATGTCTAGACCCTAAAAAACTAAACGACAGTTTAAAAAGATGCCCACACAGGATTCCAACAGTTGAGGAACTAAACCCAAAATTTGCAAATGCAAAAGTATTTAGCAAGCTTGACGCTAAGGCAGGATACTGGTCTATACATTTGGATGAAGATTCACAACTGTTAACAACATTTCGCACTCCATTTGGCAGGTACTGCTGGAAGCGTCTACCATTTGGACTCAGTGTGTCTCAGGATATCTTTCAGGCAAAGATGGACCAGATCCTGGAAGGATTGCAAGGTGTGGTCAGCATCGCAGATGACATTGCAGTATATGGAAAAAATGAAGAGGAACATGACAAGAACCTAATCAACCTGATGGAGCGTGCTGCAAACACAGGTTTGGTGTTCAACAGTGAAAAATGTAACATTAAACAGAACCAAATCTCATTTTTTGGCAACCAGTACACCGCCAACGGCATTCGACCTGACCCAGCCAAAGTCAGAGACATCCAGAAGATGCCAACACCACAAAACAAAGATGAGTTACACAGATTCATTGGGATGCTATCCTACCTGTCCCCCTACATACCAAGGTTCGCAGACAAAGCTCACACCCTGAGAGGACTACTGAAGAACGACGCACCATGGGTATGGGACACAAACTACCAAAATTGCTTTGATGACCTTAAAACAATGATCACTGAGGACGCATGTTTGAAATACTACGATCCCAGCTTGACTATAACACTTGAAGTGGATGCATCCCAGAAAGGCTTAGGTGTTGCCCTTGTGCAAAATAACCAACCTATAGCTTTTGGATCCAAAACACTAACAGATACCCAGTCCAGATATAGCAACATTGAGCGAGAAATGCTTGCTATTGTCTATGGAATACAACGATACCACACATATCTGTACGGAAAAGGATTCATAGTGATCACAGATCACAAGCCACTTGTAACCATATGCAGAAAACCACTTCACGCGGCTCCACCAAGGTTACAACGAATGCTAGTCCAAGTTCAGGGGTACAATTTCGAGGTCATGTACCGTCCTGGACCACAGATGGTCCTCGCAGACACCCTAAGTCGATTACCCAACCCAGAGAACAGCAGTGAAATAGAGCTGGATGAACGTATAGACGGACTGATTTTTGAACCGGAAGACCCTGAAATGTACACCATAGCACTTATTAACTTCTCACCTGACAAACAGAACACCCTTCGAGCAGAAACAAGCAAAGATCTCAAACTCAGTGCACTAAAGGAGGTAATTCTTCAAGGATGGCCAGAAAAAATACAGGACTTACCAAAACATCTTCGTGCCTTCTGGGCCTTCAGAGACGAACTTGGCATAGAAACAGGAGTCATATTCAAAGGCAGACAAGTGCTGATTCCTGACTCTATGACGGAGAGTATTCTAAAACAACTGCATTCCAGTCATCAAGGAATTGAAAAAACACGTCGCCTCGCAAGAGAAAGCGTATACTGGATAAAGATGAATGACGACATTGAGAAGATGTGCAGATCCTGCTCAGTGTGTATTGAATACCAGGATGCAAACCCAAAGGAACCTCTTCAACCACATAAGGTACCAACTAAGCCGTGGCAATCACTCGCATCAGATCTGTTTGAGGTGAATGGTCGCCACTACTTATTAACTGTGGACAGATACTCCAAGTTCCCTATGGTGGATGAGATGCACTCAACATCAAGTCATGCAGTTGCACAAAAAATACAAGCATATGTGTCATTATTTGGACGTCCAGATGAAATACTGACGGACAACGGGACACAGTACACAGGAGAAGCTTTCAAACGGTTCACAAAGGAGTGGGGAGTCAAACACATCACCAGCTCTCCTCACTACCCAAAAAGTAACGGATTCATAGAGAGACATGTACGACACATCAAATCCATCGTCAAGAAGACACTGAAATATGGTGGAAATCTACAAATGGCACTATTACAGATCAGAGCAACACCAATCGACAGTAAACTACCATCACCTGCAGAACTGATTTTTGGGAGACCTGTCACCACCCTGCTACCAAGTCGAACTGATCCTGGCAAAGAAGAACACAGATTGCACCTAGAACAACGAACTGCAAATATGAAAGAACACCACGACAGAAACAGTCGTAAGGAGCTACCACCTCTCCAACCAGGACAACATGTGACTGTGTTAAATAAAGAAAGGGGAACGTGGCACCCAGCAACTGTAGTGGAAAAGAGCACTGAGCCAAGAAGCTACATTGTCCAAACACCCAACGGAAATCAAATCAGACGCTGCAGGAGTCACCTCAGAGAACTCTTCAAACCACATATACAGATCAACGAAAGGAGGAACCAACTAGCAGAGGCACCACAACAAACCCAGCATCAAGAGGATTGCAATGACTCTGCTGAGACCATCACTGAAACCCCATGCACAACAACCACAAACTATGAAAGACAGAACAGTCCACCACCAACCTGCACACGATCTGGCAGAGTTATAAACAAACCATCTCGGTACAAGGACTTTGATCTATAAACAAGAGGAAAAAATCAAAACTGTTGATTCTTTACTTCGTATTGTTATTATGCTGTTTTCCAGACCCTAACGGATGTAAAAAAAAAAAAAAAAAAAAAAAATGATGCTCAAGACAAATGGGAATGTATGTTTCTAATTTCTATTAACATGACACAGAATGTGCTATTGTTATTGTTACAGTGATCTGAGGGTTAGCATATTCACTTTATTTTGTTTGTGATATAGATTTGAGCTAAACAGAGGGGATGTTGTGATATGTCTCACATACTATGAATATAGTTCCCTACGCGGAGGGATACATAGTTTGCTTTTTTACCTGAGCCTTAGTTCTTCATGTATGGCTAAGAAGTTGGAAGTGAATAAAGTGCGAGGTCCCTCTACAAGTTATTGTTGGTCTTCATTGATACAATAACACTTCATGTTCCAAAGACTACCGCAAAGAGGTGTGGCCGCAAGCGTCTTGCAGCAGAGGGCGGTGGTCACGTGCGCATCGGGTCTGCTTTGTCGGTGCAAGGAATTGTGGGAAATAATCTCCATTGCCTGCTTTTTTCGAAATTGGGTTGAGCACGGATGTTTTTTCTGCCTAATTCCTTTTCATGTGCCTGTTTTACGTTGTTTCACTCTGAGGTATTCTTTTTTTTTTTTTTTTTTTTTTTTTTGCACCATAAGTGTGAAGAGCAAATGGGAGGAAGACATTTTTAAAAGTCTGATGTGGCAAATTAAAAGTATTAAGTGTCGGCTGCTGAAGCAACTTCAAATCAAAAGCTCCAAGCTTCCTCTTTGAATATAGTTTGTAGCACATTATGTGTAACGCCTCAGGCACGGCAAATGCCGCCCCCTATGAAGTGCCGCCCTGGGCGACCGCCACTTCGCCCATATCAAAAACCGCCACTGCCGTGAAGACTTTGCTAATTTGTTCCCAAAAGAAAAGGTGGGTTGTAAAAGTAAATTCATAAATCTTTCCACAGGTGAGATGAGTAACAGCAGGGTCATGCAAAAACACAAATAACTGTCACTAGAAGGAAACAAGTGAAGAATATAAAAGATATGCTCACCTGAAGCAGCGATGAAGTACAGACACAATCTCTCCATCCTTGATCCTCGATGCAGACCTTCAGTCTGTGACTGCAGACGTACAGATGTTTACTTATCTGCTTCAATCCCACTCATGCAAACGGAGGATGCAAAATTCATACAAACCTAAACAGTCTAAGGGAAATTTTTCTAGAGAAGAGATCACAATACAATGAAGCCAGTGTTCAGCAGTGGCTGTAAAGCACTCAAACCAGCATTTGAGTCATTGTAACCATCGGGGAATTCATGAGAAAACTCATGTGTAAACAAAATATATCTTTCTTTAGTTAATTTTTTTTAACTTGTTAAATTCTGTTCAACAATACTGTTCATAAATTGTGGGGTTTTTTTTTTGTTTTTTTTTGGTTTAACCCTTGTGCTTTAACGTTTGGAGTTGGGTCATCTAGACCCACTAGACAGTGCGCTGAACCTTTTTTCTTCAATGATTGGTGATCTTCACTGGTGTCCATGGATTACATGAAATCTTTCCACCTTTATCCACTGTCATGGTTACAGAACACTTTCAGACCCAGATGCTGGAACCCGGAAGAAACACAGCGGGAGACGAGCGTGGCAGGTAAGAGATTTAATGGGAGCTTCTGGGGACAGAGTGAGAGACAAGAGGTAGGTCCCTGGCGTGAGGCAGATGCTGGTGGCGTCACTGGTGGGTTCCTCCACAGGAAAGATCAGCCGTCTGAAGAGAAGGTCCAAAGAACCGAGGCAACGGCAGAGGCTCGAGGTAGGACCGCAGGTGAAGACAGAGTGGGGGATCCGGGCTGAGGCGGATTCTGGCGACCACTCGTGGTAATGGATTCCTGGAGGTGAGCAGAAAGAGAGTTTAGACAAAGCTTGACGTAGCGTGGAAACTAGAGCTTGGCAAACTAGAACTTGACAATAAGACCAACTATGCACCATCAGGGGCAATGGACTGGCGACGACTGATGATCCTGGAGCTCCTTATGAAGGCGGATGAGGTGATGAGGTAAGTGGTCGCAGCTGGGGAGAATCAGCAGCCAAGCGGAGAGGAGAGGGGGAGGAGTCTGACAGCGGCACCATATCAGTACCCCCCCCTCAACGACCGCCTCCAGGCGGTCAAGGGCGGCGACCCGGGTGGGCACGGAAGAAGTCCTCAATGAGCGAGGGGTCCAAAATAAACGAGCGGGGAATCCAGGAGCGCTCCTCCGGACCGTAGCCCACCCAGTCGACCAGGAACTGGAATCCACGACCCCTACGACGGACATCCATAATCCGGCTGACGTCGTAGCCGGAGCGCCGTCGATGACCCGGGCGGGCGGTGGGGAAGCGGACGGCGGGCACAGAGGACTGTCCTGGACTGTTTTGATCTGAGAGATGTGGAAAGAAGGGTGAACTTTCAGGGTTTTAGGAAGACGGAGACGGACACAGGTAGGGTTGATGAGTTTTTCAATGACGTAGGGTCCGATGAATCTTGGAGCCAGTTTCTTCGAGGATGCCTGAATGGTGATATTACGAGTTGAGAGCCATACCCTTTGACCTGGTTGGTAATCGGGCCCCACCACCCTGCGACGGTTGGCGATCTGGCAGTTGCTCTCCTTGGTGAGGAGGAGAGCGGCCTTCGTCTGAGTCCAGATGCGTTGGCAACGCTGCAGGTGATGTTGGACGGAAGGCACTGCCAGATCCAATTCCTGTGACGGAAACAGAGGTGGTGAGTACCCGAGGGCGGCCTCAAACGGAGAGATCCCGGTGGCAGAAGATGGGTGAGTATTATGGGCATACTCGATTCATACAAGGAATTGGGACCAGTCCTGTTGATTCTGTGCTGCCAGACAGCGGAGAGCTGCCTCCAGTTCCTGGTTCGCTCTCTCCGCTTGGCCATTTGACTGTGGATGGTAGCCGGATGTGAGACTGACCGTGGCCCCCAAGGCCGAACAGAAGGCCTTCCAGACCTGAGAAGTGAACTGGGGGCCACGGTCGGAGACAATGTCCACAGGTATGCCATGGTGGCGAAAAACGTGATTGACCATGAGATTAGCTGTCTCAGAGGCCGTGGGGAGTTGAGGAAGGGGAATGAAATGAGCCATTTTGGAAAAACGATCTACAACGGTGAGAATGACAGTGTTACCGTGTCACAGGGGGAGACCGGTGACAAAATCCATGGCCAGGTGAGACCATTTCTTTCTAAAGTCTCTTAATAAACTGATCTTAGAAGGTGGTTGACAAGAAAAGTGGTCAAATAAAAATTAAGATTTAAATTAAAAAAATTGCCAGACATGGTCATGCAGTGACTATGTCACAGTGCCTCTGTCAGGTTCCTCCCCCCTCCCCTCTCTGCTTGGCCTAATTCTCCGCAGCTGCCGCCACTCATCTCATCAGCCTGCCAGACCTTCATAAGGAGCTCCAGGACCAGTATTCAACACAAGTTCGTTGCCTCTAATGGTGCATGTTCAAGCCTCCTGTGAATCTCGTCTGATTATCTTCTACCTCTCGCCTCATGCCTTTTGTCCTGTTCCAGGAAAACCCTAACCCACGAGTGAGCGGTCAAGCGGACGTGCCGAGCAACTTCCATCCACACTCACCTCCTGCAGTGGAGCGCTGTTGGATTTCACGGCTACTCTCACGCCACGGTCAGGTTCCTCGAGCTGCACCTCCTTTCCTCATCTGGTCTCGGATCCACGGACTCCCTCCAGCCACGTCGCCTCCCTGCCGTACCAAGACTACATCACCAGCTGAATCAATAAACCCACTTCTTACCATAACTCACCTCCTGTCATCCTTCCGGGTTCCAGCATCTGGGTCTGTCTAGCCTAGCCAGTCATGACAGACTATAGGAATAAAAAAACAAAGGAAAACAAACGTTATTATAACTACAATAAATTACAGAAACTCCAGGTAGAAATGTAAAGTAAATTAATATCTAAAAATGTAACAGAAAAAATATCACTTACTAAATATGAGGCTTGTATTGGTAATTCTGCAGCAATGGAAAATAAATACATTAAATGTCTGATGTAAAATAAAAACAAAAATGTTCCATCCTGTGCACTTTGTACACTTAAGTCCAGTAAAGGCAAAAGCTGTTAGGATTCAGCTTTAACAGTGCAGATGTTCAACACTTCTACTCAATTGTAAACCTAAAAATGTTACTGCACTTTTTTATGATGAAAGAAATCTGGTCTCGAAACTTGAAGTGAGAACTGAATCCCTGAAGAACAACAATCTAAAACTAAAAAAAAGTTTGGACCAAGCACAGAGCACAGTGGTACACAATAACTACATCAGCTGATAATTCATTTACATGAATCTATTAGATACAGTACATACACCAACTCAAAGCTGACTATCAAATGCAGCACTGAGGAGCGTAAACACAGGTGCAGACACAAATCTACTCTTTGAAGCCATGTGGAGATCATAGATTTAGTGCTACAATGTGCTCCAAAATCTGAAAATACACAAATTATGATGATTTCCATCCATCCATTTTTTCAGTTCTTCTGCCAGTACGTTGCAGGGCCACACAGAGACAAACAATTAGACACATTCAAACCTAGAGACAATTTTAGACTCACCTATGAAGCGTGTTTTAGGACTGTAGGAAAAGGCCGGAGTGCTCAGAGAAAACACATATACATCCTAGCTCTGAGGTCACATAAATCCTACGTCATGTCCTAGAAAACGACACAGGTTTTAGATTTTTGCCTAAAAATTGCATAATCATTATAACTACCAAAGACCACTGGCATGATTTTACTGTAGTTCAGAGGATGATCGGAGTGGAGGTCTAGGTAAGGGTCGATGACTGACGAAGTGTGCATTATCACTTTTTAACGCACGCAGTGGAAGCAAAAAGTGATAATGCACACTTCGAAGGCCATATTACAAAAGAAATAAATATTATACAGCTTTTAGTCCTTAATTCTTGTTTTTTTTTTTTTTTTTTTTTTGTCAATTTGGACATCTACTCCTCCCGCTGTCTTAGCAGAGCTGGGAAGATCATAAAAGACAGTTCCCACCCTCGCTCTGGACTGTTTGTCCTGTTGCCCTTGGGAAGACGCTATGGGTGCATCAGATCAAGGGCAAACCGCCTTAAGAACAGTTTTTTCCCCAAAGCCTGGCATTAAAGCCCTTCTTTTGGTTTGAGTTGTTCCTGCCTGCGTCTGGGTTTTCTCCTCTACCTGACCGTAACATTACGCTCCGACCATGTCCAACCCAGCAGGAAGGTCTGACTTAAGGGACTTACCAGGTTCTTCCTCCGAGGGGAGTTCTGCTACCGGAGATGAGCTATCTGTCTTGGCTCGTGAGATGCGTGGTTACATGTCCGGCATGCAACAGCTCCATGAGCGTCTCTCCAGGCTGGAGCATGTCCCCTCGTCTCCACCTCGCCAAACCCGACTGGGTCATCCGGAGCCGTTTGATGGCACGCCTGAGGACTGCCGGGCGTTCATCACCTCCTGTCGCCTTCATTTCGATTTCAACCCAAGCGAGTTCCCGTCTGAACAGAGCAAGGTGGCTTTTGCTCTAAGTTACTTGACGGGCCGAGCCAAACGGTGGGGGTTAGCGGAGTGGGAGCGCGGAGCTGAGATGTGCCGCTCTTTCCGTGTTTTTTCCACTCAACTCCTCACCATCTTTGATCCCTCTACTCCTCATCGAGCTGCGGCCTCAGAACTCCTCCGCCTCCAGCAAGGGGCTCGCAGCGTCTCGGACTATGCAGTGGAGTTCCGGACCCTGGCTGCCAGCACTCGCTGGCCGGATGAAGCATTGGTGGACGTTTTCTCCGGGGTCTCTCCGACGGACTCAAAGACGAGCTAGCGGCTAGGGTGATTCCAGAAGATCTGGAGGAACTGATCGACCTCTCAGTGCGTATTGACCGCCGGATGCGGGAGCGGGGCCGTGAGCGTCACGGCAACACAGGTTTTCGCCCACCGCTGCATGAGGAGGATCCACCACACCAGTCCGACACTCCACGACGGAGTTTTCTTCCTCCTGCGGAGCCCATGCAGCTGGGAGCCGGCCGTCTCACTCCTGCAGAACGAAGGCGCCGCTTGAGAGGAGGCCTCTTCTTATACTGTGGACAGTCTGGACACTCTGTGTGCGACTGCCCGGTAAACTCCAGGGTTCATCAGCAGTGAGGGAACTGGTGGGCCGCAATTCTTCTTTCTCTTCTCCCTCACGGCCCTCTACCAAGGTCTTGGTGACCCATGCAGGAGCTCAGGAGAAGTTTGAGACTCTAATTGACTCTGGCTCCGATGGTGACTTAATCTCTCAGGAGGTGGTGAACAAACTTAAAATCCCTGTTGAGCCTTTATCACCTGTGTTAGTCATTCATGCCATAAATGGGTCTGTTATCCATAAGGTGTCATGTCGTACTGTTAACATTTCCGTGTCTGTGTCCAGAAACCACACTGAACGGATGAGTTTCTATGTTGTGGAGTCTCTGAAGCCATAGGTGATTTTGGGTTTTCCGTGGTTATGCAGACATACCCCTCATATTGACTGGTCTACCGGACGGATTTTGTCATGGAGTCCCTTTTGTTTACTTAACTGTCTTTCTTCTGCTGCATTTCGTAGTCCTGTTACAGGACTCCTGTTAAATCCTTCCCCCCCCACCGCCCTTATGATTGTGCCATTGACCTTTTGCCCGGAACCCAACCGCCTAAAGGCCATATTTACCGCCTGTCTCCACCTGAGCGGGAGGCTATGGACAATTACCTGCAGGAGAGTCTACAGGCCGGGACCATTCGACCTTCCTCCTCTCCCGCCGGGGCTGGGTTCTTCTTTGTGGGAAAGCGTGATGGAGGACTGCGACCCTGCATCGATTATAGGGGTTTGAACAATATTACGGTGCGGAATACTTATCCCCTTCCTCTGTTGCAGACAGCGTTTGACCTTTTGAGCGGGGCTTCAGTTTTTCTAGATTGGAACTCAGGAGTGCATATCATCTGGTCCGCATACGAGAGGGGGATGAGTGGAAGACTGTCTTCAACACTCCGAAAATTTCGAGTACCTGGTTATGCCCTTCGGCCTCACTAATGCTCCAGCGGTCTTCCAGTGTTTGATTAATGATGTCCTGAAAGACATGATAAACAAGTTTGTCTTTGTTTATCTTGATGACATCCTGATCTTCTCTCCAGATCTCGACACCCATGTGCAGCACGTCAGGACTGTCCTCCAGCGCCTACTAGAGATCCAGCTTTACTGTAAAGCAGAGAAGTGCGAGTTCCACACCAAGCAGACTCGCTTCCTTGGTCATGTGGTTTCCCCCGGAGGCGTCCAGATGGACAGCGCCAAGGTCAAAGCCATTCTGAAATAGCCTGTTCCTTCTGGACGGAGACAACTCCAGCGCTTTCTCGGGTTCTCCAACTTTTATAGACGCTTCATCCGAGGCTTCAGTGGCGTTGCTGCACCCCTCCATAAGCTCACGTCGGCTAAGGTACGTTTTGTCTGGGATGAGGGGGCCGACAAGACGTTCACCGAGCTGAAGCGACGTTTCTCTACAGCCCCTATTCTGACTCAGCCTAATCCCTCTAAGAAATTCATCGTAGAGGTGGATGCATCTGAGTCTGGGGTGGGGGCTGTGTTATCGCAGAGAGCGTCCGATAATAAGGTTCATCCCTGCGCGTATTTCTCCCGCAAGCTCACTCCTGCGGAGAGAAACTACGACATAGGGAACAGAGAACTCCTGGCAGTAAAACTGGCTTTGGAGGAGTGGCGTCACTGGTTGGAGGGGGCTGCGCAGCCGTTCTTGGTCTGGACTGATCATAAAAACTTGGAGTATATCAGGACTGCCAAGCGTCTTAACCCTCATCAAGCGAGGTGGGCCCTCTTCTTTGACAGGTTCAATTTCTGTCTGTCCTACCGTCCTGGCAGCAGGAACCTCAAGCCGGACGCTCTCTCACGCCAGTTCCAGCAGGAGGAGGAGTCTGGGTCTCCTGCTGTTACCACCACCATCATCCCTTCCCACCTGGTGTTGGGAACCACACGCTGGTCTCTGGAGCGGAGGGTTAAGGCGGCTGTTTCTGACTGTACCAGCTGGCTGTCCAGACGGATGCCTGTTTGTTCCCCCTTCTCTGCGCACCTTGGTCCCAAAGTGGGGGCACTCCTCCAGACTGGCTTGTCATCCCGGAGTGACCAGGACCGGCTTTCTTGTGGCCCAGCGTTTTTGGTGGCCCTCTATGTCCTCCGACATTAGGGCTTTTGTGGCGGCTTGTCCTGTTTGTGCCAGTGTCAAGATCCCAAGGACCCCGCCTGCTGGTTTACTCCACCCTCTACCTGTGCCGTCTAGACCTTGGTCCCACGTAGCCATGGACTTTGTCACCGGCCTACCCAACTCCAGAGGTAAAACAGTCATACTCACCCTCATTGACCATTTCTCCAAACTAGTGCATGCCATACCTCTGAGGAAACTCCCATCCGCAAATGAACTAGCGGTACTAGTTTCCCAGCATTTGTTCCGCCTGCATGGTCTTCCTCAGAACATCACCTCTGATCGTGGGCCTCAGTTCGTTGCTGCCTTCTGGAGGGAGTTTTGCTGCCTCCTCGGGATCAAGGTCAGTCTGAGTTCTGGTTTCCATCCTCAGACTAACGGTCAGGTAGAGCAGTACAACCAGGATTTGGAGACAACACTTCAAGCCTTGTGCAGCAAGAACCCCAGAACCTGGTCGTCTCAGCTCCCATGGGCTGAGTATTCCCACAACTCCCTAATCCCTCATCTCTCGCTTCCATCGCGACTACCCTGATCAGCCTCGCCCTCGTCCGTCTGGTAGCCGGTCTTAGCGGGGGGGTTATGTTATGTGTAGGCCTGACTCCTGCTCAGCTGTCCTGCATCTCTGTTGATTTTCTGTCTGCCTATTTAAGGTGTGTTTGTTTCTGTGCTCAGTGTCGGAGCGTATTCTGTTCTTTGAGCCTTCAAGCTTGTGTTTCCCTCTGGCATTAAAGCCCTTCTTTTGGAATTCCATCTGGTTTGAGTTGTTCCTGCCTGCATCTGGGTTTTCTCCTCTACCTGACCGTAACACTGTACCTTTTTTTTACTTTTGGAAATTTTACTTTTGTAAATTGTACTTTTCTTTTTTGTGAAATTATTTTATTATCTTATTATTTTGTGAAATTATTTTTTCTCATGCATGTTTGTTCTGAACAGTGAGCGGCTCTCATTTCACTGTATGCGCGTGTGATGTGAATTGTACATGTGTATAGTGACAAGAATGGCATTCTATTCTATTCACAAAAAGCGGACTATTTGTCACGTGGTGCGGAACCTTGTCATGGTAACGTGACAAGGCGCCGCACCGCTGCTGCAGTCAAGATTTGGCGATATAATGCGATATATGTGCTGATGGTCACAATGGGTTAAATAAAGGATAAGCTCAGATAGAAAGTTCACCTCTTACCGCTTGTTTTTGTCCAGATGATGAAGCTAGAAGAAGATTTAAGATAGGTGACCTGAACTTCTTTATGGGGCTTGAGGTTATCACAGTGCATTATCACTTTTTAATGCACACCCAGCAGTCAATCAGAATCGAGTATTCACCCGGACCATGGCATAAACCACATGTGTCAAACTCAAGGCCCGGGGGGCCAAATGTGGCCCACCATGTCATTTTATGTGGCCCTCGAGAGCATAAAAGTTTTTAATTTCTTAAAATAAAAATTGTATTTAGTTGATTACATCCAATTTATGTGTAGTTGCTGTAATTATTAAATGTTTGCAGGTCTTATGTATGGACTGTATGCAGACAAAATGTTACATGTGTAATACATGTTCTCTGAGCTCAGTTTTATGTTAGTTTTCTTTATTCACTTGGATACTTTGATCATTCATTAATAGAGTTTTGTGGGTTTTAATGAGCAGACAAAGTTTCAAAGGATTTCTGCTAGAGTAACAAGCAAACATATGTTTTCAATGCAACCGTAATTGTTACTTTAAAAAGCTATAGTAAATAAATAATGAGTTATTTAACATTAAGGAGTAGTTACATTTATTTTTCATTACATTTAGTTACATGTATAAGTTATATCTGGCCCTTTGAGGACAACCACTATGCTGATGTGGCCCTCAGTAAAAATGAGTTTGACACCCTGTTATAAACTAATTTAAAATCCTGACTTGATGAAGTACAGAGGCAAATGTCTCTATCATTATGTCCATCTCTTCTCTTGACTGGTCAGTTACAAACATGCAAACTAAGCATGCAAACAGTTCTATTCAAAGCATTAATAGCCTGATTTCCCATAGGTTGTCCTGAGTTCCCAGGACAACCTATTCAAACTAGATTTGTTTTATTACTTCAAATGAATTACAGTAAAACCACTTCAAAACATGTTAGTTGGAATGCAACACATTATTCAGAATATTACTTTCCCAGGATAGAACAACAAAGGGTTGCCAGCACATTCACACATAAAAGCATTACAGAGAAAGCTCAGAACTTACTATCAGTTGTTTGTGTGGTAGTTCTCTGACAGCACCATACCTGACAAGCACAAGGACTATTTTTGAGGGAGTAAACAACAAATTTCCACCCATCGTTTTCTAGTGTTGACAGATTCTAGTGTTATCTGCAATTGTTTTGAATGAGCATAAGATCTTTTAAAATGTGTCCAATGTGTCTTATGTGTTTCTTTAAATATTCTCCAACTTCTTTGTAGCCTTTTACTGCACCTTGCATGTCCCACTTCTCTAATACCCCACTCTTCCACTCTTTCCTGTCTTTTATTCAGATATGTTATTTTTGCCTCTGGCATCTCCCCCTGGCATTGATGTTTACTTGTTCACGTTTTAACGTATGATTAAACATTTTCACACAAAAAAAGGTTTAAGTTAGGTTTCTCAGTGAGTTAAATTTTATCATTTAAATTTGGTTGAGGCGGAAAAAGACTATGTTTGTTCCCAGCCTTTGTCTGATAATGTTTGATGTAATGTATTCTGATTAGAATTTCCTTCTTTGTATTCTGCCCTTAGCAAAAAGTACACTGGAAGTTT
This sequence comes from Oryzias sinensis, assembly GCA_037389245.1. NCBI lineage: Eukaryota > Metazoa > Chordata > Actinopteri > Beloniformes > Adrianichthyidae > Oryzias > Oryzias sinensis. The sequence goes on from CM074492.1 coordinate 26,890,153, forward strand.
AATACACCAGAAAACGTGAACATTTTCACTAAGAACATCCGCAAAGCAGCAAGACTGCAAAGGTAAACCACAATAAAACAAGGGACCGGTATATATTTTTGAGAAGCCATGTGTCAAAAGAAACTTTGATGAGAACTGTGATGGGGGCTGCCGCGTTGTAGTATTGTAGAAGTAGAGCGGTCAACCTCCGATCTGAGGAGGATTGCAGGTTCTGTTCCCACATTGGCTGCCCATAACGTCCTTGGGCACCATCTTGATGTATGTTTTATCCACCACCTCTTGAAGATTAATGACACATTTGTGTCTCAGAGCTTAATTTGGCTGTGGTTTCCAGTTTTAGGGTGGGAGAGTAGGTTGTGACGTCAGCAAGGAGGTGGTGGAGTCATGTTTTGGGATGTAATCATGCAGAGAGCTGGTCAGCCCCTTTAGGGTCCCTGAAAGTTTGAAAATGACCTCTGAAAAATGACCACTTTCTACCATGGAAAAATGTTACTTTCTGTAGCAAAATCATCTTCATGCATGACAATGCACCATCTCATGCTGCAAGGAATACCTCTGCATCATTGGCTGCTATGGACATAAAAGGAGATAAACTGATCAGTAATGAAATTTACAAGTTTTATTTCCCCCCCAACACGTACAAATCATGCCAAAAACTCACAAGTTCAATGTAAGCAAGAAGTTTAAAAGCGCTACACAATAATTTAGGGGTCCTATTTTCAAATGTTCACATGTTCACATATTGAGATATTTTTTATTTCAGTTGATATGACCTCCTAATGCAGCAAATTCAACAAATGACCATTTTCAGGTCTTTAGAATCAATCAAATGTTGTGAAACTCTGTATAATAATGTGAAACAATGACTTTGAAGGTTTTTTGATTTGAAAAAAATAGTGTTATCTTTAGGAGATTTGTTCAATAACATGTGATATAGACTAATGTTTGGTGACTTGAAAATTATGCTGACTCTCATTTGCATTGAGTATTCAAAGAAAATCATAGAAAATAATCAGTTGCATAAATGTTTGGAACGCACTATAAGAATAAGAGGTGATTTTTCCCACAGGTGGATAGTGCAGTGTTGTTGTGTTACCACTGGGGGACAGACATCACTCTGCCCCTCGGAAGAGAAGAAGACCCTGTGACTGCTGCATTGAAAATGGAGTCAGAGCAGGAGTCTGAGACAGTTCATGTAAAAGACTGATGGCAAAAACCCTAAAGTCTCCTGCAAAATGAAACTTTACAATCAAAACAATGTTATGTCCTCTCAAAATGGGATTGTGTTTTCAAATGACACACACAAATCATCGTATACATAGACATTAATAAGAACCAGCTGAACACTTAGGTATGTGCTCTACACTATGATGAATGGAAAACACTTCTTCTCCATTCGTCATAATGACTTCGGCTTTTTCTGTGGTTCAGAGTTACATTTACTATAGACAGTGTGTTGTAAGATATTTGATAATATAAATTTTATCGTCTGAACACAAATACATGGTAGAAGTATATTTTATTTTCCGGCAAAAAAGGGATGTGCCCATTCCCTACCAACTCAAAGTTGCACATACACTAGATACAAAACAACAGAAGAACTTACTGTATACAGTTACAGTGAAAACAACTAGGACCATGTTCATGATTTCAGTTTCCTGTTCAGGAAAATCTGGATGTTTCCTGTTTCCTGTTCAGGAAAATCTGGATGATGGATGCAAAACAGAATAGCACACCTGTTGCCCTTTAATGCTAATGCTCTGAGGGCTACGTAATTGTAAAAATGTGTGACGGATGTTTGCCCTTGGGATAAGTCAGTGTGGTCCTTGTGAGACCACGATCATTTCTGCATGAAAATTGTAATTTCAGTGTGAAGCAGGAACTGTGCTTGTAGTGTAGCAGAATTGGTTCAGGGGGTTGGTGAATGAGTTACATGTTGTGGTCATTGTGTCTCAGGTACCAAAATGTGTAAACAATTGAAAAACTGTATTAGGAAGGGATTTCTGAAAGTACATTTCTCTTAACACAACAAAACAACAATTTGTTGTGCCCCGGTCCATATTTGGGAGAATATCAAGCTCAGCAAAATAAAAGAAAAACATTTTTTAGGATAAACAATATTTAATAAACGGTCCAATTTAATAAATCTAAGTTATAAAGAAAATGATTTAACCATCAGTGCACTGGACTAAACCAATGTCTTTCTTTAGGAACAGACGTGGATTGGCCCTAAGCGATAATTAAAAGCCTTCGAACGTACAAGTGTCATGAGAGATACAGATGCAGTGGTGTGTCTGCAGCTTAAAGCAGAAAAACATTAACGAGGGGTCAAAACATAAAGGTACAAAATTCAGACAAAAATGAATTCTTCAGTCTTGATAAAAGTACATTCTTCTACAAAGTATTTGCTTTAACTATGTTCAAAGTGTTCAATAACAACTGTTTAGCACAACTAGGAAATGGGGAGATTTATTTCTCACATGTGCTGCAAACAGCGTTTGTGTTTTATGATCCTTATTTAAGGGTCAGAACTGGATCTATTAACAGACCCAGCTGCAGCCGAGGGTGGATCTGATGTGTATTAATGTAGTTGTGCAGATGTGCTTAGATTTGTGTGTGTGTCAAAGTCAAAGTCAACTTTATTGTCGATTCTTCACAAGTGCATCACATACAATGAATCGAAATTCCGTTTCTTACTCTCTCATGTCTGTTCAATAGGTAAAAAAATAAATAAAAGGAAAGAAAAGAAGGTGCACGTGACGCAGCGTTTAGCACTCTTGCCTCACAGCAAGAAGGCCCCCGGTACAAGTCCCGGCTGGGGGACTTGAAACAGAACACCAATGGGGGACCTTTCTGTGTGGAGTTTCCATGTTCTCCCCGTGCATGCATGGGTTCTCTCCAGAGACTCCGGCTTCCTCCCTCCAAACAAAGACATGCTTCATAGGTTCATTGGCAACTCCAAATTGTCCCTAGGTGTGAATGTGAGAGTGAATGGGTGTGTGATTGCGGACATTCTACTCTGCGACAGACTGGCGAACTGTCCAGGGTGTCCCCCTGCCTTCGGCCATAAGTGCCCTGGATAGGCTCCAGCAACCCCGTGACCCTGAAAGGGAAAAACGGAATAGAAAATGGATGAAGGCAAAAAATGAATGAAAAGAAGGACAATTTACAACATTAGCTATTAGCTCTTTTTAATTGCACTTAAGAAAGTACCTCAGGCAGCGGGGGGGGGGGGGTCGTTTGAGCAATGTTCATGGGGGAAGATGGGTGGTGGGTAGGTGGAGAGGGGAGAGGGTGTTTAGCATCCTGATGGCCTGGTGTGTGAAGCTGTTTCTGAGCCTGGTGATGCGGGACCTGAGGCTCCTGTACCTCCTCCCCGAGGGGAGAAGGCTGAACAGGTTGTGTACAGGGTGTTGTGCATCCTTGACAATTGTCTGCTTTGTGGGTGAGGCGGGTGATGTATAAGTCCTGCAGGTAGAGGAGTGGTGCTCCAATGAGTCTCCTGGCTGTGTTGACTATGCGCTGCAGGGCTCTCCTGTTGCTGTGTGCGCAGCTGCCCCCCCCACACAGTGATGCAGCTGAAGAGGATGCTCTCAATGGTTCCTCTGTAGAATGTGGTCATGATGGCTGGTGAAGCACCTGATCTTTTTAGTTTCTGTGTGTGTGTGCATGTGTGTGTGTGTGTGTGCGTGCGTGTGTGTGTGTGTGTGTGTGTGTGTGTGCGTGTGCATGTGTGTGTGTGCAAGTGTAGGTGTGTGTTTGTGTGTGGGTATCTGGGAATCAGAGTTTGTTTGTGTTGAAAATGTCAAAATGATAGAAAAGGAATAAAATTACATTGTTTTTAACCCACTGGGTCTTGTTTGGTTGTTGAAAAAGTCTCATGACCAATGCCTTTTCAACCACACACTTTTTTTGAATGCATCACTGGAAACATTGAAACCACTGGGGCAGATGGATTTAAAGTTGTCACATACTTCATGTTTCTTTGCCACGTAAACGTACAACATACACAATCAATGCAATGGAATAGACTTGGGTTTGTAGTCTGGGAGTTCTGCATGCATTGTTGCATTAATAAAACAAATATTCAGCTCTTAATAAAGTCCTCTCCTCTATCAGTCTTTAAAAACTGCCTCTGGTCCAGGATTGAGGACCGAGATCCACATTCACACTTGCTTTCTGCCGAACTCTGCTCTGGCATCTTCTATTTGGCTGGACATACCAGATCCAGGTAATTGGATATCCATGAGCTGGGTAAGGACATCAGGAACACATACAGACACACTAGCTTCATTTACATGGAAACAAGCAGCCCAATCGGAATAAACGCCTGATCAGAATGAAAATGCGTCATATAAACTTGCTGTTCGGAATACCCAGACCCGATCTTGTTCGGATAATTTACTGCAGATCGAGATAGGTAGGTTATGCCGATTGTTGATCCAATTGTGGTGCATGTAAACAATTTATTCCTGCGCAGGCTTTTACGTATATAAGGTGTGGCGCTCCAGAGGATGTTTTGGAGCCCAAAAAGGACCGGCCGGCAAAGCAGCCGGACTCGTAGCTTCGTGTTGGCGGGCAGGGGAGGGTGCTTTGTTATGGTGTGCTTTCCGGAAGACGGCTTCAGACCATCTGGCTTCTTTGCTTGAGCAAACTGTCGGTGTCTCCTGGGAGAACTACATTTCAGAGCATCTTCAGAACGCTGTGTGAGCTGGTGGAGGCAGCTCTGCGCAGTCTTGAGAAACCGTGCAAACAATCACGTAAAATTATGTTCAAAGCAAATGCTGATGTTATTTCCACCTATTAACGTTCGGCCAAGATGCACAGTGCAGCATTTCCCGCATGGATTTTGACTGCATCCACAACTAAATGTTGTTGGCACGTATTAACCTAATCCTAACCCTTCTTCCGGGCCAAGAAAAAAAGCACTGGTCGCACATATTTAGGAAATTATGAGCAGTGACTTGAAAATAATAATAAAAGCACTTTTAGAAGATCATCTCGCCCTGTGCTGCAGCTTTGTTTCTTGCTATTTCTTCTTCGCTGCCGTTTCCGTTATTTTAGACAGTTCTGCATGTCAAAATGATTTATTCCGATCGAAAGTATGTAAATGTTTGTTTTAATCGGATGAAGTTTTTCTGGGTCCGTGTACACAGCTCAATTTTAATGTGATCTTTGATCCGATCAGATACATTTTGCACTTCGAACTGCAGCTAGCGATTCAGAAGTCCTGAACTTGCCCACACCTGCTCTCATCAATTGTTTTTTGTTTTAAATGCCAATGTAAAATACCTGTGATTTACATTTGTCTAATATCAAGTTTTATCATTTACATTATTTTAAATACAATTTATAGTCAAAACACAATGATCAGGTGGGTGTGTGTATCCGAAAAACTGAATTTCTCAGATAAAGTAATTCTTGATCCTGATGAGGAAGTGGTTTGATGTGGTTTATTGCTTCATTAGAACATTCATAAAGTTGCCATACTATCACTTATGTGTTTAAATATACCATCACATTCGGCAAGATGACAAATCATGGAAAGTGTTGAGGTTTAGCCATGAATAAGGAGGCTAAGATCTCAGATCCGATGCAGTTTCCAATGACTGCCAGCAGATGTCGCCATTCCCATTGTGCTAAATGCTATGAAGTACAGTAGACTGTGATGTTTTGTTTTGTTTTTATCAGGGGGCCAATACTAATTTTACAAGCAGAGATGGGCAGAAAACTGTCCAAGAAGGAAAAGCTTTCAAACAACAGACAGCCAAAGCCAAAGTGTTTTTGATATGAATGGAGACCTGAGCATAGGAGTGAGATCAGGCTGATTGCAGGCAGACTATTTGGTGCCAAACGCTTCCATAATGTTTACATACAATTTTTAATGGTAAACTATGACTTTCTTAACTGTGTCTATTGAGTTTGATTTCTAATGTTTGCATTTAATAAAAAAAAATGTAACTCTCTGGTCGATGTTTGATACAGATATGTTTAATTTGACATGAGAAATTATTTCCTAATTTGTTCCTAATTTCCATTAATGTTTATTTACATATCTTAGTTATCCAAATGAACCTTTATCATCTAACATAGATTAGTTTATTGTCATTACTCACACCTTTAAGATTGTTGTCATTTTTTTCCGGTTTATTGTCCAAAGCTCATCTATTCCTGCACATGACTGGGCTCACTCGTGAAGCGTTTGGAGGGTGTGGGAGGAAATAGTTTATTTACAATCTCGTGAGCCACATTGATTTCCACCATCTATCAGGGGTAAACGTGACTGTAATGCCAGCAGCAAACCTATTTATTGTGACTCAGGTAAATCTGATGCACTTTGAACAGATGACTCAGAAAAGCAGAGCTTTTCCAGTCAAGGATTGTTTGTTCACTGCAGCTCTAGAAAAAAAAAAGACCAAAACCGAACACATTTAAATAGTTCATAAACTCATAAACGTGGTTGCTAATGGTAGTTCATTTTGCATTAAATTTGGTTGGACTGGGATGTTAAACACCTTTGTTTCTAAAAGTGTAAAAAAAACTAGAACAGCAACAAGCTTGTTCCTTATATTCTATATTGATATATTTGTTAGAAGACACCATTTTATCCAAATCTAAAATATGTTTCCTGTCCCTCTAAAGAAGGCTGACAGCGCAGTAAACTGATCAGACGACTATTATAAAGGCTTCTGAGGATGAGCAGGTGAAAGGACCACAATATAAATCAACAATAAAGCAGGTTGTGTTATTTTTTGTGTGTTAACCAAAAAGTTTGCTGTTAACTTTTCTTTAGTAATTTTTGAATTAGGTTTGTAACTCAAACACGTGTACAGGTTTGTCTGCATGAACACCTGAATTCCAGTTGTTCTGTCCGGGGTCCATGCGTGAAAGTTATTTCATTTTTTCTGTTTGTTTTTGCATTTCTATGACAATTTACTAGTAATGTCATTATTATTAATGCTTAAAATGTGCAAAGCTCTTGCTCTGTCGTCTTTTCTTTGCATTATTTGTGCATGTTGTGCGGCACTCAGCCTCCTAATCACGTGTTAGTCTTCAACGGCTCTCTTCAAAAGGTTTATCTAAAGCACCATTCCAGTAAGATAATTGCTGGCCTGTTGCTGTTATCAACGAAAACTTTGACATTTACTACAAAGCCATGTCCGTTTATTCCAGGAAGAGAAAACAAAAATAGTTTTATACATCCTTGGTCCTTCCTAGAAGAAGAGCCAGAAGCACAATAAATGTCTCTGCTGATGTGAAATTTCCATATCTGTGTTCAGGTTACTCAATAACTGAGGCAGTTGACCTATTGCAGGGACATGCTTTTCCCAAGGGCAAACAGCCATTTGTCATCACCACGAAAATGAAGGACGTAATGTAAACACTACTTTTTCCATTAAATCATAATCTTTATGATCTCGTGTTTTTTCTCTTTTTTTGATGACCAGATGTGGTAATAGATTACATAAATGAAGAAGACCAGAAACTGAAGGACAGAAATTCTAATTTAAATAAAAAAAACTCCAAGCTTGAACTAAAACATTACTCAGTACTCAGAGGTCAAGAAGGCAGTAGCCTTAGCTGAGATACCAAAGACCTTCCTCTCTATGAAACTTCCTCCAGTTCTGCCAGGGGAAACCCCAAGTTGCTCCCAGGCCACCCGAGACGTTGCCAGATCCACAACGCCTCTGGGGTCTTCCCCAGGGCCTTCAGTGGAACATACCTGGAATGCCTACCCGGGAACCATCCAGGAGGGCAAAACTACAAAGTTGAACTTTGGCCTAGGGAGTCCTGGTACCACATTCACTGATGGACACTTTTGTGCTCAAAGATGGTGTTAGTTATGAACAAACTATGACTGGCACAGAATTGTAACTATCAAACATCGCTTTGGCTCAGACCAAAGCAAGGAGGGAGGCTGTTTCTCCCTGTCACATACGTTCAGGTATCCCTGACCTTTCCCGCATGGCTGAGGAAGTCCCTCAATAGAAAAAGGGAATCCCCAATTGGAACATGTTCTACTAACTCTCCTAGAAACTCTGAAAAGGTTGGATACTCTACACTCCATTGAGCCAAGACCACAATAAGAGCCCTGTCCCCAACCTGGAGGCTCAGGGATGTGACCCTCTCATTCTCATGCGAACCATAACACACATTGCCTGAAGTGGGGGGCCAAAATCAAACAGCATTAGCCCTTTGTGGTCCTTACAGCAGATGGTGGGCCAATGGGAAGGCAAGCTCATATAGTCAGGTATTGTGGGAGGAGGCCCAGACACCAAACGCTCACCTGCAAGTCACAACCCTGGTTTCACTCACTAACCTTGCTTTTAATTTTTCCAGAAGGTGCATTTGAACTAGTCCTAGTTCGGATTCTCACCCAGAACCTGCCCTGCAAAAACACAAAATCCCACCAAGTATTTTTATCTAGTTTCTTTTTTTTTTATAGCGAATTTGCTGAGTCATTGGATCTTAACAAGATCCTATTTTGAGCGATATCTCAAATAAAACTAATTTTAATTTTACTTTACACAACATCTTTGTGCAGAGCTTTTATTTGTGAGAGGTGGATTGTTGTTTTTCAAGAACAGACTTGATTGTTTAAGAAAAACTTGACTTACACCTATACCATAATTGTATTTATCAACAGCAGACAGAAGTCTGAGCATTATCATTCTAATTTTTTAAGACATTTAAAATGTGAACATTTTGTCGAAGACATGAGGATCATTGGACTGTTGTAGTGCTTAAAATATAATATATTTGGGGGAAAGTGTATTGAAAGTGTATAGATATTGTTTAAGATCTAAAATTTATATTTTATGAGCTACTTTTGAGAAGCACACTTTTTCCAGTGAATGATTATTGCCCCAAACAGAATGGTGTATACTTGTATAGCACTTTTCTACCTACAAGGACAAAGCGCTGTTACAGTCACTGACACATTCACCCAGTCACACACAGGCGCCCGCCTACCACCAGAGGCAAGGTGGGGTTCAAGGACACTTTGACTCATGGGCGTGCAAGGCGGGAATCGAACCTGCAACCTTACGATCATGGGTCGACCACCCTACCGCTGCCCCACGGCCGCCCAGGGTTGGGGTTATGCCAAACAGCATAACCCCAAGGATCACTCAAGCTCTCAAATCCCTCCATGTCATGGTTGCAGGGCATGGAGAAGCCAGTGATGACTAAAACATGGAAAAAGTGACAAAATACAGAAAACCTGACAATAAGTAACTTAGACCATGTGCAGAAATAAACTAAGGGCTCATATAACTTAACAAATGGAAGAAGAACACACTTAAAAGTTGTGTGATTGGACTGAGGGAAGGGCAAATGTGTCACACCCCTTAAACGTGACTCAAGAAAATGTACAGAACAAAACCATAAAGCCACTGAAACCAAATGCAATGACCATAAAGAAATATCTAAACTGTTCTGAGATGTTCCTTCTTCTGATGATTTTTTTATTCACTAGCTCAGTTTTAGTTACACATATGCACTAAACTTTATGGAATTTGTAGAAAATGTCCAAAAAAATAAATTTGCGCAATTACACTCTTTCCATTAAATCCTAATTATGCAAATAAACACAAACTGACTCACATGATAAGTCATTCAAAAACATGACGATGTGTGAACAATAATTAGATTGACAGCAGATCCATTTACATTTCTGCCACGGTGCTAGCGCTCATCATTATCTATCAAAGGAGACGTCGGCGTCTTCTTCAGGCCGTGGAGCGGCGAGCCCCTTACATTCAGCCATGGGAGTGGCTACGATGAAGCCATTTTGGGAAATGGTGGTTGGTGGTTTTACAGAGGAACTGTGGATCCAACAATTCCACATGTTACACGCTACACTTTTGATGAGCCACGTAACACTGCGGGACGTCTTGTGGCGCCCACTGTGCGGTGCCCAAGGCAGCCAGTCCTGACCAAGAGGCGCATAGCCATCGCTATCCTTGCTCCTGTACTTGACTGTAGACCTTACCTCTGGCCTGCTTCAACACTTGGCTGTGGATCCAGTCTCCGGCTCATCACGCGCCCCCAGCCCCAAATCCATCTGGATGAAGCTTGTCGATCTGCTGGATTATTTAAGCATGTAGTTGTAGAGTTAGATAAGCTAATTGTCTCTAAGAGTTCTGGTACATCGCCTGTCCGTCCTGGGGGAGGATCCCTCCTTCATGTGAGCACCCCTGAGGTTTCTTCTTTTTTTCTGGAATCCGTTTTTTTTAAGAGTTTTTCTTTACCGAGAAGGAGGGCCTAAGGGCAGGGATGCCAGTTTAGTTTAGTCTGTTTAGTTTAGTTTAGCCATTACCTAATGAATTCTATGACTTTATGTTCTTTATGATTCATGCTTATTACACAGTTACTGGTATGAAGCCCCTTGAGATGACTATTGTTGCAAATATTGGGCTATATAAATAAAATTGAATTGAATTGAATCTGAGTCATTTTGAAAAAGGGGTTTCCATTGCAGTTTTGTGAAACATGTCCATTTCAATACGCTTTAAAAACCACCTCCTCCAAACGCAAAAACCTATTTTCAATGCATGTGCGTTTTTTTCGAAATTGACGTGTTTCCATTAGCCATTTTTCCTATTTGCGCAATTTCATAGTCAATGGAAACGCAGTTAGTGACTTCTTTTTTAGAAAATATCCTCTCCCAGATGAAGCAAAACTTTGAAAGTTTTAATGTAAATATATGAGACTTGTCTCTGGATTAACCTACACTGAAGAATCATACTGGCAGACAACACTGACTGCAGGCTGGTGTTCCGGTGAGAAGACACCTGCACTCTCACCACGGACTGGATGTAAACGTATTCTTCCTGTGTATTTCAAATTTTCGAAGCTATGTGTATGTGCTAATGTTGTGTGTCTGGTTTTTAGTGCCACACTGGTAGTAGCGCCCTCTTTGCCTTCGCAGAAGGCTCTGTGGGGAAGAGACGCCTCTGCCTGCAGGGCTCCTTTTTGTACAAACTTGCTTTTCACAAAACAAAGGCAACTGTCAGTTGAAGGTTGTAATGTTTAGGGCTAAAAAAAGCTGTCCTCCACTTTCCATGATGGTGATTTTGATTTGGTGTACTATAGGTCAAACCTTATTCAAAATATGAAGAAAGAGATACATTCCAAAGAAGAAACAGTCATGCCCAATAAAGTTTTTTACTACAGTTGGTTTATTTGCCTGTGGCATCACCTGTAAAGGGGTGTCTGCGTCATCTTTGGGTGTTCATGCAGGTAAACAGTCAAGACAGGACGATGTCATCACAGGGAGAGGCTTGTTGAGAAGAAATGAATATGTGAATCCTGACACTCCTTCCTCTTTCCCTTGTTCCTTCTCCCAGGTCTCCCTCCCCCCACCTCCGGGCACCACCTCGAGGCTCCTCATTTGCATAAGGCTAAAAAGGAAGCTGACAGAGCAGGGCAGGTGGCAACCGGCAACTGACTCCAAGGAAGGAGGACTCAGCTCAGCAATTGCCCTGCAAGCTCTTCTCCAGCCACCAACATCCCCCTCTTACTCACACGCAGACATTTAACTCCAGCAGGATACCCAAGCACAGAGGAGGAACTCAGTGGGAGCAACCCCCACTAACCTCCATACTCTACTGGGATCTTTAACTCCATAAAGAATGCATTTCTGAAGACGATCACTACAGAACCACCTGGCTTCTTCATCATTTAACAGGTAAAATTATCCATTGCAGCTGTAAATGACTGTTGCTCTTGCTTTATTATTGAGTTGCAAACTGTAGAAATAATTTCTTTGCGTGTTTTTACTTGCAAGTTATAGCTCGCAGCTCAAAAATTACGTTTTTATGTTACATGCGTGCATTAGGAGACTCCCTAAGTCAGGAAAAACCAAATCAAATAAAAGTTTAGTACTGAAAGTCTTTGCTTTGCTGACTTGACCTGCAGAAACATAAGGTCCTTTCCTTTGTTTTTACTGTACTTAGTTGCAAAGAACCACACATTTTGAAGAGAAATGACAGTCATATTGAAGGATTGCACAAGGCAGACTGCATATCCCTGCCTGTATTGGCTCTTGTGTTTACACATGATAAGTTTAATTCTGCCCCGACCAGTCTCACGTTCAGTTTAACCGTCTGCAGCCCCCGCCCCTCGCCTCAAACTTCAGGAAGATCGAGTTTCACCTCTTTTGCAAACGGGGAACAAGTCATGCAGCATCGTGGATGGCAGAATATACAATATATGACACACACACACACACACAAACACACACAGAGTTGAGCCAGACACAGAGGACCTGGAAAAGGAGATAACAATAGAACCTCACATGAGGCATGAAAAATAATCTCTCTGATTTTCATCGCAGTCAAAACAGGTCAGCGGGGCAAATGAGAGGATCTGATGATGACAAAGGACAATAAACATCAGGAAAACAAAGTGAAGCCATGAAGGGATCCACCCCAGGTTGAATATTTGTTTCTCAGGCTTCAGCAGAGATTCTGTTAATATTTGACCCGTCTGGAAAGTAAACCAGCATACAGTTCATCGCCAACAATCCTCTTTTAGCCTGTTCTTCCTCCACGTGGTCAGAGTGCAGTTTGTTTGGACTCAGCAGCTGCTTCTGTCTGAAGTCTGATTTGCTCTATGTAGAGTGCTCTTCATGTTATCCCAGAGATTCTTTCATAAGTTTAAAAATCCAGTCCAAACACAGGACTTTCATGGCGTAAATGAAAGTAGCTTAAACGCTGATAAGGAATTCTGGCTCCGGACAAAAAAAGGATACTTGTTACAAAACCTCTAAAAATAGAGAGAAGTTTGTCTGCCACAGAGGTCATAGTGAGTGAGCAGCTGAAACTTGAACTGCAGAGAAAATGAAATTCCAAGAATTGCACCTTAAAACAAGGTCAGCGGCAGCACTAAAGTCATTACTCTACATGTTGGGATTGTGTACCTTTGTTGTGTTTGCAGTGTTTTGGTGTGATCACTGTTAATCCTGAAGACTGCCCTCTGTTTTTACAGCACTTTTTCATTCTTTCAAAGTACTGTTCACATAATGCCATGTCTATTTTGGAACAAGTAAACACCAAGCCTACAGCGATGGAGTTGTGAAGAGTATTAACCCTTATGAGCAATGAATCACACAGTGAAGATGTTGATGGATGACGTGAGGAGACACTTGCAGAGGAAGGTTTTTGGCAGACACTGACTTTAAAAATCTGTAACTCTGTGTGAATCTGTGAAGTCACAGGACGGGTTTATTTCCTCTGTAAAACGTCTCTGTCATGGCTGGTTAATTGTTATTCAGGGAGCGGACTGCGGTCATGAGACGAGTGTCCTACAAAAGCAGTCATAAGCCATTGTTAAGGAAGAGAAATGATGAGACGATGTTCTATATTTGCTTAAATACAATATTATTATAGCATTTTGTGGATAGTACACAATATTTTTAGTTTATTTTATAGACTTCTTTTTTAATTCTGGTTGCTATATTGACAAAGTGCTAATGAGATTAATTTGGATCCAACATGAGGATATTATGTGACAAAATGAAAGGTGCGATCTGCACTGCAGGTAGAAATCTGCTGTTAACCTCTCAAAGCGTAGATGGAATGAGGGGAGTTTCTTGTGAAGGGAAACAAGCAAGGTAGATGGGGCGTGATTAGCAGAACAACCAGGACTTTGTGCATACGTGGGAGACTTGAAAGACCAGGCCTGAGGGCACAGTGACGAGAACACCTGTGTGCAGACATCTCTCATCCCTCACACACCAACTCACACACACACATGCAGGCTCCTCTCCAAGGTGCTTTTAACACCAAATCCTCTTCTGGAGCAGAAGACAGAGATCACCATTTTTATTCTCTAATCATAAAACGCTAAACGAGACACTGGCCTCAACAACTCTTTATTCTCATCAAATTATTGCTTTGTTCCAAATCCAGTGTTGGATTGAACTGTGTATTAACCTTCGTTTTGTAAATCTTTTAAACAATTTGCTTTCAAAACTTAATTTGTGTGTACTGTAGACCAGGACAGAGAACCACCATCACACTTTGACTACAACTCATTTCTGTTTTTAATTGTATTCATTCAAAACCAGTTTTTATTAAAATTACTACAAGAATGACTGCATTCTTTTAGTATAACTATAAATTAAACATTACAAATGATGGCTTGCTATTGTCTACAATGTCATTTTTTACTCCCTGCTGACACATATCTGCTTATGTATCTCTGAGCAAAGAAATTGAAGGTTTTTATAGGATTAAGAATTCTCTGCAGCACAGAAATATACAAAGATTTCAATATGGAATCATTGTGCAGGCTTACCTGGGCTCATCTGGGCCCACCAGTAGATGGTCTTGATGCTTCCTTGACTGTGTTAATTTAAATTTACATTTGTTGTTTATATTTACATAGAAAACATACAAAGGTAGAAAGTCTGCAAAAAGGACTAAATTTGTAGTGTCTTATAATGGTCACACTACAAAAACTGAAGCTTAAGAAAGTAAACAGATCCTTGTTTCAAGAAAAACTTGTCTTATTTTGTGTCTTTCAAGAACACAATCTTATCAAGAAAGTTTTGCTATAGCAAAATAATCTTGATAACCAATATTTGGTGAATAGAAATTTTCTCTAAAATAAGAATTCTTGGTGAGGCCATTTTTCATCCCATTGGCAGATGTATATGCTTGTTTAAAGAATCTTCCAACATTTTTAACTTTTTTTTAAACAGCCTGTTCTTACAGTGCAAGCACCTGGTTTTTTAAACACACAGTTATATTAAGACTGTTTTAATATTTTCTACTAAACTGCAACACTGTAGATTGTTGTACAGTGTGATTTGTTGCCAACTATCTTGTAGAATGTCTCAAGTTTCCAAGCTCAAATTTTAGGCAAATGCCAAGTACATCTTGTCCCCGTAAATAACAGCAGTCATGCCAGAATTGCACATCCGCCTACTCTACAAACAGGGCCTGGTAGACACGTCCTCTTGGCCTACTTTGTATTCATATTTATTTAGGGGTTGTTTTTCCTTTTTTTTAACAATTTAATTTACTTTTTGAAGAATTCCTTGTGGTTAACAGCTGAAAATCCAGTCAGTCTGCATCAAATCTGCTCTCGTTGTCTTGTAGGGCTAGCTATGGGGAAACAAAAGGGTTTGAAGTAAAAGTCTTTTTGGATTTCAATATTTGTTAACTAATTTCTACTTTTCTTGCATTCTTTAAAGAAAATCCAGAAGATAACAACTGATCGAGGGAAGGGAGAAAAAGCGAGAAGTCTCAACAAAAGGTGGAGAACCGTGAGGGAGGGCTGACATCTCTGACAAGGATGAAAATCTGCCGGTTTGGCACATGCAGACCAACTCGCATGAAGTGCACCAGAACTGCAAAGAAGTTGTCAGGTGGCTGCGCCAGCTGGAATGCTCCATCTGCTACAATACCCCAGATAATGTCTTCAAACACCTAAGCTGCTGGAAATGCATTACCACACCTTTGCCTGGAGTGTCTTTTTCCCTGCCTCATGACGCTCACACCGGGTTTGACAGGATGGGAACGGGGAGGTAAACAGCCTCCTGTCCCTTCCAAGGTCACCCCACCATCCTGCCTCAAAATGGACTCTGTAGCTTTGGCTACCAGCCATGAAGTCCTCTGTAAGCTGCCCAACCACCAGCAGCAGGAGGAGCCCGTGTGGCTGGAGGGGGAAAAGCTGTGCTACAAGAGCTTCAAGCAGGATGCTGGATCGGGCACCCCTGACAGCCCCACAGCTTTCTGCATCTGTATTGATATTAGCGCAGGCGGCCGAGCACGCTGTGAGACACGCACTAGCAACTACAGGATGATTGGCAGACTGGCAGACTGGAAGAGGATGGTCCTCTTCACCGTGCTCATGGTGCTCCTCATTGTGGTTGTGTTGTGGCCTCTGCAGTGTGTGTTCAAAGACTGGGAACATGCACTGTGGGCGGAGAGAACACCCACCCACTACCACAATTGTCGCCACTACACACACCCCTCTCCTCAGTAACCCCTAAAAATGACCAGATGAACTGATTCTTGAAACGTCAAAAATGTTGGCAACTAATTGCACTTTTGACACAATAGGAAAACAAACTGATAGCAAAACCAAGCATTTCTGACTTCCAGCTGCAGACTTTAAGTGTCAAGAAGAGTGAACTTCTTTGATCCACACGTTAAAGGTTTCTGATGACCGTTGTCCAACAGGCTGGATGGGCTGGGACGTTTCACCGCTAATGTGTTATCTCAGCTTTCAGCGCTGATTTGGTTCTCAATCTGTACAAACAGTAACATTTTTAAATGCTACATGAAATGTGTGAGATCTGGACTCAAGCTATCTGCAATCTTATTATGAGAGAGAATGAATGCAATCAGAGTGCCAACTTCAAGCTTTGTACACTGTAGCTTTGACTGTATCTTCTGATGTTTTGTTTACAAATGTGGGATAAAAATGATAAAATGATAGCACTCAACAGCTTTGTAAATTTGGGAAAAAGAGGATATAAATTCTACTATGCCTCACTATCAGCATTCTAGCATTTATTGTTATGTAAATGGGCTCTTTCATATCTGATAAGTAGATTTATAACCTGCAAAAGATACAAAATAATTGTGTGGATCAAAACAAAAAGAAACTCAAGCAGACTGACCTATTTGTTTGAATGTTACTGAACTGTAAAACAGTGTGAGCCAAAGGTTTTTCAAATTTTTTCAGCTTTTTTCTCCATTCCTGCATTCTTCCTTGCATGTGGCAATAGAAAACTCCTTCATCATCAACCACTGTAATAAATCCAGAGTTTTAGATTTTTTAGCATTAAAAACCATTTCAGAGTTCTAAATTACTTGTACGACGCAAAATCTTTTCCACGCTTGTCTTTGCTCAAAGTCTGGTAGCGCTTTGTTTTTTGGCAAATGTTTAAACTACATTTTGTTTAGTGTAAAAACTAAGATAACTGGAAAAAAACTAAAAATGCGTAGAAAAGCAGTAAGTGTGTGTGATGCAATAGAATATGCTGCCATTACATGTGCGTTAATTTTTATACCTTCCTCTTTTTACTATGTACTTTTTACTTTAATTGAATGTTACTTGGTACTATGCACATATTTTATTGTGATCTGAAGTGACAAAATAGACAATAAAAGGTTTTGTTGAAGTTATCCTTGAAAATGTTTGCGTTGTGACTACACAACAGTAAAATTTCTAACCAATTTCCCAATTTCCCCATTGGCCTAGAGCAGTGCTTCTCAATTATGTTTATGCCCCCTAGGAAAAAAAGTAAATGCTTTCCGCCCATCCCCACACACACACCCGCGGTGACAATATATTAGGTTAGTATCTATGAAAATTGTGTAAGTACACTGAAAATTGTATCTGAACAATAAAGAAAAATAAATATAAATCCACTTTCAGCAAATATTAACTTTATTTAGCCACAGAAACCATGTTATGGTCTAAAACAGAGAAGAAGTTTAAAGTGCCTGAAATTAAACAATCTGTCATTCCTTATTTAAACCAGAAACATTTTTGACTAAGTGACCCATCTGATGCTGAGAAAATATTTCAGTCAATTGTATATATATAGATGTATATATATATATATATATATATATATAGAGAGAGAGAGAGAGAGAGAGAGAGAGTCAAGGCTGCTGAGCCTAATCCCAGCCACTTCATGGGCGGGAAGGCAGGACACTCCTGGGCAGTTCGCCAGTCTGTCGCTGGGCAGAATGTCCTCAATCACACACGCATTCCATGCTTCATAGATCAACCAATTAACCTATGAAGCATGTTTTTGATCGGTGGAGGAAGCCGAGACCGGTGAACCCATGCATGCACGGGGAGAACATGCAAACTCCATACAGAAAGGTCCCCATTGATGTTCTGTTTCAGGTCCCCAGCTGGGACTTGAACCAGGGGCCATCTTGCTGTGAGGCAAGAGCGAGGCCACCGTGCAGCCGTAATTGGCAAGTAATTGAGTTCAATTTATTCAACCTAATTTCTTACGTCTATCCAACTCAATAGTTGTTTATACAACTCAAATTGACATATTTATCTAACTAAATGTCATATTACTTCAATTCAATTAAATGTTAATCCATCTTAATTTATTGTACTTTTTGAACTTTCATGTGTCTAATTCGGAGGCTGCTGATTTTCTCTTTTTTTATAAAATTAAAAGAAATGGTACAGTGTGAATATACAATACAGTAAACCCTTGTTTTTCACAAGGCTGTTATAGGCAAAATCTGTGAAGTAGAAACCTTTTTTAACTATTGTTTATACACTAAATTCTCTATTATACATTGGAAAAGAAAGAAAAACTATTTTACAGGGCCTGCCACTTGTTTCACAAATCAAAGTACTTTAGAAACGTTTTTTCAACAAATATCTTCTGCACTGTACTGTCAAATAATAATTTTAATCATCAATGTGAACAGAAGACTTCAAATCGCTGAGATTAGCTCCAACACCGCGAATCTTAGTAATTGGATTAAACGGGGAGAAAAATAAAATGATTATGAATAAAATACAAAGTGCAGTGGGACAGATAGTGACTCTGCTCACAGACTCGCTCTGCAGTGTTTTCTCCCTTGAAGTCTGCTGTGTGCAGCTGTGTTTGTTCCGGGGAAGAACGTAGTGATCGGCAGTTGACGCTCTTTTTTCTATGGGTTTCAGAGAAACTTGAAATCGCAAGAGAATTTGCACGTACGTAATGTAAATTTAGCAATCTGTTTTACGTACGCGTACATATTAAACTGCAAACGCCATTGACGACAGGTAGAGAAGAAGGAGTGACTTTTAGCCAATCAGAATGCAGAACACAATGCACGATGCAAATCCGTGAAGTAGCAAAACCGTGAAAAGTAAACCGCGTTATAGCCAGGGATCACTGTATATACCATGTATTTAGTTCTTATGACTCTGACTATTGATACAAATCCCCTACCTTCCTTTGACTCATGGTGCAAAAAGAATTAAACATAACTGGTCAAAACAACTAGACAATACACAGTAAAACAGCTAAACAACTAAACATAATTAGACAAAAACCTACACTTGTACCCAAAACCGTCCAGACAGGCAAAGGGAATGATATCCCATAATTCATTGCGCTGCCAATCTAACTGTAGCACCAAAGTTACACCTACTCAATTGAATTAATTTGAATCAAAGTAAAATTACTGTCTGATAACTACGTGTTATTTTTAAGTTGACTGAACTCAAAAAAATTATTTATCTTAACTGAAGCAAATATTTAAGTTAGATTAAAGTAAACAGTTTTTCTTTCCAACATCCATACATGCTCTTATCACCCCTCCCATGGTGGAAAAAAGTATCTGAGCTTCTTCATCCACTAAATCATGGTAAGGCAAGGTAAGTTTATTTGTATAGCACAATTCGTGACACAAAGTAATTCAAGGTGCTTCACAAAACAGAAAATGCATTAAAACACAATACATCATAGAAATAATCAACGTAAAAATGTAATTTTTAAAAGAAAAGAAAAAACTAAAAAATTGATTTAAAATAAAGGAAGGAAAGGAAAGAGTAAGTGCAGATAGGACCTTTCTTAAATACATACACGGCTAAACAGAAATGTTTTAAGTCTAGATTTGAACATGAACACAGAAGAGGCCTGTCTTACACCCTTCAGGGAGGCTGTTCCAGATTTTAGCTGCAGAATAATAGAAACGCTGATTCCCCTGTTTAGTCTGACCTGGGAATCAACAGAGGCCGCCCTGGAGGTCCTCATGTCAGATGGTTCATATGGCACTCACGATGTCAGAGATGTACTTTAGTGTTTCGGCCATGAGAGACTTTGTACACAAGCAGAGCTGTTTGAAGTCTATTCTTTGAGGTACAGGAGCCAGTGCAGAGACCTGGAGCACAGGACTAATGATCATACCTCCTGGTTCTGGTCAGACTCAAGCAGCAGCAGCATTCCGATGTAATGAAGCTGTTTTACAGCTCGTTTGGAGGAGGCCAGAGCAGGCCGTTACAGTAGTCTAACCTACTGAGACAAATGCATGAATAAGTATAATCAGGTCTGGCTTAATACCATGTTTTTGATTTTGGCAATGTTTTTCAGATGGTAAAATGTCATTGATGCATTGGACTTGATATGGCTGTTAAAGTTTAGGTCAGAGTCCATGATTACTCCTAGATTTCTGACTTGATTTGAGGGTTTAAGAGACAGAGAATGAAGGTAGCTGCTGACACTTTCTCTTTGTTTCTGTGGGGCCAAAATAATAACTTGGTCTGTTTATTTAGCTGAGAAAGTTATCTCATACCCACGCACTGATCTGTTGAGGCAGTGGCTGATGAATCCACCAGCCCATATTCACCTGAGGTCAGTGACACATAGATCTGAGTATCATCTGCATAGTTGTGATAAGATATGTTATTACTGCGTATTAACTGCCCTATGGCAGGCTGCAGAGGTTGGAATAAGGTCTCAGGATTGATCCCCTGGGTACACCCACAAAGCTTCAAGGCATGTATTCTAGACACAACTCCCAATTTCAACAAAATCATCTTTAATGGACACGCTTGGCGCTCCTTCACATTCTGAAAACAAACTAACCTTCAACTTAACCTGCTCCATGTTCAGAGCATGAGTTGCTATGGCAATTAAGCCAGCTAAGAAACATTACTCTGTTTTTGGAACCGAAAGCTGAGGTTATCCACTTCTTATCCTTAAAACTTACCTTGGTAACTAGCATAATCTGCTTTCTTGAATACCCCCCTGGTGTGTTTTGTGGCTCTGACGTGCATATTTTTGTCTGGTTGTCTGTCCTGCACAGCAAGTATTGTCACTTTGTTTCTTTCCTGCATAGCAGGATCAGGATAGCAGCATCAGCCTTGCAGGCTTTTTTTTCTGGTTTTGGGCCACTTTGTTACTTCTTCTTGTGCATGTGATGCGTCCCTTATTGCTGTTCTTGTCTGCTTGTGTGTGTGTGCACGTGGCGTGTGTGTTCGTGTGTGTGTGTGTGCGCGTGTGGCGTGTGTGTGCGTCTGTGTGCATTTTTTTTGCCTCATTGGATTGTTGGTGACTTGCTTTCCTTAGTTATCTTCTACTCATGCTATTCTTATTCTTAGTAAACAATATCCACATATGTGATCATACATTACCTTGTGGCACACAAAAGAAGAACATTTCGATTAAATATTGATTATATTTCTGATTTTTTTATATAAGTATATATAAAAAATATATACTTATATTTATAAGTATGACAACTCGATCTCTGAGACACTGGCTTTCATTCTTATGTCACCCATTTTCCTTGCTGACATCAACCTGACAAGCTCGAGTGTCTATTACACCCACAAAAACAAACATTATCGAAACTGTTGCGAAGATGGATGTGCATATTGTTTGTTTTAAAGGAAAGAGTTTTGCTGATCACTGTTAACTATGTGGAGAAAGTGTGTGTGTGTGTGTGTTAGCCTGGGGGCGATGTTGGCAGCGCAGACTTTCCTGGAAGAGGCTGTCCTCACTTATCGACGTCAGCTCATGAGAACCCCCTGTTTTTGTGTTGGGAGGGGCTGGTGCTCAGAGCGCAGGTTTTTAGAGGAGTACTCAGTGTGTAAATGCATCAAAATACCACTTTGGGGTTTCTTCTAAACATTTTAATACACTTACTTGTCCACTCCAAACAGCTGAGTAGACAGATAGGAGCTGAAGGCCTCTTGTGTTGGACACATTTTGCTGTTACAACAGGGGGTTCTGGATCTTCGAACACACTAGAAGTGTATTTGAATAAACCCCTTTCGTAATTTAGGCTAAACTTCATTTGTATCTTGTTTTTCTTGAAGGAAAAGAAGAAGAGGAAAGAAGTGAGGGATGTTGGAGACGTTACAAGCTTACAAGCTGTAAGGGCACAGAAGAATGGGGGAAAAGGGGAGTTAAGGAAATCTGGAGGATGATTACAGAGGTGGTGATGGTGGGGGTACAATCATGAAGCAGCAAGATGCTGGAGGATTATCATCATTACTGTCTGGTGTAAATGTTAATCAAAAGGGGCGGGGCCTGTCCACACACATACTCAAGTGTTACAAACATACCCCGTTAGCTCCAAAAATCTTCACACACAATCATGTCAACATGTACTCAACACAACTACAGGTCACACACACATATGCATGCAAATTCACACATGTGAAGCATTTTATTCAGTCACGCATACTATTTGTGCAAAGGTAAGCCGCCACCTGTGCTCAGGTGAGGGTTTATGTTGTGCTGAGGTGGATGATGAAATATAAAAAGAGGGAGAGTGCCCAGCCGTCTCCGCACCAAGACCCCCGCCGAAGCGGCAGCAGTAGCCAGGGACCCCCGACGTTGACACGGTGTAGTAGATAGAGGGAATCCGCCCAGGCCAGGTCTAGCAGAACCAGGGGCCCCCAACGCCAGAGAGCAGGGAGGCACAGGAGCACGGAGAATGCAAGCTCCAGCCCAACCAGGAGGACAGCCCTCTGCCGCACCAGGGGGCCCAGCACCGGAAAAATTAACCAGAAGCGGCTTAAGCATCTCTCTTTTTCCACCAATACTATGAGGTGTTGCCCTCGAGACTTTTACATCATGCTCTTGGTTGTCCATCTTATCTTTTATAAAGGCAGTTCCGTTATTTTTTAAGGCTTTTTCTTCTTACTCATTAAGGATTCCATATAAAAAGCACTTAGTCAGGATGCCAATTTTTCTCAGAATCATAAACATAGTCGGTGGTTGTAGTAAAAAACCTTTGAATACAAAGATTTCAGAAAAATGAAAGAATAAATCATTAAAAACAAAGCCCAAGAAACTGATAGCCATGTTTCTATATTTAAGAATAAGTGATCAGGATGAAATAAGTAAAGCTTTGGTTGTCTACAATTGTCATTATAGCATTTTAAAACTTAAAAAATCTCTTTTCTGCCTTTCTCTCTTTTACTTGATAGCACACTTTTGTAGTTTTATCTGAAATGCTTGCTCTTTCAACTCCTCAAACCACATTTAAAGAGAAGCAGCACTATTTTTTTAATGGCTTGCTTCAAAAGAAACTATTCAGAGAAAAGGAACTTCCATACATGTAACTT
The DNA here is from genome assembly GCA_037389245.1 of Oryzias sinensis. Lineage (NCBI taxonomy): Eukaryota > Metazoa > Chordata > Actinopteri > Beloniformes > Adrianichthyidae > Oryzias > Oryzias sinensis. The sequence continues at coordinate 26,913,220 of CM074492.1, forward strand.
TAACCTAACAGGAAATTCATCCCTTTCTTTCTCTTATTCAGTCTAGGACTTGGCACGTCACTTAGAGGAAAAGTTAGAGAGCGGAATTACCCATTTTGCTTAATTATTATATGCAGCTGATAAGGGACTTTAGTTTATTTGGACTTATTGAGAGGAGGCCATAAAAAAAGCTTCCTGTATTCCCATGTGAACTACCAGGAAATGTGGTTAAATATTACATTTCAGGTGAAAAATAAACACAACCCATTTAAAAGTAATTACAAAGACTGGAGGTGACTGTTACCTTGCTCCTAACACAGGAAATGTTACCATGGAACTCTTGTAGTTGGATTTATTTCTCCTTCCAATCGTCTACCAGATGCTGTTTTATGATTCTGCACAATTTCATAACTATTCTTGGTACCACAAACTTAAATCTCTGAAGTTACAGCACTAGTTTGAGGGTTAAACCATAACCAAAGGAACCGCTTCCTTGACCCTTTGCATTTTTTCCAGCCTATCATTGACCCCTTGATAAATCTCAAACTTTGATATTTCTTTTAAAGGTGCTGCAGGTTTGATTATGAGCTTTTCAAGTATTTCTGTGTCGCTAATGTCCAGTTTTCCTCTATTTGGGTAGTTTTGACCAGGAACCTCCATTTATGCCCTGCACACACAGACCAGTGGATCTCAACCCTAATCCTATTGCACTTGATTCACATTCATGACCCAGATGATGTTGAGAGATCAGGTTTATTTATTTTGAAGAGCTCTTCAAAAGCATCAGTGATCACGTCTCGATGTCTGGGTTCATGACATCATTCAGAGACTCTCCCGGTACGACGAGCTTCACCGTCTACTGCAGGAGCTGCATCTGAATGACGGCTGCTTTCAGCGCTACTTCCGCATTTGTCCAAGGAGGAAAAAATGAAAATAGGAATTAAATTAGAGGAATTTTTTATTGTTTTATCTATGCAAAAAAGGAAAATATCATAAAGGAGGATGTGATAAGATTTTCTGCCATGTTGGTTTTGGACTCAACCCGCTAACCACATTTACAGCCCGTCACACGCCAATGCTGAGTCCCTGATTGGTGGATGTGATGAAAATTCTTCACCAATGTTCCCCCAAATATTCGCAATCCAAATCTTCTTGTCCTCAGTCATGCTGCCTGAAATGCCCCCCTGCCAAACCGCTGTGCCACGCCCAACACTCAAATTGCTCTGCAGGACCTCTAATCGCGTCTGCACATTGACATGCCATTGAAACTGGCCGCCACTGACGTCCGACTCACGTTCCCTGTGAGTGCAGCTTCAGGTAGTAATTGGTTGAAATATTTTTATCATAACATGTTCAGTGACTTATTTTACAACTGACTAACTGCCCACAGTTTTTTTCCTGTCTGTCTTGCTGACCATATTGCTTGGTATTAAACAAGAAACCAACTCTGGCTTCATCCTCTGCTCCAAAACAAATGGTAAGAGGTGAACTTTCCCCTTGAAATGATGCTTTGGATCACTCGACGTGATGTTTTGTCGAAGCAACCATCTGATGCGAAGGCCTCCACGTCCATTCATTTCTGATAATGGGCACCTTGTCAGGCGTTAGTCCTTACATATTTAATACAACAGTCTGTAGGCAACTTATCAACATTGCAAATAAGTCTCATATTCACACAGCAAAGATGATCCATCCCTACATCAGGATGATAGATAGCTGTAATGTTTTAAAAAATTGTTGGAATTCAGCCAGATGTGACCCATTTCTGTCTGCTATCTGTGACTGTACCGTCAGTCCTAATTTTGCAGCTGCTGTTTGTTAAACATTGTCATAGTATTTATTTACGTCCTGTTTTTAGGGCAGTGTTTGAGTGTCATATGTGCTGCTGGGTTTGTCTTGATCGCATTTGTTCAAGAAAACTGCACTGTGCAGGAATGTGTCAGTTTATGACGGATTTCAAGTCAATTCAATTCCATTTTATTTATTTAGCCCAATAGAACAACACTAGTCGTCTCAATGGGCTTTCCAATAAACATGAAATAAACATGAAATCATAAAGAACATGAAGTCATACAATCAACAGGTCATGGCTAAACTAAACTAAACAGACCAAGCTAAACTGGGCATCTCTGCCCTTAGACCCGCCTTTGAGGAGAAAACACGAAGAATAAAAACAGCAAGTCCTTCACCTGCTCAGTTCAGTCAGAATGCCTAAAAAAATCTTCTAAAAAAAGGGAAAACATTTGAAAGTTTTCTTTTAAATTGTCTGTTCAAATAGAATTAAATGAACTCTGACTGATGTCAGACAACACTGTTTAGTAACAAATGCCTTATAATCAGTTGTATTTGCCTTGTTTGGCTCCTAACCTTCCTACTAAAACTGCCCCCCACCTATGTGTGGCCTAAGGTTACTGGAAGTGTCTCGTAATGTCTGGTATATGATGAAATTTATGACTGTAGAAAAAATTTCTGAGCTGTTCCTTGTAGTGATAATAAATATTCCTGTGGAAAAATCGTCACGTGTAGGGCGTCCTTTGTTTGGGCAACCTTGGTCTAATCTCAGTTTTCCGAGGTTTATAATATTCCATTGTAAGAATACAATCAATGGTAAATGTTTCGCCCATCTTTACTGGAGGGTTGTGCTCAAGCAAAGCATTTATGTGTGGAGATCTCACTGGTGACAACCTCAGATTGTCTTGTTTCATTTTATAGCCATGCTTTTCTTTTTCTTTTTTAACCTTTTCAAGAAACACGACATCTGTAGTTTATCTGAGAATGTGCATACATGAATATGATGAATACATACCTGCAGTCACCTGTTTGGTTGGTTTACCTGCGGGTGCAGGATTCTTTAGACACAATATTCATTCATTCATTCACCTTCATCCGTTTGTCCCTTTTGGGGTCACAGGCTGCTGGAGCCTATCCCGGCCACTTATGGGCAAAGGCAGGGGGCTCCCTGGACAGGTCGCCAGTTTGTCGCAGATAGACACAATATCTACAACAAAAACATAAATTTAAAAAGAAGTGGAAAAAAATGTCGTCCGACTTGACGACTGAGGCAAAAACAGAAGATCTCAGTACATTGCAGTTTTCTTGTTGCTGGACAAAAGTAAGAACCATCAGCAGCTGGGGGGGGGGGTGCTGAAATATTTGAAAAACCTAAATTCAGGGAGAGTTGCTAAATTACTACATAAGGAAAACCCCTCCTTTATTCAATATTACTTTCGACTGTGAAAAGGGGGTGGAGGTACAGGGGGTAAAGTGTGTGTGGGGGGGCTGTCCCCACGAGCAAAAAGCTTTGCCCCCTACTTGCCCTCTCAATGTTTTGAGTCAATATTAGTATCATTATTGACAAAGATTAAGAAACTATCAATGCAATCATCATTAAGCTTTAAACAGCACCTCAGCTAAATAACGGCAAAATGAATAAACAGTTTGAAATACGTACTTTTGATCCTTTCATTTGCCTTCCAGACTGATCTCAGTTGCTAAACTTCCACAGTCTTCTGCCCCCTCTCACCTCATATCAAATGTTCTAGCTCCACCACTGCTGCAAAATGTACCATGGTGTGTAGTTCACTGCAGACAGTTTGACAGTAGACCATCTTTTGATTTATTGTCCAAGTGTTCCCAGTGGTCTATTAATTATGATTATGCCATTTTTGTGCAAATTTAAAAACGTGTGTTCTTTTATTAGGACATAGTTTCTGCAGAGCGTCAGGAGTTCATCAGAAATTCACCTCAGAGTTGTGGGCAGGACTGTAGGTGCAAAGCAAACCAGCCCCACCTTCCCCTCGCCATTACTGAGATCTCTGTATTTTACACGCTCTCCCACTAACTTACAGACCCTCTACCCCCCCCCCCCCCCCCCAAACCTAGCATTACTGGTGCAACAACAATGGCGAGCAATACTGGAGCTCTCCAGCTCTGATGCAGATTCCAGTTCAGGCAAGAACAACAAAGACGCACATGGGTGGATCTATGTGTTTACAATGGATGTATCAGAATGGAGCAGAGCACGGAGCTCGTGGTCCGTCCAGCGTATTTTTTACTCTGCAAATAAGCTCTTTTTCAAACTGCAGTTTTTGTCTGTTCCTGATTCACAATGATTTCTATAAAGAAATACTCAGAAATGCAATTTTGAGCTTAATTTTCTTCATACACGTCCTCCATCATCAGAAAGATGCCACTTTAGAAACACAGAAAACACAGTTTTCATCGGAGTGGGTCTTGAAGCACTTTGATCATTTAATGATTATAAAATGTAGAAAACTCTTTTTGAAAGTCTCAGGTTGTTTCACACAGATTCTTCCATGATAGACTGACAAGTAAAATAGAACATGACAAAAAACAACACAAAAATCCAAGCACAGAATCCTCACAGGAGAGCCACACATCCACGAGGAGAACATGCAGATTCCACAATGAAAAGACCCAACCAGGATTTGAACCAAGAGCTTCTCACTCTAGGTCAGGGGCGTCAAACTCATCTTCACCGAGGGCCACATCAGCATAGTGGCTGTCCTCAAAGGGCCAGATATCACTTAATCAAATGTAATGTAAAATAAATGTAACTGCTCCATAACTCGCTTTTTATTTATTCTAACTTTTTTAAGTGACAATTACAGTTGTATAGAAAACATGTGTTCTTATTTGACCTATTCTGGGGGCATAGTTACCAGTCAAACACAAAACCTGTTTTTATTCTGCAAAAAAAAGCAATTAGAATTGTAAACCACTCTTCATACAATCAATCCGCAAAACAAATATTTCCAAAATTAAGGGCAATTAAATTTTTGGATTTAGTTGATCTTAGAACTGGAATTTTTATGTTTAAAGTTAAAAAACAATGTGTACCTGCCAAAATAGTGAGTTTGTTTGAAATAAAAGTTGATAATTATGATTTTCAGGGTAAAGATATGTTTAAAAAGGAAGTGGTCAGAACTAATGCATTAAGGAATAGTATTTTTGTTCAGGGGGTCAACATGTGGAATTTACAGTATTATCCGACGATCTGAAGAATGCAAACTCCATATTTCAGTTTAAGAAAATGTATACATTTAAAATCTATCAAAAATACCTTCTGGACTGAGAGACTCTGGTGGTATTGAGGTAATTTTGAGAAGTGTTTGTGTTTGTTTTGTTTTTTGTTTTTCTCCTTTTCCTTTTTCTTTTCTTATTTAAGGTTTTCTAACAATTTGTAGGTAGATGTGATGTTTGTATTCAGGGTTGGGGAAATAAGCCTTGGCTTCACCCAACACCTTTTTCGGTTAATTTTGTTCAATGTTTATGTTTTTTCTTCTTCAATTTTTATGTTGACATTGTTCAGTGTCAATGCTTATGTTGATGGGTTTTTTTTAAGTTTGTTTAACATAACCGAAATAAATATCTCTTAAAAAAATAAAAATGTGTTTGCTTGTTATTCTAGCATAAATCCTTTTAAATTTGATTCTGTCAGGTTAGGTCAGGGGTCAGCAACCCATGGTTTCAGAGCCAGATGTGGCTCTTTCATCCTTCTGTTGTGGCTCCCTGTGACTTTGGAAAATAATGAGTATTTTATAAAAATTCAAATTTATTTTAGTTTGTTCATTTTTCATGGCATTTCAAAGGCGCTGCTGGCTCCGTGCGAGGCACGTAAAAAACAGCTTCCTTGGTGGGCTCGTGTTTGTCGGCGAGGGCTGCGGAGCTGATAGCAGGAGGAGACACGCGGGGCGGCTTCAATAAACACTCCGGGTCTGGAGTGATTTTCGGCCGGGGGCTTTGCGTGGCGCGGAACGGGGAGCGGCTTTCTGGTGACAGAGAGTTTGCGCCGGTGTTTTGGACTCCCGTGTGCGGTGATGTGTGTTTCAGAGCAGGGGAGCTTGACCGGGGACGTGGGGGAGATTGAAGGGGAAGAGAGTGTTTCTTGAAAATCCACCAGCCAATCAAAATCCTCACCGAAAAGTACGGGACTTGATTGACATGCAGAATGGCCAATCGGACATCCTCTGACACATACGTTACTGCAGACGCGAGTTTAAATGCACTCAGCGCAAACTCTGCCTTCAGAGCGTATTTTTCTCCCCGCGGCACATCATGTCCCCGGTAGAAGTCCAGCAACCGGAGTTTATTAAAGCCTCCCCGCGTTTCTCCTCCTGCTATAAGCTCTGCAGTTATCGCCCGATAAATACGAGCTCATCAAGGAAGCTGCGAGGCGCGCGCTTCGTACGGAGCCAGCAGCGCCAAATGCCTCACAATATGCCACGCCCCCCGCATTGCACCGTTTACAGCAGAGCATGAATACGATGGTCGCTGCTTTCTGTCTTTGTAATAAAACGCCTCATCTGTTAATACAAAAGTATCTTTATGTAAACTCACTGTGTAGTTTTTAATCATCAGTACATAAACAATAATGTTGAAATAAACATGTAACAAATAAACATGAAGATGAAAAGAAGGAAGTACTTTTTTTTATCTTTTCTGGCCCGCAATCTACACTTATGTCCTTGAAAATCGATCGCGATCGACGTAATGAGCACCCTTGATATAATATATATGCATAATATATATAATGATGTCAAAACGAGTTGTGGCTCCGGGTGCTTTTTTTTCATTAGGGGCGGTCCCAAATGGCTCTTTGAGTAAAAAAGGTTGCCGACCCCTGGGTTAGGTTATATGGACAGTGTTTAAGTCCTAATGTATAGTTGCCCAATCTGATATTTCAAGTCAGATTCCTCCTAGATATGCATAAATACACACCAATTTTTTTGTTTTATTTTAAGAAATTAAAAACTTTCATGCTCTTGCGGGCCACATAGAATAACATGGACGAGCCACATTTGGGCCGCGGGCCTTGAGTTCGACACATGTGCTCTAAGTGAACGGTGCTGACCACTAAACCACCATGTATAATATTGAAACTCTCTATAATGGAACCTTCTGGATGTGTTTATTTGAACCAGATTCAACTAATGATGGCTCTTCGTGTCACAGGCCAGGGAGTTTGGTTCAGAATGTCCCTGAAGTTCCAGAAACTTTAATCATCTTGGACATGGGGGAACCATCAACCCACGTCACACAGGGGGTGTGAGGATAGGGTTAGATGGAGGCACATGACTTGCTGTGACGACCCCTGAAGGGAGCAGCCCAAAGGCAAGCAAGTGTAGTACAAGTCAATATCACATGTCATTCCTGTGATGTCCTGTCCTGTTGCATGCAGCAAAGTTAGTTTGCTTGGCTGGAAAAAAGGCCTTATTTCATCTAATAGTTTATATTATGGTATGCAGTTTCTACATAACATAAAGTGCTTTTGCATAAAGGACAAGTTAAACAGAAGTGTAAATCCACCCTTAGCAGAAGGTAGTCTATTGAAGTGCACTGCAAGTATATTAACACTAAAAGTGAGGCAAAATTGAAGCTTACTTTTTATATATTACATATTGTTAGCTTTCAATGTTCCAAATGAGTATAAAGAAGTATTCAGCTTCAGCTTCCTACACTACATGTACATGGTCTATAGTAAACTTGCTATAGTTATACATACATTCCAGTACACTGAATAATACAAACTTCAAAGATTCTCCTTTTTGGCAAGGGAGACTAAGACTTAAACTAATAAACAAACATAACAAGTTAATAGGTTAAAGATCAGTTAAAAAGAAAAAAACTTTCATAAATGCCAAATAGTCAATTCGAACTTTTATAGAGAGAAAGCATGAGGTCCCAAGCTGAATATCGAAGACATTTTGAAGAGGTCTTCTTTGATGTACTTTCGTTCGGGACCCTATTATGTCCGAGGGTTCCTGAACGCAGCTTGGTCAACTCGGATTTCTTCTCGCTGTTGCCATGGCTACAGCGCGACCGTAAGTTCTGTCTTTGGAATGCTAGCGAAGTTTGGTTTGGTAAGAACTAAAGATAAAAGACAAGCACACCAAAAAAAAGCTCAATTCTAACGAGCTTTTCCTTTTGGACAACAAGTTTTGGACCAGCAGAACTTCTGAGAGCTGAAGTGGATCCGCGTGACGTTTCCGTTCAGGCTCAGCGTCCAGGACAACGGTCGCTCGTGTCTCCGTCAGCGCTTCAATGGGAGGTCAGTAAAATCAGAAAACAACGGCTTATCCGTTGCTTTATTTTGAGTATTTTAGGTTTTTTTAAATAAAGTTGTCAAGGTTTTTTTTAAATAACCCTAATATTGATATTATTTTAATATTCCAGTTTAAATTTGGATAAAGAGATTTGTCAAAGTGCTAATCATGTTTACTACAAATCATTTTTTAATTATACTTGAAATAGCTTAGGCTATGTTATTTTACTATAAAAATGTATCTATTTCTAACTTTTTATGTTTAATATTTTTTAGCATTCTTCTTTCTTTGTGTTCCAAAATTGCTGGCTGGCTGGATGGATGGATGGATGGATGGATGGATGGATGGATGGATGGATGGATGGATTGAAACTGAAATCTTTGCAGCTGCTTTTTGCTCCAATGGCTCCATCTGTGTTTAGGTTAGTTTTAGGAATGACCGTCCTTTTAAAAGATTTGCTTTCCCTTTAAACTCCTTCAGTCTGTTGTGACCTGGTTGAGAACCGTCTGAGTTCCTGATTCCTGTCTGCTTGTGGGTTCCTCAGGTGAATCCTAACATCTGCTGATCTGGCAAGACGATGGAAGCTGCAGTGCAGTCTGCTTTTGAGGAGCAGCTCAGAATCGGGGAGGAAAAAGACAAAGAAAACAGCGAACAGCCAGAGCTTACCGTAACCCATGACAATCAGGAGTTTTGGTGAGCTTTCAAACCACACACACACACACACACACACACACGAAGGGTTGTGAAGGTAAAAATGATGTGTGTACTGTTTTCCACTCACAAATGTGAGAGGCGCTGGTGATCTTTTTATTTTGCTGTGAGTTCGGATAACAGCCTGACAGTTAAAGATGAAAACGGGAAATAGGAATGAACCAGGAGTCAGGATACATCATGGAAACAAGCCTTGACTTTCCTGTTAGGCAAAGGAAAGACTGTGGAATCATAAAGGAGGGTTGTCTTCTACTCATCAGAAATGAATGAAGCCAAACAAACTCCTGCTATCTGGATGTATCATGGATAGATTTAGAACATATGTGGCATTATTGGAAAATATGAAAATATTAATGAAAAATTGACTTCTTAACTAAATTGACTATGATTTTTGATGCATTTGTACTTTTCTGATTTTGCATTCTTGGTGATTTTCCACGTTCCAAGGATAGGAAACCCAGTTGTCCAGTCCTTTTGTACTGAAACTGAACTCCTGCAGATGTTGGAGAGGTGCAGCCAGCAAGGGATCGCTAAAAAAGCGACCCCTTAGCGTCCGGGCAAGAAAACACGAAATGCAATTTTTGACAGATTGAGAAGAATAAAGGAGGGAGATTGGAAAATGAAATGATAAAAAGAAGAGTTTTTTTGTGAAAGTTGGCATTTCTGAGGAATCAGAAAAGAAAAGAGATTTAGGACAACAGCCAAGATAACAATTAGCTACACCCAACCCCGTTAACAAACGATTTCCACACAATGCAAAAATGTTACCCCAACACCTCAGCTAGATGACCAAGCAGAGGCACTCAGCCGATGCAATAAGCAGAGGCAATAAGCAGGTGCTGGACATAGTTAAAGATAATTTTAATAAAAATTGCATTTCTGGGTATTTTTTATTCAAATTGTTGTGAATTAGTAGCAGAGGCAAAAATGTTGTTTGAAAAGGTTTGTAGCAGTGATACAAGCTCCCTGCTTTGCTTCATTACCCACTTGCAGACAAATAGACATGCATGTACATCTTAGTTTTTCGTGGGGTCTGGCATCTGGATCAAAACTACAGCTGGATTGCTCCAAAATTGCTCACAATTTTTTTGCACCTGTAATGATAGGTTGGGGTTATGAGGGGCAGGAGATCATGTGAACCTGTTGATGATGGGAAATGAGGGCAGGCTTACTCCGTGCCTACAGTCCCACCCAAACCTCAGAGGTGAATAGTTAACGAACCCCCGCCGCTCTGCAGAAACTATGTTTAAAGAAACAAAACAGTTTTTGTCATTTTAGCTAAAAACTGCATAATCATAATTAAAAGACCACTGGAAACGCTTTGAACACAGATCAAAAGACTATCAGAGTGGGACTTAGGTCTCTCCGAGACGATTTCTCACTTTTTTGTCATCCCAGCTCACGTGTCACCTAATGCATAAACCGCTTTTTTAAATCTTTCAACCTCTTCTTGCATTTTTGATTTCATGCTAAACCATCTCAGCTATAGGGTTTTCTGCACTGACTGCTGATATGGTTAAAACCAACCCCCCACCCCCCCATCAATGCTGCATGTCCAACGACATCTCTGCCTGAGCCTGCAGCACAATCTCCTCTGGCTTTTACTTCCTTCAGAAACAACTGAGTCTTTAGATTCCGATAAGGTTACCTCTTTTTGTTGTTCTTCTGTTGCACAGCTACAGTAAGTGTGAATAAAAACAAAACTGCAAACATAGTTCCAGTTAACCTGGAAGACCAGATGAGTCTTTGCTATTCAAGCTATTAAAAACTGATGTCTTAAGTCAGCAGAATTAAGACTTGCATCATATCTCTCTCTACCTTGAACTGACCTTTTTAGTAGAGTGGAGATAAGTTCTCTACTTGTACAGACCCTTTAATTTGACAGAGCACCCTTCAATATCAAAATCCTTGTGATTTTGTGGCTAAACTTATTTAGCTTCTCCAACAGCGTTCTGGTTTTGGTTGCTGTGACAGTAACATATCATGAGTGGTAAACATTCCCCAGGCAAAAGCTAAATTCCCAACAAAGATAATCTGCATGTTATCTGTAAAACTGTGTGTGTGCTGTCCCTCAGTAACCCAGAGTCCTACATGACCAACTCTGTGGTGGAGACCAGACTACTGAACGTTGCCGACAGTTTCCAGCGTCAGTACACTGTTTTGTTTCCTGACCGCAAACCGCTGCTGCTCTGCCCGCTCAACGAGTGTGGTGTGAAGGTAACTCTCCTCAAATGTTTTATTCCCCAATCTGTTTCTCTGAGTTGTTAGTACACCTATGTTTTTCATTGGCAGAAATTTGTATCAACAACTCTTCAGCCCTCTGCAAGCAGCCACTGTGAACTACAAACCTGGCAGGGCTGCGCTGACTTTGTGGCCAACTTCCTGTCCCTGGAGCTTCTGGAGCCACCTGTAGACCTGGTCAGAACCACAGACTGTAGCTTTACAGCAGCTTGGCTTCAAATTAAAAGATGTCCAGGTTCTGTAATAACCATCATATTTAAAATGAGCTCATTGTGTGGAGGATACTCACTTTAGCAGCTGTATGGCTCAGTGGCTGTGTGTAGGACTGGCACGTAAGAAACCAGGGTTCCTTTCTCATATCGAAATGACATTATTGAGGGTCGGTTGGTCCTTGGATAAGACCTTTCTCGCTACTCTTCTTGGTCCTACTGTGTCTGTCCCCAGCCTGGATAGGGTTGTGTCCGGAAGGGCATCCGGCGTAAAACTCTGCCAAACCTCCTGTGCAAATCAGTGAAAGCTGATTTGTTGTGGTGACCCCTGAAGGGATATGCAGACAGGTGAAAAACAACTAACGATGTTTATGGCATCTATAGTCTTTTATGAGTTGAAGGTCTTACATTAGATTACTGTCAAAGAACAGCTTAGGTGTCCAGAGTTTAGGTTGGATCAGCACCGCCAAGCCTCACAGAAAACATGCTCATCACTCTGCTGCGTTTGTTATTCATGAGCTGTAGTTTAGTGTTACTACAGTGATAGTGAAGCAGTGATGTAATAAGGGACACGTTTGAGCCGACAAATACTTTTCACAGTTCACATTGAGTCAAGAGGCGTTCATGTGTCAAACTAATGAACACAGACCAGAGGGCTTTGTCAGTTAGGGTTGTGTGTCTCATCCAGACTGTGTTCTGCTGCAGCCCAAACACTTGTTTTCCCCCACGTCGGTCCTACGGACTCGAAGGGCCACATGTTTTGAGTTTGCCACCCTGCTGTGCAGCCTGCTGCTTGGCATCAACTATGACGCCTACTGTGTCAGCGGCTATGCAGCCAAAGAGATGTGTCTGCTGGACCAGAGCCAGTTTCCTTGCCCCCTACTGGACTCTGACGTTAAGGTAGGCTTCCTGTCACAGCTTTACGCAGGACATTAAACAATTTAGAAAGGCTTTTATGAAGTTATATTCTTTTCAAACATATTTTACAGTTGTTAAATGATATTCATACATGCAAATAAGCTTTACACCTTGAAACTAAATTTGTGCAACTGCAAAAGAAAATTGTAAGAGCAGAATATTTTGTGAGTTTTGCCATACCAATATGCCTTTTTCTTTAATTGATATTTTGCACACCAGCAAAAATATGTTTTTTTTTACAAATGTATTTTCAGATCTTCATATAAGCACATGCACACAAGTTTTTCTACACACAGAGATCTACATAGACAAACTCCAACCTTTTTTCACAAGAACATTCTGTCTGAACTGATCAACCAATCAGCACCTTTCTCCTGTAAGCAGCCAACCGGCATCGCTCTTTTTAACAAAGTGGATTTTAACATTTTCACTGATTGATTAAAATTTCCTTTGATTCATGCAAGTAATTTTTAGTTACAAAAGCCTGGGATTACGTTTGTCTGTCAGGCTCTCATGTGATCAGTAGAAACGTGGCGCCGATTGGCGCCACGACTGTGGTGAAGCTAAATACGGGTCAGTCAAGCCAGACGTTTTTCCAGATCAGCTGTAGTTTTTTTAACGTGTTCTTTACCGAGCAATGTGATCATGACAGAAAGGTTGTAAACCCCATAGTGTTTATTTTAATATTTTCTATATTTAGCTTACATTTTATGTCATTTACGTTTGCAAAATGATCATATGTCCTCATTTTCTCAATGTTGACAAGGAACTCATGGTGATGTAACACTTTGTGGTTACTTGTGTTTATTTCCATCCCACTTGTGCCATGCAGAGAAACAACTAAATGTCTAAAAATATGAATTTAAGCACTATGAAGCTTTGTCTTTCTGACATTACTACAGTATTAAGTCATTCATGGCCCTCTAAAAATTGAATGGGTGTTGAAATGCGCAAAATTGTTTTGCACGGACAATTTTTCTTCACCATTAAATGCAATTTCTGCAGATGCAAACTTCATTTCATGTGTGGATATCATTTTACAAACTAGACGTTTCCTTTTCTAGCTTTTTGGGGGTAAAAGCTGTGTTTAGCATAACAACAAACCTTTATTTTCCATCCTTTGAAAAAAAAACAGAGCTAATAAAAAGGGCAAAACCTTGTTAAGCAACAACATTTTTAAAACTGTTGTTTCCTTTATAGCTTCATCAGTCTGGCATCAATAGATATATATTTGCTCCATTTTACCAAATGCATTACCTCTTAATAATGTGATTATGTATTGGTGACCAATCAAATAAATATTTCCCAATGCATGGTGCTGTAGACATGATATCAATTTCTCTAAATATGATCCCATATCTGGCTTTCTTAGACTCTTGTTTCTGCTATTTCAGCGGGAAGTGAGAAATCTTTCAACATAAGCATTTTTATTATGTTGTTGTGTTCAGTTGAGAATAGAAAGTTTTTTTATATTAAATAAACTATGTCATATTAGATCATGGAAAACTTTGCAGTGACTTTTTTGGTAGTTAGACATCATCAGGACTCAGATGCTGAGTGACTCCACTCTGAGTTCTGTCGTACGTTATGATTGCTCTGCTCACCGGCTCTGAATTAAATCCATTTAGAGCAATATTTTCTGTCAGGAGGAGGACAGCCAGCAGCAACCCGAAGACCTGCTACGAGGGTTACGGGTGCACTGCTGGGTCCTGGTGTTGGCGGGGAGCGGCAGCATCCGGGAGAACTTTTTCATTGACCCTCTCACCGGCAGCAGCTACCCCACAGACAGCAGCAGCTTCCTGGGCATTGAGAGCGTGTGGAATGATCTGAACTATCACGTTAACATGCAGGACTGCAGGAACGGCTGCGTTGTGAGTTCAGAACAGCTGTGTTCTGGTTTCCATCACTGCAGTGGAAATGTTTCAACTGAAAAAGGCATCTTATGAATCTAAACACTTGTGACCTGTTTGTCTGCTTGTTCTGAAAACATGTTTCTCATGTGTAGGGACTGAAGTTTGACCTGGACGATACAAACCTATGGGAGCCAGTTCTGCATGGTGCCACCAACAGAAAACAGCTGATTCTGGATGTGTTGGACAAAAAAGAGAACAGAATGATCAGCACTGAAAAGGAGGTACCATGTTTGTTTGTTCACGTTTGAAAGGCGAGCAAATATTCAGAGATGGAAACAGAAAATCTAGACCTGTATATTACATCTGTTTAATATTTGCTTATGCACGTTTAAAGTCCCACTGCAGCATGTCAGTCAAAGTAAGGCCTGGACCTTCAAAAAGTGAATAAATTATCTGGACTTCTCATACATTTTATTAAATCCGTTGAAGTTTAGCTTTACTTTAAAGACTCACTTCGATGAAAATGGTGTTTTGAACATGTTCTTGTGGCTTTCTTCTTATGATGGACATATTTTTATATAATTACGCTTAAAATTGCATTTCTAAGCATTTTTTGATTCAAATCAGGAGCAGAGGAAAAATGCCCAATGAAAAGCTTGTACTTGTTGCATAAATGCTACAACAAATCCATGGACATCTTTGTTTTTTTCGTCTGTGCTGGCATCTGGGTCTAAAATGTACAGCTGGATAGTTTTATCATTTCCCGCCTTGCTATTATCTTGCTATTGTAAGGTTGGAGGTGTGAGGGCCTGTAAGCTAGCGGGAGAGGTATGATGGGAAATGGGCACAGGCTTATTACTCTGCGCCAAAGAAGCGTCCTAGAAAACAAAACATGTTTTTTTTCTTTAGGCTAAAAACAGCATAATCATGATAAAAAGACCACTGGGAACACTTTTACAGTAGATCACTAGATGATCGGAGTGGGAATTTAAAGGATTGTCCTGAAACAAACCGGTTTAAGCCAACTTTTCTATCCTTCAGGTAGATGCTCTCGTTAGAATTCCAGAGACAGCAAGCACTGCAAACAGCTTGCATTCTATTTAACTCAATTTCTCAGTTTACTTGATTAAAAACACTTTTTTAACTAATTCATGCGTTTGTTGTATTTTTATCTTCTATTCTGTTGACACAAAACTACCCAAAACTCTGACCAGCAACGTTTATACACACAGGTTCATGGTCTAAACACTGGGACGGAAGAATAAATACTGTCATCATTTCCAGTTAAAATGAGCATTTCTGTTTACAATAAACCTTTGGCTTTTCTACGAATGTCTAACTGTTTACTTTCTTGGAAGCAGGAGCAGCCCAGAGTCTTTGAGATGCCCAGATCCTGGGTCACTTTTATTAGCATCCATGAAAAAGGTGAACAATGATGGACTCATGCATGACATGTTGGTTTGATTTTTCTCACCTTCATACTCGTGTGTCATGCACCACGAAACCTGCCTTTCTTTTTGCTCCTCAGACTTGGAGACACTCTGGCCCGACGGGAAGAAAGTGACCTTCTATAAAAAAGCAAAGCTGGAGAAGTTTGCTCCATATCTGAATCCAGACGGCGTCATTACACGGCTCACCACGTACAAAGACCAGGACTGTGAGTGCTGAGAATGGACACTCTTAGATGTGCTCTGACCAGACATGTAGAAAGGTAGAAGAAGGCTTGAGCAGACATAAAAGCTAAGGTCCTCTGGCTCATGTGTGAATGCTGAAGGTGCTGAGGTCGCCATGGTGAAGGAGTGGTACAAACACAGAAATGACAGCCTGGAGGAGAGAGAAGTCAACAAACTCAAAGACTCCACCTCTGAGCGCTTCAAATATGGAAGACGATTTCAGCTCCTGTGTAAGTCTGCTGGTAACTCAACTCACTTCAACGCAGAGCAGATGAACAGACATGCACCTCCTTTC
The DNA here is from genome assembly GCA_037389245.1 of Oryzias sinensis. Taxonomy (NCBI): domain Eukaryota; kingdom Metazoa; phylum Chordata; class Actinopteri; order Beloniformes; family Adrianichthyidae; genus Oryzias; species Oryzias sinensis. Next base: position 26,929,165 of record CM074492.1, read on the forward strand.
ATAGTATCTTATGTTGCAAAGTGACACCAGTAAATTCAATGCAATTTATTAGAGTTCTGCAGTAGCTGTCAGTATAGTGTCCCTACTAATGGCAAATACACTTTAGCATGACAAAAAACCTCACAACAGTTCTTGTTTTTAGCACTTTTTGCTACATGTAAGATATCTTATTTTACACCAAGGGTTTATGTAAGAAAATGTGTCTTATTTGACTAAACTTTCTCCCACAATAAACATAAATACACTGAACAAAAATATAAACACATTACGTTCATTGTTTCTCCCGTCTTTTATGAGACGATCTCAAAGATCTGAAACGTTTTCTACAAACAGAAAATAACCATTTCTCTCAAATATAATTGACAAATCCGTCTAAATCTGTGACAGTGAGCACGTCTCCTTTGCTGAGATAATTCATTCCACCTCACAGGTGTGCCATATCAAGATGCTGACTAGACAGCATGATTATTGCACAGGTAGACTGGCCACAAGGAAAGGCCACTCTGAAATGTTCCAGATCGTTTACACAGCCCAATGCCACAGACGTCATTCGTTTTTAGGGAGCGTGCAATTGGCATGCTTACAGCAGGAATGTCCACCAGAGCTGTTGCTCGTAAGTTGAATCTTCATTACTCTACATAATAAGCCGTCATAAAAGTTGTTTTCAGGCAGTTTTTGCAGTACATCCAACCAGCCTCACAACCGCAGAACATGTGTAACCACACCAGCATTTGTCTGAGACCAGCCAGACAAGTTTCTGACTCCTCCCTGTCCCTGAGACGGTCAGAAACTGTCTCAGGGAAACTCATCTGCACGCTTGTTGTCCTCATCGGGGTTTCAACCTCAACACTAGTTCATCGTTACTAATTTGAAATCAAATGCTCTCTGCCACATTGGAGAGATGCTCTCTTCATGCTTGAATCCCGCTTTACACTGTTCAGGGCAGATTGCCGACAGCATGTTTAGCGATTTTCTAATGTCAATGTTCTGGATCGAGGGGCCTATGGTGGTGGAGAGGAGGTGTATGTTATGGATGAAGAACACTGGTGCATTTTGAATGCACCGAGATACTGTGATGAGATCCTGAGGTCCATTGTTGCACTATGCATCTAAGAACATCCCCTCATATTGTAGCATGATAATGTACGGCCCCGTGTTGCATTGATCTTTTCACAATTCTTGGAAGCAACCTCATCGGACATGTAACCCATCAAGCATGTCCGGGATGATCTGGATCGGCGTATACGACAGCGTGTTCCAATTCCTGCCAATATCCAGCAACTTCACACAGTCTTCGAGTGGAGAGGACCAACATTCCACACCTGATCAGTCTATGATAAGGAGGTGTGTTGCACTGCATGAGGCAAGTGGTGGTTGCACCAGATGCTAACCAGTTTTCTGAGTTCCCAGACCCCCTAATAAAACAAAACATTTCAGAGTGGCCCTTTTATTGTGGCCAGCCGAAGGCCCACCTGTGCTATGGTCATGTTGTCTAGTCAGCCTCTTGATATGGCACACCTGTGAGGTGGGATCTGTGCACATGATCACAGATTTAGACAGATTTGTGAACTATATTTGAGAAAAAATGTTTATTTTGTAAATATAAGAGAATGTTTCAGATCTTTGAGTTAATTTCATAAAAGATGGGATAAAAACCAAAGGTTTTGCGTTTATATTTTTGTTCGGTGTAGAAGCATTCCATCTCTTGCAGACAGTGTGGGGTTCTGCCCTCACTTTAGCAAATATATGTTTTGCAGATTATCTTTAGAAGCTCTGTGGAAATGTCATCCAAACCTCTGCGTCCTTACCTTCTGTTTGCAAAGCTTGGCAGAGTTTTTTTTGCATCTTGACAGTAAGATGTGTCTCACTTTGACATGATGATGCATTTCTAATCAACAAACATTTGTGGTATGAGTAGTGGAGTCAATCTACCAAACTGATACATTTTCTTTTTTGCTAAAGATGCTGAGTGTGTCAGGTCACTCCTGTGTGCTAAAATGAATGTCATGCAACACTGCATCAGTGGGTTTCTTGTTATTTCTGAATCAGTGACCTGAGTGAAGAAGTCTTCAGTTCACAGGATCACTTCGCTGAGCACAGGCTTTGAGCAACAGATGGAATTCAGCAGCTATGCTCGCCCTGATTATCTGGCACGCAGGGTATGGTCAACCAATGAGATGGAGGAATTCTACGAGGGTCGCAGGGACTTCCTCTGCTACCGACAAGTCATCTTTCAGCCACCTGATCAGTTTGACGATTCAGTTTGTTGGAAAAGTCCATTGAGGAGGATGCGTGTACTGGTAGGCAAACTGCCAATCTTAGATGATCAACACTTTGCTTTAGTATCACTTTTGCTATAGACTCTAAGAATACAGTTTATTTTTATGTAGACCTCAAAAAAAGGAAACATCTTTAAAGTTACTTAAAGTGAAAAAAAAAATTTAGAGGCCAACTCCAATGAAAAAGTGTTTTTGGTGTTTTTACATGTTCTTGTAGTATTTTTGTCACGATGGAGGACATAATGTATATAAAGAAAATTTAGCTGAAAACTGCATTTCGGGGTATTTCTTTATTTAAATTGTTGTAAATCAGGAGCAGACGAAAAACTGCTGTTGGAAAAAGAGCCTATTTGTGAGTTAGAAAATGCACTGGGTGGGCCACAAGCTCCCTGCTCTGCTCCATTCTTATACATCCAATTCCAGACAATTAGATCCGTGTGCGTCTTTCTTTTCCTCGTATGAGCAGGAATCTGGATCAAAACTGTACAAACGGATAATGCCGATATTGCTCGCCATTTTTGTTGCATGGCCAATATTTAGGGGTGTGAGGGGCTATAAGATTTTTGGGGGGCTAAAAACAGCATAATAATAATTAAAGAACCTCTGGGAACATTTTAATAACAGATCAAAGATGATTGAAATGGGATTTTATTTGAAGCTGAACATACAGATTACACAGTGATAATTTTTCTTACACATTTATTACTGAAGGGGATGATTTAACTAAATAGAAAAAACTGTTTGGTAACTACCAATTTAAACCTGGTGGGGTTATGGAAGCAGAAAAGAAACTAACAGAATCTGACATGAACAAATCCAAAATCTAGCATACGTTCATGAAAACTACAGATCAATAATTTCAAAACAAAAGCAAAGATCCTCACTAGTCTGGGCTCCAATGAGCTCTCAGGTTTCCGACACATTCCACAATGTCAAGACTTTCCATGCAGTTGTATAACAATCATATAATGCACTTTTTGTAAATCTCAGCAGCTGTTTGACTTGATGAACGTGTGTGTGTGTGTTATGTCCATGACGGATATTTGTTTCAGACCGTGGTAGAGCGCTTTCATAGGAATGCCGCCAAACCTGCAAATGAAGACGTGGCAGAACGAGTCTTCCTGGTGTCTGAGGAACAGTTTGAGTTGACCTATCACTTAATGGATCACAGGTTTATTCCATCCAGGAGAATCCTTACAAAGCCTTTATTCAGAAAATTCTCAAACGACTGTGTGTCCACCTTCCAGGTGAGTATTAATGTAGGTTTCCCTGTTAAACATTTTAAATACAGTCTTTAAATGGTCTTCGTTTACACAAATCTGAAGTTACAGCATGTCTGTCTGTCTGTGTGGGGGGCTGTTCAGGTGGACCTGTGTGCAAAGCCTCTCTCCACACAGGCTCTGTTCAAGATACTGGGGGCCCTGCAGGAGGATGAAGTCAAGTTGACGGCTGAAATCAAAGATTCACTGAAAGAGGTAAGTCTGTCAAACGTTTTTTTTCTGTGCACCCTAGTTATGATTTTATGAACCTGTAAAAAATATTGTCATATGCAGATAGAGTGTCCTTCCTCTATCAGTACATGAACAGTGGTTAAAGCCATGTGAGTAAATCCAGCAACCACTTTGTTGCTTGTTGTCCCTGGACGTCAGTCCCCATTCCAAATGTCCCTTCCTCCAAGCATAGATAAACATCCTTACCTTTTGGCACCAAAACCTAACTTCTTCCTTCATATCTGTGGTTGGATAAATTGGGCAAGACAACTGACAGATGGGTTTGTCTCACTGAGATGTGCCAAAAAAAAAACTAAAAGTGCCAGATTTGATTATGTTGTTTCCAGCCAAGAGGGCTGCACAGTGGGGCAGTGGTTAGCGCACATGCCTCACAGCAAGAAGGTTGAAGTCCCGGCTGGGGGACCTGAAACAGTTTACCAATGGGGGACCTATCTGTGTGGAGTTTCCATACTCTTCCCCTGCATGCATGGGTTTTCTCCAGGGACTTTGGCTTCCTCCCACCGTCCAAAAAATGGTGTGTGATTGTGGCCCTGCGACAGACTGGCGACCTGTCCAGGATGTCCCCTGCCTTCGCCCTTGGGTGGCCGGGATAGGCTCCAGCAGCCCCATGACCCCGAAAGGGAACAAACGGATTAGAAAATGAATGAATTAGAAGAAGTTTCCACCCAAGAAGACAGAAACAAAGCAAATTCTACGTCACATATCAACTTCATTTTGAACAGCATTTTTTTATTTGCTCTTTATTAACAGTGATTTCAATAAAGTAATGCTCAGAAATGCAATTTTAAGTAGTTTTTTTTATTTTTATTTGTCTTCTATCATCAGAAAAATGCCACAAGAACATGTTAAAACACCAAAGAAGACACTATTTTAATTGGAGGGGGTCTTTAAACTTAAGAACAAGAAGAAACAACAGATGTTTTCAGGAGTTTGATGCACTTTAATAAAATTTATAACAAAAATGTAGCTCTTTGCAAAAAGTTGTAAACGACATGGTTCACATCTCAACCCAACTGAACTGAACCTGGAACCTCAGCAGTGTAAGGAAAAATTAAGTAGAAAGGAACTTTCAGAGTAAATAAAACCAGATAAAAGTTTAAAGTCATGAGAGCAGCGTGATTTCAAATCTGATCTTTTTTTCCAGTCATTAAATGTGTTGTTGCATTTGGTTTGATTAACTCTATGAACATGTGTGATGTGTGAGCAGATAGAGGACATTCTGGCCTGCAGAGAGCAGGAGCAGAATCAGGTGAAGCTGAGGAAGAGGATTAAAGAAGCTGTCCCGACATGCGAAGACGAGGAGCAGAGGGTAGAGGTAAGATCTTAAGCCCTAGCCCGAGTCAGAACCGGGGACTAAAATGACAATCATTACGTTCGGGTTGGGTCGGGCCGGGCTTCTCTCTCGCTGACTTTTTTAATAAATATATGTTTATAAAAATGTAGAATAAAAAGATGTGTGGATAGTAAACTAAGGAACACTTGTTATAAATAAATAATTTGGTTAAAACAGAGAAAGTGCTGTAAGGTAATTGCTATATAACTACTACTAAACAGGAAGCGCAGCTGCAGTATTTCTCCGCGTAATGAAGTGAGTGCGCATCAAGATCTCTCTTTCACTCTCTCTGTCTGGCCTCTTATTCTGTGTTCCAGCATTATTTTATTGTGCAAATGCATTTATCATGATCACAAAAATATGTAGATTATTTTAACCTTAAGAAATCTTGCGTTTTTTCTGCCAAAAATACTATCGGATAAATTAAAATTTCGGGTTTGCTTCGGGCTCGGGCCTGCAAATCAAGTTAATTGGTCGGGCTCGGGCTGGGTTGGGCTTTAAGGCTGGATTTTTTTAGGCCCAATCTTACCTGTAGCAGAGGGGGTGAAACGTTAACACACACACCAATACACACCGAGTATAAGGACACAATTATATTGTCTGTTTCTTCTCTTGACCTTGAAGGATGAAAACTGTCTGGAAAGCTGGAAGGTTTTGATCAGCAAGAACCTGGATGCAGAGGAGGCCAAGAGGCTGTATCACAGCCTCCTGGAGGAGTTCAAAGACAAAATGGTGGCTCAAGCCAACCTCCTTCAGGAGCGTTATGAGAAGGTGGATTGTTGGACACGGTTTCTCACTTCAATGTTTATTTTGTAAACTCTATAAATCATTAACTTCGTCTTTCTAGGCTCTGGTGATGGGGAAATTAACCAACGGTTCACACAGCTCTTCACTTCTAGCCATCATAAATGCAAACTAATAACTACTGCAGCTTCTGATGTACTTGAACCTTCATATAGTGTAAACTGTCACTTCAGTTTTTAGCACCCTGTCATATAATTTGTTGTAAAGTTTGGAATATTGATTAACACGAAAGCCCACCTGGGCTGCTGGGATGTGGCAGCGACTTTAGCACACTTGGTTCTGCTTATAAACTTCAGTCAAATATCTTCTGCTCTGATTGCAGACCACTTATGTTAGTTTGAAGATCCAGACTTAAGGCTTGCTTATACGTAAACTGTAGATTGGGGCCCAGTACTTACATGGTCACATTTGGGTTTTAGGACACACGGGAGTTGCATGCAAAACAGAACCAGTACCGGCGAAACCACCTCACAATGACTGAAAAGCAGCTGGAAGAATACCAATGCTTCTGTTCAGAAAAAACAACACAGATAAAAGCCACTCAGATTCGCCTCAACAGGTACACACCCACACCCACACACACGTACACACACACACACACGTACACACACACACACAATGGACGGACTAAAAGTTCCTACAGTCACCTCAACTGCAGTTAGATTAGGATGTTAGTTCAAATTCATTTGATATGCTACAACATTTACATGCTGATATCTCTGTTGAAATTAAATGATTCTTCTTTATTAATTTATTGTACTTCTTGAACTCTCATACGTCTGAATTTGAGACTGCAGATATCCTCATTTTTATATCGTGAAAATGAATGATGGAGTTTGGATTTGGAATACATACTATATATTCAGTTATCATGACTGATTCCAACTTCAGTTCTTGCAATATCACATGGCACTAGGGGTGCTAAATAAACTCATCACCCTCTCCTTCCCTCTCACTCATGGTGCAGAAAGAATTAAAGAAATCCGTCCAGACAGGTAAAGGGAATGGTATCCCACAATTCCTTGCGCTGCCGATCTAACAAGAGGACCAAAGTTACACCTACTTAATATAATTAATTTGAATGAAAGTAAAATAAATGTCTGATAACTGTGTTATTTTTAAGCTGACTGAACTCAGAAAAAGATTTATCTTAACTGAAGCAAATAATTAAGTTTATCTTTCCAACATCCATATGTGATCTTATTTTTTATTATTATTTTTTTTTTTTTTATACACTGTATTTTATCCCACGAAGGGAAATTCTTTCTCCGCATTTGACCCATCCCCTTGGGGAGCGGTGAGCTGCAGCCGAAACCGCGCTCGGGAGGCGGTAGTGTTAAGGGTCTTGCCTAAGGACCCTCACTGGGTGATGTTAACTGCTCGCCATTGATATGGTAATTGCCCCCAGTACCATTGCTCATTCCCCTCCGGAAATCGAACCCTGGTTTCCTGCATGGTAGCTTCCCACCTTACCAACCGAGCTACCCAGCCACAACACTTATCACCCTCTCATGGTGGAAAAAGTATTATCTGAGCTTCTTCATCCACTAAATCATCTTCAAATGGACACGGCTTGCTGCTTCACCTCTCTGTAAACAAACAAACCTTCAACTAAACCTGCTCCAGACGAGGTTAAGTTCAGAGCATGAGTTGCTAGGCGAACTTGACATACCCTGAAAAATACCTCTGTTTTTGGAACTGAAAGCGGTGGTTGTACACTTCTTTAGCCTCAAACTTACCGTGGGAGCTAGCATAACCTGCTTTCTGGAATACCCCCTGGTCTGCATATAACACTCGGTAAGGAAGGCAGAGTGGCACAAACAATACTTTGCGCTGAGCTTCACCTAGTGCAGAGCTTAAGTATGCTGTGGTTGATGAATGAGAGTCAGGTGTGAGGCATCCAGGAAGTGTGCGCTGGGGGTTGTAGTGTCAATAGAACTCCGGGATCAGCTCCCGCTGGTGACCAGAGGGGAAGAACAAGCTCGTCCTTCTGACAGCTTGTGAGTGAAGTAGTCGCTGGCGGGCCACTTTCTGATGACGAACAAAAGTTACATTAAGTGCCTTGTAGCAAATAATCCATCTATCTATCCATCTGAGTTTTTTGTGCCACGTGAACAAGAAATTCTGGAGGATATATTTTTTTGTTTCTTACTTACAGGAAAAAAAGTCAAAATGTTGAAAATAATGTCTAAATAAAGTTTCGAGAAAAAAGTTGAAATGCTGAGATTAAAGTCGAAACGAGGAAAACACACCCAAGTTGTCTGTTGAAGATGAAAGATGAGAGCGACTCAAAATCAGATAATTGTCTGTTCGGCCGGCTTTCCGGGGTTCGGTGTCGGTAAAGTAAAGTGTCATCAGTAAAATAAGGAGCTCAGAGACATGTTTAGGGGAAGAGGACCGCTATTTTCTTTTCCTTTTCATTCACATACCCAGAAGTCCATTTGTCTCATTACGTCATGAACCTGTCATACGCAGATCAGCATGTGTAAAAACTGTTACATACGTCCCCTCCCCCACATGAAACGTCCCGTTTCAACATAAAACAACAAAGATGAATGAAAATAGTCTGCTACATTAGCAGAACGTTAAAATTGCCAAAAAGTGCTCCTCCTCAGACGGAAGCATCGCACAGACTTAGAGGTCTTGTCTTTGGAGGAAGAATGGATAGAAGTGAACAGCTGCAGGGACACCGATGTTCATCAACGGCTGCAGAGATCCTGCGGACCACCCATCAATAAAAAAAACATTAATAAAAGCGTTAACCAAACAAATGAACTTCCAAACATTTGGAACGTTAATAGTAAACATTCAGCTTACCTGTTCTATTGAGTTAATTGAGTCTGCTGCTGCTGCTGCATGGTAAATTTACGAGTTATTTCTCGTAAATTTACAAGTTTTAATCTCATAAATTTACGACTTTAAAGCCCTCTGGCTGCCTCCAGCGGGCTAACGCAGAATGTCATAAACACTTTTCATAACACAATGAGAGCAAAGAGGAGACTGTTTGAATCATTCTGGGGATCTGGGCCGACTTCATGACTTCATGGGTTAATCCTCACAGTTTAGAAAGTTGTAGTCAAAAGCACATAGATCACATCAGCATTATAAGGAACTCAGGATAATTCCATGTGTTGATTTGTTTGTTACAGGCACAAGGAGTTGGCCCATGAACGATACAAGGCTCTGGAACAGAAACTGCTACAAAACCCAGTTCTCCGTCCTCACCTGAAAAAGTGATGTCTGTTTGCAGGAGTCCCATGACACTGATACTTCATCCAAACTTCCAAAAACTTCAAATAAAAATGATCTTTGATCTAAACAAGTAATGAAAGAGTAAAATGTAAGTTTTTGTTTGATTGACCAAACTGACATCAGCCGTGGTGAAGAGGTAAAGCGGTCGACCTCTGATCAGAAGATTGACCGTTCTGTTCCACCCGTGTTTCAAAGTGTCCTCGGTCAACACACAGAACCCCCCATTGATCATAGGTTGGCACCAGTGTTTGGCAGCGGAGCCACCATCAGTGTGTGAATGTGTGTGCATGAGTGAATGGGACTGTCATTGTGTTTTCAGAGGAAGGTAGAACAGTGCTGTATCTGTAAATGCAGATTACTATCTGTGTCAGGAAGAGATTTAAGACAGCAAAGTGACATTTGATTATCTGGGGCGGCTGTGGAGCAGTGATAGGGCGGCTGACCTCCGATCATATTATTGCCGGCTCAATTCCCGACTTGCCTGCCATGTGTTAAAGTGTCTTTGGGCAAGACACTGAACCCCACCTCGCTTCTGGTGGAAGGTTGGTGCCAGTGTGAATGTGTGTGTGTGAATGGGTCTGTGACTGTAAAGTGCTTTGGGCCTTCGAGGAAGGTATATAAGTTTACGTCATTTATCTATTTGCAGCAGCTAGAACCACGTTTCTCATCTGAGATGCTTAATGGCATGATGGCAAATTTTCTCAATATAACCAAACTAAACAAAATAACCAATGTTGTAGTTTACAGAAAAATGTGTTGACGGGTGTGATGGAAAAATGGAACAAGAACTTTTAATAGCTGATGAAAAAGAACAATGTTAGAGAGCACAGAGAAGAGGTGTCTGTTGTGGGGGAAGACACCAAAAAATATGAAGAGTGGAAAGGCATTTGGTTCTGAAAACATGCCTGTATAGTCTTTGACTGGACTGTTTAACAAGATCTTGGAAAATGAAAAGATGAGGAGAAATGTTCTGGTTCCTTTTTTAAAAAGAAGGAGATGTGCAGAGTTGAGGACACTATAACTTCTCTTTGTATAGAGAAATCCAATCACAGGATATAGAGAGTGTAAGCAGGTTGGAACAGGTGGAGGAAGGTTTCAGGTGTGATGTGTGACTAAAGAATGTCAGAACAATGAAAGGAAAGGGGAAGAAGGCTGAGGAGAGAGCTGCCATGATGGTAGCTTAGAAACAGAATAGTGTTTCGACTTCCTTTAAACACACAGGAAGAGATTGTTTTTCTCTCTTGTTCATATGGTAGTAGTTTATTTAAGAATATATATTGATTAAATAAAAAATTGTCTTTATTTGCCCATGACTATGTGGCAAACACATTTCTACTCCACGGCACTGTTCCATTTTTCTGTAATTAACTATTGTGAAAAATTTAGTAAGGATAAAAAACTTTGATCTAAAAAAATATTTTGTGTAAGATGTTGAGGGGATCCGCTGTTGCTCTAGGTCCAGATGACCCCACTACCACCGTTAACGTTGGGAGTGGGGTCATCTGGACCCCACAAGATAGCACAAGGGTTAAAATCAGTGCCTCAACTATCGGCCAAATTGGCTCCCCTGTAACCTGAAGCAGACTTTAGGGAGGCTGAGAATTCCCTTACTGGATTTAAACATAATGAGGAACTGCGTAACTGAAGGTGTGGGGGGGCTGACCATCTAAGGAGGTCAACAGTCTTTAGCAGGTGTGGTAAGTTATAGAGGAAGCTTATTTTATTTAGATAGAATGGGCTTAAATTTGATCTAACAGATTCTAAAAAGTCAAAAACTGACAATTTTATGCCAGAGGAATGCAGCACTTTCAGTTTTGAAGACATTGCAGATTGATTACAAGACCATTCAACATTTGTAGTGAAACACCAAACAATGTTGCAGGACATACACAGAAAGAAAAAGGATGCATATGAACGTATGAACTGAACGTTTGAGAGAAGTTAAACCTGAAGTGGAAGGAACCCATTGTTCCCTAGAAGTACAACCTACTTATGGTTTATTGAAGAACATGGAGTTTCATTCTCAGAGACAACCTTGCTCAATCTGAACAATAAGCTCTAATGGGATGAGAGGAAAGATGAACTAGGCTGGATGGGTAAAAGCATGGAGCTCCACTCCAACTAGGCTGACAAAAAGATGGAGGTGTGGGGTATGGATTAAACTCCCAACCTTAAGGTCAGTTTTTAGCAGATACTTTATGTGCTGGTACAAAAGGAATTCTACATTTTTCAAGATTGAGATTTCCATGGAGGAGAATGCCTCATCTGATCCATCTAGATACTTGACTGGGGATGCAATGCCTCAAAGGTGATGAAACCATGTCTTCTTTAAGTCACTCAAGGTATTAGATGATGATATGGTTTGAAATATTTCCGTCCCACTGAAAGCTCCCTGTAGTTGTCCACCATTATTTTGTCTCTCTATGAACAATTCACATCGTTTAAGCACAGAAGGGTCAGCTAGTTGGGTCTGTAGCCATAGAGACGCAGCATCGCTCAACATTTCCTCCAACCTGTTTTTACCTGAACAAAATTGCAGACTTGAAATGAGACATAGCTCCATAGGTCGTTCGGCGTGTGCAGACAGCTGCTGAGGACCTTTTACGACACTGTGGTGGCCTCAGTGGTCCTTTATGGAGTTGTGTGCTGGGCGGGTGGCAGTGCAGGCAGAGACTTGAAGAGGCTTAACAAACTGGTTAAGAAGGCCGGCTCTGTCCTGGGCTGCACACTAGAATCCATCGAGGGGGTGGCGGACAGGAGGACGTTAGCTAAGCTGACATCCATCATGGATAACCCCTCCCACCCCCTGCACCAAACTGTAGAGGCGCTGACCAGCTCCTTCAGCACCAGACTGTTGCACCCTCAGTGTAAGAAGGAGCGCTACCGCAGGTCATTCCTCCCCACAGCCATCAGACTGTACAACACTGTGTTACAGTGACTCTCCATGGTCCCAGGGTGTTTTTTTTCATTGACTCACTTATTTATTTTCTTTTTTTTGTAGTTGTTGTTTTTCAATTTTAAATTGTTTTTTATTACTGAACAGTTGTTTTTTTTTTTTTTTTTTTTTTGGTGTGAACTTCATTAGTTATTTCTGTATTTTGAAAGAAAAAAAAAAAATCTAATGTTTTTTTACAGTTTACATGTTTTGCAGACCGCATGTTTTTTACACCTTTGCAGCTGTATTTATTTAATATTTAATATTTATTTCTTTATTTAATAAGAATCTCATTTTTGATAATAATTTTTCATAATAATTTTAGTAATATTTTTAATTATTTAATATAAATGTCATTTGTGATGTCCTTTATTGATGTTATATTATATAGATTATTTCTGAATGTCGTGTTGCTGCCACAGATAAATGAAATTTCCCCATTGTGGGATCAATAAAGTCATCTATCTATCTATCTATCTATCTATCTATCTAAACTGCCACGTTGAACAGTATTAGAAATGATTTTATTGTTTTAAATGTAGGTCAGGTGCTTCTTCCTCACCTGACCTACACCCGTTTGTGTGAACTTCTAAAATGTGTTGTCTTTATTTTTACAAAAACTGTGTTGGTCACTTATAATTATGTCAATTTTAAAACATTTCTAAAGTCTTTTCTTTATAATTTAATTCTGTCCACAAACAGTTCCCTTTTAAAGAGTGCAAACACAGGTAATCTCAAAGCCTAAACCCTCATTTTCCTTTTTAGATATTTAAGTGTGAGGAACATTAACGCCTGCCATTAAATTTAAGCATTGTTAGTGTTCATTATTTATGCTAATTCTAAGAAGGAGAAGACAAATGTGTATATACACTGTGACTCACAAGTGTTTAAAGATAAAGATACTTTATTGTTCCCAGCTTGGGAAATTGGGTTGTTGCAGTGTTCAAATACAGCATCAATACAAGCACACACACAATGGGTGACAATCAGAAGGCTGGCCACCGGATGTCAGCATTTATTCATTTTGTGTAGAAGGCAACGTTGTGAGCACTACAGTCTCAATCTAAAAATATCTAGCTTCTGTTTTACTTTAAGATTTTATTTAAATCATATATTTTTATTTTATTCATAGCAGATGAAGTACAGTAGAGAACATTGAATAGATTGTACATCATTTTTTTTACACGCCAGGGGACTTACAAAAGAAGAGAACAGCAAAAGTAGAAATAACTATGTAAATCTAACTGAGACGGATGATGGTTTTAGCTGCTTTTTGTTTGCACTGGAAAAAATATTGTGTAAATAATGTCAAATGCAAAGAAATTTGTAGTTTTATTGCTAAACTTAGTTTTATGAATAACATATTATTATATTAATAAGGAGATGAATTGCGAAGAAAGCTCATTATTGTAATCAACAATACCAAACTGGATGTATTTTCTAAACCATAATAATAATTATGCAAATGTTACTCAGAACCAGGTTGTGTGGTGCTCTAACTAAGGGACATGAGAGTAACGTAACTTTTTTACTTTTCCACATAAAAACAGAGTTTAATTTTTTAGCAACCGTCAAGTTATTTAAAAAAACTAAAAATTAAAAAATGTAAATTATATTAAGATTAAAACTATTAAACATAAAGTTATTAGGCGCAAATTAAACTACTTTGGAAATTGTACAATAAAAATACGGCAGTAGCATGTTAATATTTAATGCAACATTACACCAAGCTAAAGATTTATAGTGAATATGAATGTGTTATCGTAAGTCCATATTAGCTCGGTCCACGGTGGTTTCGTCTCAAAGAGGAAGTCCAGTGACGCTTCAGGACAGCTGAGCTTCTTGAGTGGCGCATGCGCCGTGCAATCACTCAGTATAAAGAGTGCAGCTCACAAGTAACCACAGAGGTAAACAACATTTTATGCCGCTCTTAAATATTCAGCGCTTATTTTATTAATCTTGAAGATGAGTAATCTTTATGACAGCTTTCGCTTCCAGAGCAACTGACCGGTCGGCATAAGCATGGAACAGCGAGCAGCTGTCACCGAATGTTTTTGCACTGAGCTCTGTCTTTCACCTCAGCTCAGGCTAACAGTTAGCTGTGCTAGCTCATCTATTCCCATTCAGTTTGACTGGGTTTACTTGCATTGCTTTACCGAGGAAACAGAGACATTCAGTTGTGCGGCTTCATGCTGTGACGTAGTTTACAAACGTTTGGTCAGTGCATCGACTTTGTAGCTGTTTTAAGCTAGATCAGAGCGCATTAGCATCGTAGCTGCTGTCAAAACCTCTAAGCTAAGTTGGGGGCGGGGCATCGTTTTATCTGACAGCAAATATCACCAATCAAAAAGAACCCTGTCGAGCCAGATTGACCAATCAGCTGCTGTTAAAGAGGAGGCTCACGACATGTGCTGACATGTCAAAATACTTGAACAGAATGACTTTTTTTTATATATATATTCTGTCAAAGGCTGCTCATGTAGAAAAATGCTAAATAAAAAAATTCCAACAGTGTATCCTGTTAAAATATACTTGTTGTATTACCACGCCCCGTTAGTTCAGAACCAAAAACACACAATATTATTTTATCTTATACATATAAAAAAAAATCCTATTTTAAAGCAAAACTCAGTAAAAATGTTGAGTATTTTTGTAAGGGACTCTGCATATGTGGAGGTGAAATAAACTCAGGTGAATGGTGATGCTCAAAGATACATAACTAAGTTGTTTACTGAACAAAATGATAGATTATTCTTTGTTTTTGACAGATGAAGACTCCTCCAGACCGGTCTGGAATTAAATTTGAGGTTGGAGCTCAGCTGGAGGCCCGGGATCCACACAAGAAATGGTCTGCATGACACACAAGGCACTTTGAGATTAAATCTTTGTTCTATAACACATTTTCTGTACCTCTTTCGGAAGACCTGGTAAACTGACAAAGCCGCAAAGAGTTTACTTTTTTTTCAGCAAAAAATACTAAAAGAAGGGTCAGATTTGTGCGCATCAGTCTAAAACCTTATTGCATATGATTTCAACCTTTAAAGTTAATTTCACAAACTTTAAAAAGTTTTTATTTGAGTTTAAGCAACTATAAATGCAATCTTACTTTCCAGGTTATTAGCAGCAAATGAAAAAGCTGATTAAATGATTGAAAAACATTTATTGATACGCAGCCATAGACACATTATCAGTGGTTTTCCTGGACTCACTGGCTGCTTTGGGTCTTACAACAGACATCCCCTCCAGGTGACCAGACCAGGGCTGTTCTGACCCCAGTCTGACTGATTACTGCCCAGTGTTCTCCTCTCTTAACGACCCACCGCAATCCAAATTGTGTTCTGGGTGTTTTTTCTGGGCATTTTTACCATGATAGACAACATTAATAAGGAAAATCTAGACTAAAATTGCATTTTTGGGTTTTTCTTTATTGAAGTCGTAGTGGAAAAAGGAAAAAAAAATGCTGTTTGAAGAAGGCTGTAGCTGTGACACACCTGCTACAGTTAGAAGGCCACATCCTCCCTGCTCTGCTCCATTCTGATCATCCACTGTCAGACAAATAGATCCATGTACGTCTTTGTTTTCCTCGTCTCAGATGGACTCTGGATCTAAACTGGATGACTGGATAGCTCTGGTATTGCTGCCATTTTTGTTGGTCCAATAATGTTAGGTTGGGGGTGTGAGGGGCTGTAAGCTAGTGGGAGAGAGTGTAAACAAAGGGATGATGGAAAGTGGAAGGGGGTTTACACGAACAACCCCACCAGAAACTATACTGCCTTGCAAAAGTATTCAACCCCTTGGATAAAAAGACACATTTTGTTGCTTTCATAACTCACTCATGGCTAATAAAATTGTCTTTCCTCACACAAAAATTTACCAGAAAAAAACCTGCAATGTCAATGTGAAAACAGATTTCTACAAAGTAATGTAAATGAAACAAAAATACAAAATGAAATATAATTGTTTATGTGATTATTCAGCCCATTTACATTTAATGGTCTGATTCAATTCAAGCCCTTCCAATTAGTAACAATCAATCAATCAAACTTTATTTATAAAGCACTTTTCATATAAAAATATAACACAAAGTGCTTTACATTAAAACACAACAAAGTATAAAAACAAGCATGATGATTAAAAATAAACAAGCACAAAAATTAAAAAATAGGGGCCCCCTCCCCATACCTGGCCCCCCACTCCTTTCACACCTTTGGAACCTCCACCTCCGTGAACAGCCGCAGAGACAGCCAAATGCAGCATCACAGAGGGGGACCACTCCACCACAGCTAAGTGGTGATGCAGGTCCCCATCCAGAGCTGCAGTGGCTGAACAGCAGCCGACCCAGAGGGAGAGGTTCCAGCTGAGAAAGCACCGGAAATAAAAATGAGAATAGAAAAGGAAACATATTGATAAAAACAATAAAACACTGAAATAAGGTAAATTAAAATAATGCGTTAAAAATCAGGTTCAAGTTCATAAAACAAGATAAAATGCATAACTAAATAAAAAAATACATATAAATAAATAAATAAATAAATAAAAGTAGTAAAAAAATAGCTAAAAGCCAGGTTAAACAGATGGGTCTTGAGCCTTTTCTTAAAAGCAGTAATGCTCTCTGCGGCTCTCAGGTCCTCTGGCAGACTGTTCCATAAACGGGGACCATAGAGCTGAAACGCAGCCTCTCCATAGGTTTTAGTTTTCACAAACAGAATGGTTTACAGACCAGAGCCAGAGGATTCATACTTTACTAAAAGATCTGATAAATAAGAAGGCCAAAGACCATTAAGACATTTAAACACGGTCAAAAGTATCTTAAAATCAATCTGGGTGTGTCCCAAGTGACAGAGTCATAAAGCACCAGTGCCTCAAGTGAGCGACCGTGCAAGTAGGAGACTTGTGGGAGGAGCCACCACGACCTCCACGACTTTCAGCTGCCGAGACGGGAGAGACCGTCATGTAGTAACGGCTTCCCGGGTTCTGACCCGGTCAAAGCTTTCACTCTCTAAACTGGAGGGGTGATCTTTATTGGGGAACTAGAAAGCCATTAAATAAAACTTTAAGCGGCACTGATGGCAGTTTGTTGAGTGATTCCTGCTATGAAGAGAGAGATTAAAACAGTAAAGCACTGACTGTATATGAGAACCGGACTGAGAGAGCCCTCCTTCCTGGCGTTCCAAATAGGAAGGGGCCGGTAATCTGTCCCCTTCCTATTTGGAACGCCAGGAAGGAGGGCTCTCTCACTCCGTGAAGTCACCATTTTCTGTGGTGACTTCACGCTCGCTCAGTCCAGTCCTCATATACAGTCAATGCTTTAAAGTAACAGCCTGACCACACACACGAATGCTGAATGTTCTTCATTGATTAATTAATTGACATTTGTTGATGTTTTGGCATTGTAGCAGGTATGATCCTTGTTGAATGGATGAAATCTTGACACTTCCCCGTCTCTCCCTGAACTTTAAATTCAAACGTTTCATCGTAATATAATAAACTCAGCGGTGTGAAGCAGTGCTGATCAGCATTTGTTCATTTGTAGTTGAAAGGTGTTCATAACAGGGCTCTTACGTTTGCTCCGTTCAGGTACCCGGCCACCATCGAGAGGATCGACTACGAGAAGGAGCAGGTTCTGATCCACTACCGGCAGTGGAGCCGGCGGCACAACGAATGGTTCCAGTGGAACTCGCCGTACCTGCGTCCGCTGGAGCGAGTCAGCCTGAGGCGGCAGGGCCTGAGTCCGCTGCAGTCCACACCGGTACACGAAACACACAGCACATCCTCACCAACTCCACTGCAAGCCTGCTCATTCAAATAAGAGGGGGCTTTTCTCACTGTTGAGACGTGAAGTGAAATGCTTTTGTCTGATTTTGCTTCTGTTTGGCGTCAGATGTTTGTTACAGGGACAAAGGTTCTGGCCTGTTGGACCGACTGTCGCTTCTACCCGGCTAAGATTCTGCGGGTCAACAAGGATGGTGAGCTGTTGGCTCTCTTACTCCCGGTGTTCTCCGTCTGTCCATCAGAACTGAGACCACCAGTCAGAGGCAGAACTGCTCAACAGTTTCAAAGCTTCTCTTTTGTTAGGTGTCATTTGGTCGATTTTTAGGTCCTGCACTTTTTAACTTGTATATGTGGCCTCTTGGGGAGTTCACCAGGAGACACGGCGTTGACTTTCTCAGCTACGCTGATGATACACAGCTTTACATCACCATGTCTCCTGGTGACCTTGAGCCTGTTAACACTCTTTTAAACTGTATCTTAGATTTAAAGTCATGGATGGCAGAAAACTTCCTACAGCTCAACCAGAACAAAACTGAAATATTAATCATCGGTTCTGAAGACAAGAAAGAGAGGATTTTGCTACATCTTCTGAATTTTAAACTGTGTGAGAAACCTGGGCATACTGAGCTAAATATTATTCCACACATTAAAGGGGCCCTTAACACAGGATTTTATCATCTGCACAGAAGTGCTGATGCTTCTATTTTTAGTCATTTAGACCAGTGTTTTTCAACCTTTTCTGAGCCACGGCACACTTTAACCTTAAAAGAAATCCCGCGGCACACCAGGATCCAAAAATTAAAAAAAAGGAGAAACTCATAGTCTGTATTGATCTACAGCCCCTCCACAATCTCACATACATTTTGGAGATAATTGTTGCAGAAAAAGCTGGAAACTGCAGCTGTTTTTTTCTAAAAGATGCAATAAAAGTTAAGTTAGAAGATGTAAAAACAGTTTGATGTGTGTTCGTTGGTTTCAAGACGTTTAACAACAGATCTCCTTGTGCGCTGTCACTCTCACAACCCAATGCATCATGGGAGATGTATAAAACGGCCGGAGATCGGTTTTCAGAGCTTCATTGTTTTGTTCACTTGTTCCACGGTCTGACACCGGATTCTGTGGAAAGCTACACCGATAAAGACGAGCTTTAGCTGGTATTTTTGTTAGCTAAATCGGGACAAGGAAGTGAATACTTTATCCACTTCTGATTGGTCAGACTGATGGCATGTGATTAAGCCCCACCAAGAATGATTGGTGGAGACAGTTAAAGGGGCGGGACTTTTCCAAAATACAGCGGGAGCTGCAGCTGAATCGCTGTACCGTCATTCTTATCAAAATGTCTTTAATAAAATAAAATAAATGCAAAGAAAAAGTATTTTACGATCTTTTATATACCTAACTCCTCAGTGTTTTATCAGGGCCTGTTTGGATGAACACAGAGCTGAAATCCTGGAGATGGGAAATGTTTTTAGATCAGTTAATGAGGGCGATTTCCCACGGCACACTAGTGTGCCGCGGCACACTGGTTGAAAAACACTGCTTTAGATTATTTTAATGCCCTGCTCTCTGGTTTACCCAAAACGTCTCTTTCAAATTTACAACTTCTACAGCACGAGTTCTGACGAGAACCAGAGGGCGGGAACACACTACACCGGTTTTAAAACGCTGCATTGGCTCCCTGTGCGTTTCAGAATGGATTTTAAGACTCTTTTTGTTGTTTTTAAATGTTTTGATGGTCTTGGGCCTTCTTATCTAATGGATCTCGTTATAAAATATGAACCGTCGCAGACCCTGAGGTCTTCCAGTGCTGGACTTTTAGTTGTCCCTAAGGCGAGGACCAAAACTGTGGAACAGTCTGCCGGAGATCCTCAGGGCCGCAGAGACTGTAGAGGTTTTTAAGAAAAGCTTCAAGACCCACATTTTTAATTTCGCTTTTATTTGATCTTATCAGCTTATTTAGTCTATTAATTTGATGTGTTTCCTTTTCATTTATGCACTTAATCTTATTCTCAATTCTATGTTTTTACATACATCTTGTGTCTTTTAATTTAGCATCTGATTTTAGTCCCAGTGTTTCTTGTGGGGATCTTTTCTGCCAGGGCTTGGTCGGAGGTTGTTGCCTCTTGCTGGGGCAGCTGGAGTTTAACATTGCAGCCTCACGGCTGTGAAGTGGACCCCCCCCCCCTTTGTCATCCCGGTCTGGGTGGGCACTGTGGGGATGTTCCTACGGTCGAGCCAGCTCCTGGGATGAAGAGATTCCCAAATATGGTTTCCTCACAGCAGAGCCAAGCCTTACATTTCTTTTAGTAGTTATTTTTATTAGTATTCATTGTGTGTGGGGTCATGGGTCATATGTGTTAAGGAGGGGAAGGGTGGGATGGGTTTTTATTGCACTATTGTGTGTTTTTTGTTTTTTTGTTCTAAATGTTAAAGCACTTCGAGCCGCGCTTCTAGAAGCCTTTTTTTATAAATAAAGTTTGATTTGATCTGTTGCAAAAAATCAATTCTGTGTGTTGTTGTGCGTCTCAGACTCCTACACTGTGCGATTCTACGACGGCGTGGTTCGGACCGTGAAGCCCGCCAAGGTCAAGCCCTTCCAGAGAGTAAGAGACGCTGCCCCCCCCTCGGTCCTCAACGGACGCCGTTCATCAGGTTTCCAGTTTTTGTCTCCGTTTGTGTTTCAGAAGCCGCGGGCGGAGAGAAGTGCTGTGGGAAGCGAGGGATGGGAGGAAGGAGAAAGCGAGGAAGATCGCGAGGTTAAAGGCAAAGGATTAGGAGAGGAAGAAGAGCAGACTAAAGGAGATGAGGGGGCTCAGGAGAAAATGGCATTCGAGGGGACAGACGAAGCTGAAGGGGGAAAACGGGAGCAGGACACCCATCCCCCGTCCTCTGATCCACCTCCAAAGACAAAAACGGACGATGGTAAGTCAGCTGACGCCTAAGCCCACAGCTTTGTTTACGCAGCTGAAGGACAGCTTCTCTTTCAGGCAGAGGCAGCGACGTTAAGGCTGAGCTGATCACAGCTGACTCCACCCCGTCAGATCCTCCTAACCCCGCCCACATCAACCCAGGTAAACCATTTCTCCACCAGAAATCTGTCAGATTCTCACCTTTATTATTGAGAAAACTGTCCTATTTGCACAAACACAGTATGAAGTGAACTGTATAAATGAAGTAACGTCACTAGAGTGGCATGAAGATTTCACAATTTATCGCCTTCTAAAGTTTGAAACTTAAAAATCAGCTTGAATAATACTTCCTGTTCTTTCCTTATAGTCCAGTTATTTAGCATGTATAACATTTGTGAGAATGAGCACAAAAGAATAAAAACTAGAGGAAGATCACTTATACATTTTGTGTATTACTCCAACTGATGAGTAGTCATGCTTATTTAGATTAGATAGTTGAATTGAATTAGATAGATCTTATTCAAGCAATTTTGCAAATGTTGTCTTTTCACATCCAGTGGTCAGGGCACCAGAGCCAGAATGCTTCATGTTTATTTACAAGGTGGTTGCTGCTGGTGTGGGACTGGAGGGTTGCTGGTTCACTTCCTTCAGCGCCTTCCTAACATCAGTCCCACTTTTGAAAGTGCAGCAGAGGTTTATTTTGGCGCGTGGGGCCTGTTTCCCGGGTTCCTGTGGCCCTTCAGATGGATGCAGACGCCCGAGATAGAAACATCACATTCAGCATCAGAGGAGCTCAGTTAAACTGTCCACACTCTGCTCTTGACACGTGTACGTCAGTTGAAGCACGTTGTGAGCTTTTCTTCCCTCTTTGTTTCTCAGATGTCCTGTTGGAGCGTCAGGCTCACTTACCCACCACACACAAGTTCAGCAGAGAGCCCCGTGAGTCCACATAAACACCGCTGCTCTATTCACACATCTGATACTGTGAAACTGTTTCATCTTGAAATACCGTACAAACTCTCTCTCTGGTTTCACAGGTAGAATAAAAAATACACTTTTATTTAATCTAAAATGTTAAAAACATTGATAACAACAAATACTTCGTTTAAGTTCAACAAACTGGTTCCAACTCGGTTTTATATTTGTTAATAAACCCTTTTTTTGCATTCTAGGTTTGCATTTTGTTCTGAAAATCCTGAGTTTTTCTAACTGTATCTGTCCGTTCTTCTGTGGTCTGAGCATGTGAAAAGGCTTCCCGCTCTTATTTGTGGACAGAGAGGATTTCTTTTATTGACAGAAGGCAAAATGAGATGAATTCTGAACTTCCCTCCCATGCTAACGATGGTTCCGTAAAAGAATTGTTTGGTTCTTTCAGTGTACCGGGTCATTAAGAACCAGCCCCCGCCGATCCTCTCTATTGAGCTGGACCACAACCCCTTCAAGTGTCCGTCTGCCGGCTGCTCCAAGTCGTTCCGCAAGGCGAGTCTCCTGCACTACCACATCAAGTATTACCACTCTGACCAGCAGCTGGACGGAGGCGGCGGCGCTCCAGAGGCGGCGAGGTCGGTGCAGGTCCCACAGGAGGAGCTGACTGACTGACAGAGCATCCAACACTCACTGGATCCATTTCATTGTCATAGGAGGAAGCGCTCCTCTTCTGAGGGGGGCGACTTTGTGTCCAGCAGGAGAATGGAGAACCAGAGCAGCAGCTGTTATCGGGATGATACAGAGCAAAGCATCTTGGGAAACGGTGAGCCAGCATTCACCTACGGTCAGCCACAGTATCTATTCTAATGAATAGAGACCACAGCAATCACTGAGGGGCCAAAGAGGACCCAATTAAAAATCATGGCTTCTGCTGACAGAGATGAAGAAGGAGAAAACAGGAGGACAGGAGCGGAAGGAGAGGAAGCACTTCCTAAAAGTAAAACTAAGAAAGAAAAAGAAGAAGAAGAAGAGGAAGAGCCTGCCTGGTAAGAGACAGCGTGCCAACTGTGTACGCATGATAGATGTCCTCATGTGACCCCAAGAGTTGATTTGGACTGATTTGAAGAGAAAACGGTGGTTTTCTGTCAGCTCCAGCTTTATATCCTGTGTTTATTATTATAGTGCATCCACTTGGTCAAATATGTGCTGAATGGATGACATCGACTAGACTGGCTCCTGGTTCTAAGTGCTTTGTTGGTGGAACAATTTATAAACAAAAAAAAGATGTTCATACAAAAATTGGTCTGCTTTAGTGTTCAAACCTGCGTCATGGAGGAAGTAAAGGTGTGGCCCCTTGGTCCAGACTGATTTCTGGCCGTGTTTTCTACATCTGCAGCCTCCTCACTCTTCTGAATGTACATTTTTCAGATTTAAAGTATTGTCTTGGACCCCTGACCTGGACGGATGGGAAAGAAGAAATTTGACCAGAGAAAATCTTCTCGTTTCTCCTCATAGTGTCCCAGATTTCTCACAAAGTTCTCTGTTGTTTTTTCTGTTCTCATCAGGATACGGCAGCAGTGATGATGAGTGCGCAGACAGGCCTCCCATCACTCTGAAGCTGTCTCACACTCTGGGTGGGAACTCACGCAAACATAAATCACTGAATCCGGGGATTTGTTAGAAATGTAGTTTCCTTCTTTCAGTGGACGAAGGCAGCGACTGGTCGACCCTGACGGCGGAGAGCGGCGAGGACATGCCCTTTTGGCCGGCTTCCATGGAAACAGATGACTGTGAGGTGGTGAGATGTGTGTGTGAGGTTGATGAAGAAAACGACTTCATGATTCAGGTAAAACACACAAACACACACCTTATATCTTTAGCGTAGATCTTTAGATCTTCTACAAGTAAACTCTGAACCGCTTACTTCCACCAAGATCGTTTTATTGTCGTCTTCCAGCAGCAGCAGATTCACTGTTTTGTCAATCGCGATATTTCAACCTTAAAACCTTCTTTTTTAAGGTGTTCATTTCTGACATGTTTTCATGCCTAAATGATTCATATTGTTAAGCAATGTGAATGCCTCTAAAACATAAACCTTAATAAAAGTGAATCTGGGATTTAATCTGTCCAAACCTGCAAGGCTCTTGATGAAGGAGCAGCTGCACTCTAAACTTAGTTACTGGTTTGTTTGTACTGCTGCATTATCTACTGCTGTCAATGTATAATTGAGGTTTACGTGCACATCATGTAACATCATGTTTGCCATCTCTGGGTGGGTGGAGTCTCCCTGCCCCAGGTGGAGGAGTTTAAATATCTTGAGGTCTTGTTCACAAGTGAGAAGACTGGAGCGTGAGATTGACAGGCAGATTGGAGCGGCGTCCGTAGTTATGCGGTCGCTGTAGCGGTCCGTTGTTGTAAAGAGAGGGCTGAGCCAAAAAGCAAAGCTCTCAATTTACCGGTCAATCTTCGTTCCAATACTCACCTATGGTCTTGAGCTCTGGGTCATGACCGAAAGAACGAGGTCCAGAATACAAGCGGCTGAAATGAGCTTCCTCCGTAGGCTGGCTGGGCGCTCCCTTACAGATAGGGTGAGAAGCTCGGTCACCCGCGGGGAGCTCGGAGTAGAACCACTTCTCCTCCACATCGAAAGGAGCCAGTTGAGGTGGCTCAGGCATCTAGTCCGGATGCCTCCCTGGTGAGGTGTTCCAGGCATGTCCCACTGGGCGGAGGCCCCGGGGAAGACCCAGGACACGCTGGAGAGACTATGTCTCTAGGCTGGCCTGGGAACGCCGCGGGGTCCCCCCAGAGGAGCTGGAGGAAGTGGCTGGGGCGAGGGAAGTCTGGGCACCTATGCTTAGACTGCTGCCCCCGCGACCCGGTCCAGGATCAGCGGAGGAAGATGAATGGATGGATGGATGTTCAGTATAAATAGAGAAAATTCCAAAAAACATGACGGCATTGTATTGTTGCAGCAAGAATATTACTGTTTGGATGTTTTCCAGCACATTCTCAGGAAATACATCTTTAGAAGATAATGGCAATATGATGTGACACACTATTTAGTGTTTGGTGTTTAATAGCAAATCCTTTTCATACTGGTCTGGAAAATATCCACTACTAATGGCCGGTTTTATAATACATAGTGATTTGTAATAGCTCGGATCGAAAGGCCATTGGAAGGGAATTGCTGTGAATTGTGGCACAAGCTGATGACATCATCCGAAATTGGAATTTTACACCCATAGTACAGTCACGTGTGAATTGTGCCCTTTAACCTATACTTATGTCTAAAGATTAGAAGACAAAATGGCAGATCAAACTCGTTGTTTCCATGTCCCAGGATTTCGAAGACAAGGCCACTGTTACGGCCTTCTAAATACTGGAGGGGATAGACATCTTCAGAAAAAAAAGTGTTATAAAATACCAAACAACTGAAATGCTGGACACAGTTGCATCAAGCTTGAACAGTATAAACACCACTCACAATTTGTTGGAGTTATCGCAGATAGTCACAAATGAAACTGGCCGACCTCAGACCGCATGATTGATGTGACGTCTGATCAATATGAAGTGTTCATCGCTATGAATAAACCGGGCATTAGATGGAACAAAGGAACGGAGGGACATGTGAGAAAAAGAGACAAGAGCAAAAAGGTAGATGAAATTAATAAAAGAAAGAAGCATATAAAGGGAAAGCGAGAGAAGGAAAAGTGCAGAGGGACAGGGAAAAAAATGAGGAGAGGACAAATGGTAAAGAGGAGACACGCGAAAAAGGAATGAAGTTAAAAGATGAAACTTGTACGTTGGAATCAAGGTTTATGAAGGAGAGGTGAAAAATGATCGAAAAAGAAAGCAGGATGGAAGAACGTTATCTGAATTGGTAAAGAGGACTGCATGAACTAAACTCCACCAAATGAGTCTGCCATCATTGGAAAAAGGAAGAAGAAAAAATGAGAAAAGTAAATGCTAATGGCCTTCCTTCTCTTTGACTTTGCAGTGTGAGTCGTGTCTCTGCTGGCAGCACGGCACCTGCATGGGTTTATATGAAGACAATGTTCCTCACAACTACATCTGCTACTACTGCAGGCAGACTGCAGGTGCGACTTGTCACAACGTTTATGCACAGATTCTTGTATTGCCAAAAAGATGGGAGTCATTTCCTTTGAATTAACCGGCGCAGCTGCGTTTTTTCTGAAAAGGTTGCTGATTGAGGGTCCAGAGGTTGTCTGACGGCTTTCTTTCATCCCGTTGGCGTGCAGGTTGGAGGCGGGCTCAGCATTTCCTCTCTGAAACTGACTGGCTGATCTCAGGTCATATGTTTGGCCTCTCATGTGTAAAGGAGAACTACGCCCAGATCAACGGCTCCAAGATTTCCCACACCCGCCATCTGCTGGCGCACACGTATCAGATCAGTCAGGTCCTCAGTGGGCTGCAGCTGAAGATCAGCCTGCTACAGTGAGTGCAGCTCCATCAGAGCCTTCCCTTTGAGTCTGCACAGACGCACGCTTAGGATGTCTGTCTGCGCAGCTCCCCGTCCCAGGCCGACCTGCAGCTGTGGAGGTTGCCGTGGAGACAGGAAGAGGTGGGACGACACATGTCCAGCCCCAAAGGTGAACCTCCCGTGTGTTACGTCAGCAGCGAGCACTGCTATCAGAAACCTGGAGCATCGTGGGAAAAAGCAGAAGAGCAGAATGAGGAAAGACAAACAACATCAGTCAAGGAGGAGGCTGACGCTGACGAGAAGGTAGGGATGAGACCACAACGCTACCCAGAACTTCAATCTGAATTCTAGACGTCTCTAGGCGTATGTCTTTGCTTAAAATGAATTTAAAGATGGCCCGGTAATGTCTGCAGAGGACTGCAACTGAAGGCTCAAAATGAGATGAAGAACAAACCCTTGTTTACACTTACCAGCAGCTTTTATTAGGTCCACCTTGCTAGTACCGGGTTGGACCTCTTTTGCCGCCAGAACTGCCTTAATCCTTGATGGCATAGATTCAATAAGGTTCTGGAAACATTCCTTAGGGAGTTTGGTCCACATTGACATGACAGCATCACACAGTAGCTGCAGATTTGTCGGCTGAACATCCATGATGCTGATCTCTCGTTCCACCACATCCCAAAGGTTCTCTATTGGGTTGAGATCTGGTGACTGTGGAGACCATTTGAGTCCAGTGAACTCATTGTCATGTTCAAGAAACCAGTCTGAGATGACTCCAGCTTTATGACATGGCGCCTTATCCTGCTGGAAGTAAAAATCAGAAGATGGTTCACTGTGGTCAGAAAGGGATGGACATGCTCAGCAATAACACTCTGTGGTGTTGGAACCATGTTCAATTGGTATTGGGGGACCCAAAGTGTGCCATTAAAAAATACCACACCATGACACCACCACCAGTCTGAACTGTTGATACAAGGCAGGATGGATCCATGCTTTCATGTTGTAGACACAAAGTTCTGACCCTACTATCTGAATGTAGCAGTAGAAATGGAGACTCATCAGACCAGACAAAGTTTTTCCATCTTCTATTGTCCAGTTTTGGTGAGTCTGTGTGAATTGTAGCCTCAGTTTCCTGTTCTTAGCTGACAGGAGTGACACCCAGTGTGGAGAATCCCAGTAGATCAGCAGTTTCTAAAATCCTTAGACCAGCCTGTCTGGCACCTACAACCATGCCACGTTCAAAGTCACTTCAATCACCTTTCTTCTTTGTTCTGATGCTCAGTTTGAACTGCAGCAGAACGTCTGGACCATGTCTACACGCCTAAATGCACTTAGTTGCTGCCATGTGATTGGCTGATTAGACATTTTTATTGAAAGTCAGGCTGGGGGTTAAATGACGAGCTTCACACAGAATAAGAAAAAAAAAGTCTGTCAGTGAGGAAAAAAGATAAAGAAGTCTGGTGTAAAGTCACAACACATCAGTTGAAGTGGCAGAAAGCTGTTGCCATGAAACCACTGATGAACGGTTTGATTCTGCTTCTGCTGAGGGTGGAGCTATTTTTGATTCTGCTGTTCTCAGAGGCTGAAGTTACAGAGGACTGTGTGTTTTCACAGGAAGCTTGTTCGCTGAAATTGTCTTCACTGTTACTCTAAAGGCTGTTTCAAACTCACACTGCTCCAGGCTGTTTCATGGATATTGAATTTGTGCAGACGGTCAGGGAAATCTGTAGATTTAATCTGATAAAGTCCTCCTGTGGACAGTCAGAGGATGGTGAAGGAGGTTACCCTGTCAGGTGAAACGAATGACTCTGATTTTCTCTGTACCACGTTGCCTGAAAATGAGTGGATGAGAACGGCAAGTAAACATTTTATGATCAGCATTTATGTCGCATTCAAAATAATAGGTACGGTATTTGTTTGGGTGAGTTTAAAAGAGTTCAAGCTGAGATAGTCACTCAACATGGTCCCTCTGTGTTCTGGAAAAGCCAGTGTGGACCTGGAAGTCTGTTCTGGTAATCAAAATCTAAGTTAATGAATCCCTAACCATGTAAGAGAGTTCAACAAATACTCCAACCTCAGATTCAGGAACAGCTGTGCAGTTGAATCCTGGTCGTGGAACAGTGGACCAGCTCTACACCCTCTATGCCAGTGGTGTCAAACTCCAGGCCTCGAAGGCCAGCCTCCAGCTGTTTTTTCAGAAAATCCTGCCTTATCTGCTGATTACCTGGATCAGGTGTACTTGGCCAGTAAGGAGCTTCAATAGCAGGTTGGTTAGAAAACATGTAGAACACTGGCCCTCAAGGCCTGAGTTTGATATCCCTGCTCTACAAGGTGCTGGAAGGTTCGCTCATCCAATCCAAATGTCTTTTTTTGGATTTGGAGAAGGTGTTCAACTACGTCCCCTGTGGTGTCCTGTGGGGTGTCCTTCGGGAGTATGAAGTGGGAGTCTCACTGAGGGCTGTCCGATCTCTGTATGACCAGAGCAGGAGCTTGGTTTGCATAGCCGGCAGTAAGTCTGACCTGTTCCCGGTGCATCTTGGACACCGGCAGGGCTGCCCTTTACCACCGGTTCTGTTCGTAGTCTTTATGGACAGATTTTCTCCAACTAGGAACTGGAAGGGGTCTGGTTTGGGGACCATAGGATTTCCTCTCTGCTCTTTGCAGATGATGTTGTCCTGTTGGTTTCATTGAGCCAGGACCTCCAGCATGGATGGTCAACACCGTCCAGTCTGAGGCCATTGTTTTTGACCAGAGAAAGGTAGTTTTCCCTCTCTGGGTGGGTGGAGAGCTCCTGCCCCAGGGAGAAGTTTAGATATCTTAGGGTCTTGTTCACAAGTGAGGGAAGATCGGAGTGTGACATCGACAGGCAGTTTGGTACAACAGATGCTGTTATGCAGTCGCTGTACCAAAAAACAAAGCTCTCAATTTACTGGTTGATCTTCATTCCAGCACTGCCGTAGTGGGCTCAATAGCTGGCAACTTGTGTTTCCCACCTTCGTCCAACAGTAACCTGGACAGTCCCAGCTGTACACGACAATGGATGGATGGACAAAAATCCCCTTCTTCAAAAGTCTTCATGAACATTATTCTTTCTGCAGGAGACGAACCCCGAAGATGTCGCCCAGCAGTTGTGTGACACCACCACACACTCATATGTGAACAACCACCTCAGCATCAAACAGGAGGGCCTCCCACATGTGGAGATCGGCCCCCCCACACACTCTGCCTCTGTGAGCGAGTGCCAGCTGAACCTGCTGGACCACGTCGAGTTCCTTCACCAGCAGATCAGCTCCAGGATGGACCTGATAGAGCGAGAGCTGGATGGTAACACAAACACACACAGCCAGGTCTGCATAGTCACACCAGAGCAGTTCTGTCTTTGTCTGCAAAACATGATGAGAAATCCACAGAAACACTTTAAACCCATCTGACAGTCAGTTGTTTTTACGTGTTCACCTGAAAACCACAGTGTTTCTGTCAGTGAGGGAGATCATTTTGAACAGATGTTCCTGTGTTCTGCAGTGTTAGAGTCGTGGTTGGACCACTCAGGCGAGCTGGAGCCTCCGGACCCGTTGTCCCGCCTCCCGCAGCTCAAACTGAGAATCAAGCAGCTGCTGAGCGACCTGTGTGTGGTGAGGCACCTGTCGGTGTGTCACTGACCCCCCTCTGACCCGCAGTGTCACGCCGTGCCCGTGCGTGCGTGAGTAGGTGATGTAAAAATGGATTTAAAAATAAAGACATTCAATAAAACGTTCTCACTGCACGAGAGCGCCCTCTGGAGACGAGGGCAAACACAACACGGAGAGGAGGAGAGTGTTTTTTAGAGTTGGAAACGTTCTGGCAGCAGAGTGGAGACGGGTGGGATCCTTCGCCGTGTCTGGTTTTTTGATACCTGGGCTACCGCAGGATGAGTTTTATCATCGGCTGACAGCTCAGAGCGCTAAACGCTGTTCTGTGTTAGTTTATGTCATCAGATTGCAGCATTTGACAGACGCACACAACAGACAGCAGGAAGAGGGATAATTTTATAATTTTGTTATTTCTCAACCACATTTTTTAAATAATTGCACTAATATTAGTAATACTGCTAAATATACTCTGTTTTGTAATTAACAAAATAAACTTTTTGAGAGTTTTAAGGTTTGCTGAAATAGACATGATGACTCACACTGAGCTTCTCTGTCTTCATGCTCACCAC
The DNA here is from genome assembly GCA_037389245.1 of Oryzias sinensis. Classification (NCBI taxonomy): domain Eukaryota; kingdom Metazoa; phylum Chordata; class Actinopteri; order Beloniformes; family Adrianichthyidae; genus Oryzias; species Oryzias sinensis. Next base: position 26,959,526 of record CM074492.1, read on the forward strand.
CATGCTGAGTTTCCTTCATCATTTCATTCATTTGTTATCAGAGACAATGTCCAAGCAGCCACAAATCCTAGTGACTAAAGGATGGACAGACTGTATCTGAAAACTGGCGCCAACGTGAGGAGAGATTCAGAAAATGGTCTTAACCAGTGGAGATTCATGGTGCATTTATCCTCTTTTTGCATACGTTCTGTGGACTGACGCTGGATTTGATGGCTTGAGTTTTTATTTGAAGATGATGGCTTTAGCCAGTTATATACTGTGTAGGAGTCATATTTATTAGCTTTTAAGTCATGTTGCTTTTAGAAATGTCTTCTTTTGTGTTTTTCTCATCTTTGTTTCTTCCATCAGTCCTTTTTTCAGCGTTTGGATGTTACTCAGTGACTGCCGTCTCCAACCGCTAAATTCAGCTGGATTCAGATTGAGTTTTGGATTTTTGCAGGTGAGCTGCTTGCCAAAATCCACGAGGATCTAGTCCTGGTTGTTAAAGTCCAAGCAGCTTTCACTTTTGTTTTTCTTTCTTTCTTTCTTTCCTGTCTGAGGACGTAACACTTCAAAGCTGTGGTTTGTTTGGAACTATTGTTTGAGTCTATGTTGGAGATTCACTTTCAAACAAAGTCTCCTTTATTCCAATTTTCCTGAAACATGTATAAATATCTATGTACACATTTAATTTTCTTTAGGCTCAGTCAGGTCATAGTTAAAGGACTGTTGCGGCTCCTGACCACTAGCACAGTTCAGTCCAGTTCCGTTATTGTTTGGATCCAGAAAGCCACAGTTACGCAGTCACAAGAGGGACGAACCATTTATAGGACACCTACAGTTTCTATCTTTTTTTCCCCTTGAAACTCTGATTTAAGTTTCATTTTCTTGGCTTTAATAAAGTTGTAAAATACACATCAGTCTCAGTTCTGTTTTTTCTCCACTGTTCTGAAAACTTGTGAACTTCAATCAAAAATGTAATATACTACTGATTTTTAACCCCATTTATATCATATTTGATACACACGTTTTTGAGACCCCTAACTCATTAGCATGATCCAAACTTTCCTTAAGACCCAGTCGTTCTAATTCGGTCCACGTTTTCTGCCTTGTAGTTCATCATCATTCCACCAGGGGCAGTAGAAGGGCTTTTCCTGCTCATTCCAAAATGGCTGCTTCCATGAAGTTGTTTTTTTATTTTTTTATTTTTTTATTGAAAAAGACAATTGAGGTTTACAGTTTGAGACAATTGTATACAATTATGCAAAGTATAAAAACATCGAAAAAAGGTACTGGACATGTACAAACAACCAATGCAGAATAAAACAATATAATTTTTTTTTTACCAATAATACAGAAAAAATATACTTTTGGTGGGAAAAAGTTTGCTTATTTTCAAAACTTTATGAGAAAAACTCATCGTCATTTTTTTATTTGCTTACAGTAATAAAAGAATACGAAAGGTGTTGACAACTCATTCTGCATACAACTTGTTAAAAATGTAAGCTTGAGACGGTGAGTAAATAAGCAACTTTTTTCCTGAACAATAGAAATATTTTTGCTTCTGAAACTAACATTTTTGTGAGCATACTAAACATACTAAATCACCTAACGTATCATTACTGATATGTCTCATAAACAGTGATATTGCAAAATGTTCATGTAGATTTATTTCATCAGAGGGTTTAGAAAACTTCTTAATTCCAAATCATTAGAAATTTCTATCCGCTCTATGCTTTACAGGGTTAACATTTTAACCATTTTAACATTTCTCTTTCCAAAGTGAGTGTGGGCTATTCAGCAGTGCAATGTGTTTTCAGAACTCTTCAGACTAAAGTTAGTTTTTGTGGCAGATCTCATCATGTTCAGAGCATACAGTCAGTCAGCAAAGTATTTAAAGAAACTGGTGGAATCACTGTACAAATCAAATACTTCTTTGTGATGCACTATTATAAGCTTCGATCTTAAAAGTAAAGAGCGTTTCAAAAATGTTTGTTTTTTCTTGCAAGAAAACTAATAATCTTACCAAAAGAAAAAAGTCTTTCAATAGCTAAATAATTTGAGTTTAAGAAAACGTGTCTAGTGACAAGAATATTTTTCTTTCTCTGTAGGACCCTCTTTCTTACCCCATTGCCAGATTTATTTTTCTTCTTAGAAATCCACATCTTTAGAATTGTTGACTTACTTCTAGGGTGTTTGTTCTCTGATCACAGTTTCTGACTCTCCAGACACAACACTCCTTTACTAATCTCAATGGTTTGGCTGAAATTACTGAAAGGTTCCAGGAGTACTTGAAGAAAAATTCAGTCCGTTAACCCAGTACTCATGCTGTCTGCAGATTCAAACTAGAACTTTGGAGTGCAAACACAGAAGCCATAGTTGAACATGCTCCAGGAGCACTGGAAGTATCCTGTGGACCGAGACTGATTGGTGTGGCAGTGTCTGTGGTCGAGCCGAGTCAAAACACAAGAATTAATGAACGGAACAGCCAAACATGCAAAGCAAAACATCCTGTTATTGATAAAACAGTAGTCACTGGAAGAGAAGTTAATGACCTGAGCTGTCAACAAAGAACTGGAGGCTGAAATCAAGTGATGTAATACACAGAAGTAGGAATCATGAATAAAAACAATGAAAAACAGAAAAAAATATAAAAGTGGTCTGAGGTTTTTATTTTGTGTTTTAAGTTTGTGACTCTTGAACTAAACTAATGAAACCAGAGAGTAAATACAATTGTCAACATAGTAAGCACATTAGTGTTCCCAGTAGTGACCCTTAATGTTGTTGATGAATGTGGTCATATGGTCCGTACCTGCCTGTGCTGCACAGTGAAGACAGATGGACTCTATGGCAGATGGTCTCTCTGTGAGATCATTTCCTGTTGGCCTATATTTTTTTTCAGCGATACAGCATGGATTTACAATATATAACAAATACTTAATTAACATGACCCTGACCTTTACTTCAGTTCTTATACAATAGTATTGCTCTAGGGGTGCCAAATAACCTCATCATCCTCTCCCTTCCTCTCACTCATGGTGCAGAAAAATTTACCGTAAACATAACAAAGTAAAATAACTAGACAAAACACAGTAAAACAGCTAAACAACTAAACATATTTAGACAAAAACCCACAATTAAACCCAAATCCGCCTAGACAGGCAAAGGGAATGATATCCCACAATTCCTTGCGGTGCCAATCTAACAGCAACAAAGTTACACCTACTTAATTGAATTCACGGTAATTTACAAGTAAATAAAATATGTCTGATAATACCTGTTTTTAAGTTATTGAACTCAAAAAAAATGATTTATCTTAACTGAAGTAAATAATTAAGTTAGATCAAAGTAAAAAGTTTATCTTTAAACATCCATATGTGGTCTTATCACCTTCTCACGGTGGAAAGAGTATTATCTGAGCTTCTTCATCCACTAAATCATCTTTAATGGACACGCCATGCTGCTTCACCTCTCTGAAGAAATAAACTAACCTTCAACTAAACCTGCTCCAGACCAGGTTATGTTCAGAGTATGAGTTGCTATGGGAACTAAGCAAATCCTGAAACATACCTCTGTTTTGGAACCGGAAGCTGAGGTAATCCGCTTCCTTAGCCTCAAATTTACCGTATTATTAGCACGCCTGCTTTCTGGAATACCCCCTGGAGAACCAACCTTAGGTTTTAGTCAGCTTAGTCCAAAATCATGAAAAGACAGCAAGACATGCATAAAGACAGAACATAGAATATACACAAATGGGGAAATGTAAGTCTTTGCAGGGTTTTATGGAGCAAACAGGAGATGTGTTTAATGTCCCACTCGATCGTCTTTAGGTCTATTGTAAAAGTCTTCCCATTTAGTTTTGATTATGCAGATTTTTGGTAAAATCAAAAAAACTTATTTTGTTTTCTAGTTCGAAAGAAATTCTCCTCTGAGGGTGGGACTTTTGTGCGCAGAGTAAGCCTGTCTCCTTTTCCCACCATCCCTTTGTTTTACTCTCCTTGCTAGCTTACCCCTCACAACCTCAATCCTAACATTGTGAATTTGCAACAAAATAGGTGAGCAATATTGGATCTATGTGATACCAGTTCTGATCAGATTCAGGGAGCAGGCCGAAAACAAAAAGCGTTCATGGATCTGTTTGTTTACAAGTGGATGCACATCAAATGAAGCGAACGGGGGCTTATGTTGATCAATTGTAGCACCTACATCACTGCTACAAACTTTTTCAAACTGCATGTTTGTCTGCTCTGATTCACAGCAATTTGAATAAAGAAATACTCAGAAATGTTAATTTAGTTTTAATTTCAGTTTATATATATGTCCTCCGTCATCAGAAAAACATGTTAAAAACAAAAAAACACAATTTATTTTATTGGAGTGGGTCTTTAAGTACAAGATACATTTAACCCTTGTGTTGTCTTGCCCAGATGAAACTACCACTGTGACATGTAGTTGTAGTAAAAATACCTTAACCCATCCATTTCCACCTTGTAAATTTATGATTCCCTAAATGGTCCATTATTTAAAAAACAACATTTTTATTTATTTTACAAGTAATTAGGACACCACTAATTATTACTAAGATTATCCTGTATAGGTTTGGAAAGCATTTTGAACACCAGAAAAAAAAGTTCAAGGTCACACACCTCTTTAATTTAAACTAAATTTAAAAACTGATTCACAAACACTTTTGGCAGGAGTATTACTGGAAAGCAGGTTGTAGCATGTTACCTCAGTAAAGGTTGAGGGGTAAGAGCCGGATAACCTCAGCTTTCTTTTCCATAAAGGAGAGTATATTAAATATGCGCCAAAGGGCACAATGTCAGACAGATCCAAGGACAGCACAAAACAATTAGTTAACACGTTTTGTGTAGCATTTTCTAATTAACTGAACATTGCTGTTTATCTATTTAATTTTATCACATTAGATTATTATTAATTAGACATGCTAATTAATACAGATAATAACAAAGGGAAATAAACAAAGTTTCAATGTAATGCCGTTGACCTCATGACCTACTGTTTTGCGTTGATGGCTCCGCCGGACAGTCGCGTGAACCAGACGGTGCTCTGAGGACTCGAGAGGAGGGAGCTTTGCGCGCGCGGCGCTCCAACGGTGCGCCTTCCTGTAGACTAGCGGGTTAGAGAGGGTAACCAGCTTGTTTGCGGGGCCGCCGGTTCAAGGTGAGTCCAACAGTTTTATCGTCTTCGGTCTCAGTGCTGGCTGGTGATTTCTAGTTAGCCAGTTAGCCTGCTAACCAGCGCCGCGGAGCCCGTCGCGTTGGACGGACCTGTCAGTCGTCGATGGTCGGACCGGGTCTCCGGAGAAGAAGGAGCTCAAATGTTCTTTTCTGAAACTCGCTGTCATGACGTTGGGGCTACAGGTGTTTCCTGGAGAAGAAAACCGCTGTACTTCCCCATGGTAACGGTCGATGCTAGAAGCTGTCTGTTTAATAGAGGTCCACGTTCCGTCCTGACGTGCTCATTGAGCTTAATAACAGTCTTGTTCGGATCCCTTTTGTGTGTGTGGGCGGACTACGGAGCTGGAACATTACTACATTCAGATCAGCATGCTGTTAGGCAAGCTTACGTCTTTACGGCTATTCTCAGTAACACGATTGATAACGTTGACCCCACGTCTGAAAAAGAAATGCAGCTTTTTGGCTCCATTATTCACCGATGAGGTAAAAGAAAAGGCTTAACGGATGGAATATTTTCAAGACTAGTACTAATATGTCACATACTAGTAGTATGTGTTGGATGTAAAATCTTGTGCTGAGAGGTTGCAGGTCTCCTTACATCTACATCTCTGACATGACGACACGCGTGGTTTTGTTAACAGAATGAAACCACAGAGTTATTAACTCCTTGGATTTCCTTCAGAAAAATCAGTTTGATTTAAGCCTGCACAATAAATCGCAAATTTATCGTTATCGAGATATCAAGCTGTGCAGTGTGCATGCTCAAAAAAAGAAGGTAGACCGTAAATAGTTGCCTTAATTGTACACAAAACAATCAATCATATAGCAGCAGGTATTTAAGGAATCAAATAAATCGCTTTATGCATTCGACCAATCAGATGCACCCCTTCACGTTGTCGACCAATCAGATGGAGCCCTTTTATGTTAATGTTCCTCCTATTTAGATGAGTCATTTAGAGTATAATTTAAGTTATGTTGACTCTTATTTAAATTAAACTGTTGCAGCGAAATGGAAATTATGTTTTTGATTGTTTTGCTATTGGTTCATGGATCATAGGAGTATATCGTCATCATAACATTGATCATTAATATCGCATATCACGAGTTCTCCTGATATCGTGCAGCCCTAGTTTGATTGATTTATTGCTAAAATGCTGTTGCCCCTCATTGCAGAAAAAATATACACAAGCGTAAACAATAATGCTAAGTGCTAATCCATTCTGAACAAACACGTTCGTTTTGAGTTTTTTCTAAAAGCTCCATCAGTTTTACCTAAATACTGTTGAGTTTGAAGCTTATCATCTATTAAGTATTCAACTGCAGTGAGTTTCTGACATCCAACCATTTTGAAGGTCTCTGTTGACTTTGGTCTGCATGTACTTATTAAATCTCTTGGAAGTTTTCAAAGCATCTACTCCGAGGCTTTATTCTAAGGCTGAGATTGGTGACAGCTAATGGATGGATAATGTCTTGATAAGATCAGAGCACCTCTCTTGGCTGGAACCTGGACTTCTCTGAGCTCTAAACATTGTCTCATGTTCTTGTGATGATCCTATGCTGACCTCAAGGTTGCATTTCATTGAATGAACATTGTTTTTCTTCAAACATGTCTGTGTTCTTGAATTGAGAAAGTAAAGGTGATATCGATGGAACTAGCTAGTCCCTTCTAAACCTCAGCTAAGCATGTGTGTCTGTAACATGGATATATTTATGTTTCTGTCTGGGTCATTGTGCTGGCCCTGCGGGGTAAACTGCTGCTGATCAGCTGTGACTGCCCATGCAGGCATGAGGCCCTGTGACCTGCGCTCGCATGTCACTTTCTATTTCTGTGTTTCCTCCAACCAGCAAACATCCAGCTTCTTCCACCCACCATCTGTTTTGGACAGATGCCGTTATCTTAACACTCTTTCTTTGGTTTCCTTCACTAAAGAAGTAGGAGGTGTGCTGGGCTGGTCATTATTTGCGTTACAGCTATGAAACTACTAAAGCAGGGGTAAGAATATATCAACTGGTGTAACAGATGGAACTCAAATGGTGTACCTTCCTAAAAAAAAAGAGCTTTGAGAGAAAATAATCATTTCTAAATATGAGATTTTCCATCTCTAACAATGAAATAGATTTATGAGGAGGAAAAGTCAGCGTAATACAGTTTGTTTACAATTGAGATTCTTTTGAATGCTTTAACCTCACATTATTTGACTATTTTCCATGTAAGAGATGATTGTTATCAGTGTGTGTAAATGATCATTTGCATCACTATGTTATCAGTGCTCACAGCCGAACTCAGATCAGTGCTGCCAGGATGCCCACAGGAGAGTGAACATCCAGCAAAGCACTCTGCTGGAAACTGCCACTCACTAACACTGGTACACACACTTACTGGTTTTCTTGTTTTCAGGGGACCAATTTATTTATTTATTTGTAGTTGTTTTAAATCCATCACTTTCAGGGACTACCCTTTCTCAAAGGTTTAGAGATCTGAAGAAAAATTAAGAAACATACATTTACACAAAGCTTGAACACATGGGAATTCTAGCAATTCTCCTCTTTCTTGTTCCAAATGTTCTTAACATGCTAACTGGGGACTTTCAGCAAAACTAATAAATGTGTTTTTTGAAGGGACTTTAGTTTGCAAACACATTTGCATATTTGTGCACACTTACACACACACACAGCTTGGCCTTTACACAAATCCATCATTTCTGGGGTGCTGGTATCAAACCTAATTTTTCCATTGAGTTAATATTGTTAGGGTTCCCTATGGAAAGCGGACTAGAAGAAATAGATTTAGAGAAATTTTAATTTATGCTAAATTTCTGCGTCAAAAAGACATCAAACATGCAGGATTTGTACGATGGCTAAACGTGGTTTGGTGAAGTTTGAACTGCGCGCGCCGTTGTTAAAAAATGTGGCCCGATTACAGGTCGTATTTTTGGAAGACAGGTGCGTTTCATCCCCTGTTTTTAGAAGACTGGCAGTTAAATGTACCGTAAATCACGGCAAAAATAGACAAAGACAAATTCTAGAGAATTTATTTTTGTTTTCAGATTTACAATTTATTTCTTGTACAGGACAGCCAAAAACAAGAAAAGAGATTGGGAAAAAGAACACCAAATGTCTTTTTAAGTGTGCCTTTGAGCATACAAACATGTTATAAATGGATATTTCCCTGGAGAAAATGTTAGTTGTTGTGACGCTGTCGAAGCTCCATCCAGCCTGACCTAGAGAGTGTTCTGTGTGCAGATGTGTTTACAGAGGTTAAAGCAATGCCTTAGATACTGGCTGTAAACCCGTGCGCTCAGGATCTGTCCACCGTGATTGGATAACACCAGGTCCATCAATCTCCCACTTTACAACAAACATGATTCTTTTCTTTCCATGGTATTACCTGTGTGACACTGCATGCAGGGATGTGCATGTGAGGTGTCCTCATTCTGTCTGCTCTGGGTTGGTTGGTTGCTTTAAGTTGAACTGGTTTGGACCGAAAGTTTTTGCGGGATTTTCACCTTGGTTGTTCTTTAAATGCTATAAATATTATCTTTTAATGTAATGTGTTTACCATTAATCCTTTATGGTTAAACACCACAAGAATTGCTAAAAATACTAAAAATTTGCTAAAAATTGTTTATACCATTTGTGTGTAAAATCCAACTATTTATTATTTAAAATTCATTCTGATTTTGTCATTCTGTCTTGAAAGAGATCTTCATCTGTTGTCTTTGTTGGTTTGTGACCTAAGCCAAACCCAGTATGAAGGAGCTTCATGATGTTCAGCTGACTGGGAATCAAACCACTGCTGTGTAGGACAGGTGAGGACTGTCCTATACCCCTTTGTTTACATGTTAATGAATCAGTTAAATGTCCACAACATTGTATTTTTAGAAGAGTTTTTATGCTATCTTCTTTTTACGTAATTTTTCCATATTATATTAGTTGCATTTACATTTCCCCAGTTTTGATATTTGACATAAATGCTTTGAAGGATTAATGACATAAGAAAATGAAATATTTTCTCTGCTTTCTTTAGATGGGAGAAAACCTGCAGGACTTTTGATTGTCTGGGTAAATTTTTGCACCAACACACCAAATGCTGCAAAAAAGATTTCCTGTAGTGAATAAAATAGTGCACTGATCATCGTCAGTCAGGCAGATAAGTAGCCGTCTAAACCTGTTGAGTACACAGAGATTGCAGGTCATAATAATAACTTTGAGTGCATTGATTTGAAATATCCAGCAGATCCACATGTCCAACTTTGGTAGAGTCAATACACTTGCAGGATTGAATCTGAATTTAAGGGTTGGGATTCATTGACACAAATCTCAGAAACAAATTCTTGAGAGAACTAGGAGAGATGATGCTTGGATCTGACAGGTACTACTCTTTCTGAGAAAGTTATGTTGGTGAAGAGCTGATGAGGCTGCAGCCTGGCCTCTGCTGCCCGACCTGCGAAAATTCAAGCTCATGTACAGTCAGGACCATAAATATTTGGACAGAGACACATTCCTTCTGATTTAGTTTCTGTACATTACCACAGTGAATTTTAAATCAAACAACTCAGATGCCATTGGAAGTGCAGACTTTCAGCTTTTATTCCATGGGTTGGACAAAAGATTGTAAAATGGTATTTGAATTTAGGAACTCATCCTGGTTTGTGACCTCAACTTAAACTTTTAAACTCTCTGCAAAGGGACCAAATAGTATATCTTCTTATGTCTCCTCCTTTTTGTTATAACACTTCACTCATTTATTTTATTTTATTTTTTTTTTCTCTATAAATAAGCGCTGATGAGAGACAAGCTGGTGTGAGATTTATTAGTTGGAATGTGAGCGGTGAAATAGTCCTGTAAAGCGAGCAAAGAATCTTTAATCATCTCAAATATTTAAAATGTGAAACTGCTTTTCTCAGAAACCTACAGAACAAAGATCAGATCAAACACCGAAAACCTTGGATTGGGCAGATTTTCCACTCAAATTTTAATTCTATATCCAGGGGCTCTGCCATTCTGGTACACAACTTCTGTCTGAGATTTGAGTCTTCAACAAGTGGAATGCTGCTCAATTAGGTTAAGATCAGGTGGCTGACTTGGCCATTCAAGAATGTTCCACTTCTTTGCTTTAATAAACTCCTGAGTTGCTTTGGCTGTGTGTTTTGGGTCGTCGTCCATGGATTATGGCTTCGTCAATCAGTTTGGCTGCATTCACCTGGATCTGTAGAGACAGTATCTGAACCTCAAATTCATTGGTCTGCTTCTGTTTCTGTATCCGCGTCATCAATAAACACTAGTGTCCCAGTGCCACTAGCAGCCATGCGCCCAGACCATCACACTACCTCCACGATGTTTTACTGATGATGTAAGTGTGCTTTGGATCAGAGAAGCTTCTCCATGTCTTCTCATACTTTTCTCTTGCTATCATTCTGGTAGAGGTTGATTTTTGGTTTCATCTGTCCAAAGAATGTTTTTCCAGAACTGTGCTGGCTTTTTTAGATGCTTTGTAGAAGTCAATCCTAGCCTTCCTATTCTTGAGGCTTATGAGTGGCTTGCATCTTGCAGTGTAGCCTCTGTATCTACTTTCATGCTGTCTTCCTTTGATGGTAGGTGGATTTATCCGCCCTACCTCCTGGAAGTGTTGTTCACTTGGTTGACCTGTTGTGAGCAGGTTTCCTCTTCCTACACCATGAAATGATTCTGCCATCAGCATCCACTACTGTTGTATCTTTTCATAAGACGTCCAGGTCTTTTTGCGTTGTGAGTTAATCAGTGCTTTCTTTCTTTCTCAGGATGTACCACACTGTTGATTTTACCACTCCTAATGCTTAGCAATTTCTGGCCTAGTTTTTTGTGTTTACCTACTCAGCTTAATGATGGCTCCTTTCATCTGCATGGGAGAGCTCCTTTGGCCGCATGTTATCTGTTCACAGCAAAATCTTAAAATGGCCCACAAAGTCCTCTAATCAACTCCAGGCCTTTTATCTGCTTCACTCATAATGACATAACAAGGGAATTGCCCACACTTGCCCATGCAATAGCATGGAAGTCATTTGTCCAATTACTTATGAGCCCATGAAATGAAGGGATTGTGTTTAAAAATGCTTTAGTTTTCACATTTTTATACAATCTTTTTGTTCCCAATCCAGCTAATAAGCGAGAAAGTCTGCACTTCAATGACATCTGAGTTGTTTTATTTAAAATACACTGTGGTAATGTACAGACACAAAATTAGAAAAAAGGTGTCTCTGTCCAAATATTTATAGTCCTGACTGTAGGTTCAGCGATAACCTGCCTTTTATATAGGAAGTACTAGTAAACAAACCCTCATTCCTTCCGTGATTTTTGGATTATATTCACAACACTTCTTTTTCTGTGTGACTGTGTGAAATGTTGACTTCGTCTTCATACAATGGTAAAGCTGAAATGACGTAATCTTTACACCACGGTGTAAACAGCGACTATAGCAGAAAATAGGTTTTGAAGAAGTACCTGATGCACTTTACACCCGCTTTCCGGTTTAGGTTGTTTCATTTGCCCCAACTTCACAAAATAGTGCTCTGGCGTCCCAAGCCAAAATTTGAAGCCAACAAAGTGGAGGGGCCAAACCGGACTGGATGCCGTGTGAGCGCCTCTCGCACTTTTGTAGTTAAATACTCCGGCACCGGAGCTGGATTGGATGCAGTGTGATCCCAGGGTAAGGCTTTAGCCTCCTCATGGGTTATAATAAACCGCCATTATTCAGGAACATGTTGAAAGAGAGAGAGACACAAAAGACAATTGGGAAACAGACTGGTTGTAGTCACACAGGAAAAAACGTTTTTTTTCTCCATCTGCAGCTACCTCTTTCAGTGGCCTAGTGCAGTTATTTTTCTACACTTATTTGGTTCCTATGATCATAACCTATTTTTAGCACTGGTTTATTTTTTGCACCATCCTCTTTGTTTGCCTCACTTTGAATTTTATTCAGTGACTCAGCAGTGTTATGCTATTAGAGCTACAGGAAATACACAACACACACCTGTACACATCAAATAATAAATAGAGACAGCTCAGCCTTCCAATACAAGCATTCCTGGCCTTCTGGTCAGCAAATATCTGACCTAGGACTCTACCCACTTTGATCTGTTCTGGATGAAGGGACTTTCTCTGGGCTTAATTGCAGACAGACAGTTAAACTAGGACCCTACCTCCCTTCCACACACCCAGGCGCTGAGCACAGGCTCCTACAGGGATGTGTGCAAGGTCATGCTGTCACCACCGCTCTACACAGCCAGATGTAGACCAGCCCACACCAGTAACACCATAGTGAACTTTGCAGACAACACTACTGCGGTGGGGCGGATCTCTGGGGATGACGAGACGGCCTACAGAGAAGGGAGATCCTGAAACTGTCAGGTGATGTCAAGCTAATAACCTCATCCTGAACACCACCAAGACCAAGGAGATCGTCCTGTGGGCGTCAGGAAGCCTGGGAGACAGACCCACCCCCACTCTACGTAACGGTAACTGTGCTGGGAAGATCAGCAGTTTTCATCCTCTAGAAACACCATCTCGGCTGACCTCATGGTCCATCCAACACCAAGACTGTCATCAGGAAGACACAGCAGGCGCCTGTACTTCTTGAGAATGCTCAGGAAGAGCAATGTAGGCCAGAAGCTTCTGGTTACCTTCCACCGTTCAACCGTGTTGAGAGCATCTGTCCTACTGCATCACAGTGTGATTTTCCCATTGCACTGAAGCAGAATGAGAGGCTCAGAGAGGAAGCGACAAAAGGCAGTATAGGATCATCGGCTGCCCTCTCCCCTCGCCAAAGGACATCCTACCAGTCACCACTGCCTTGCAGAGTGACTGGGATCTCACTGACTCCACCCATCCTGCTTTGTCTCTGCTGTACCTGCTTGCCTCTGGGAAGGAGATGCAGGTCATCGAACCAGGACAAACAGACTCAGGAACAACTTCTTTCCACGAGCAATTGCCATGCAGACACACATACTTCAATAACTAGACCCCACTCTGACAGTCTCCACACACACTACACTACTGTTTATACTACATACTACTCTACATACTACATGATGCTTCAGAACTCCCCACTCTGCTCCAAATCGACAACTGCGTGTGCAATAACTGACTTTTCATCTACCTCTACACACATTTATTATGCTGCACTTTATAGCACTCCATTCTATTTTTCATACTTGTATTTTATTGAATTCTTGTACTTAATTTGATTGGATTGTAGTATTTACCACTCCAAGGTTGCTACAATTTCATTGTATTATTATGTACAATGAGAATAAAGGCTTCTGATTCTGATACCTCAGAGCCTCTGCATGCCTGCTACTGTTCAGCAGTGACTATTTACAGGACAAACCAAGAAACCAATTTCTGCTCAATTCTGATTGATTTGTTCTGTCAGTAAATTCGAGCTGTGGTAGAAATGGATTTGCCTCTACAAGAACAACTGTACCTCCATTATCAATACTGTCATTGTGTTCCAGAGGTCCTCACGAAAGCAAAGACAGGAGGAGTCACAGTTTCTGCTGGGAGGAAGACAGGGGCTCAACTTGTGTAGAAGAATTTAAAAGTAAAAGTGGGTGAGTCACAAAATCCTGCCTTTCTGCAATGTTTATACTATTGTGAACTTTAATTCAGGCTGCTGTTAGAAAATCCTTTAAACTAATAGTTCAGATGCTTATCCGTTTTTGTGTCAATTTGTATTTTCCTTCATTTTGATTCATGGGTTTTCTCTGAGTGTCCTACAGTCCAATCCAACATGTTTAATGGATTTACAGTTGAGCTGTGAGCAGCTGAATGAGTGATATGATCGCACATGTTTATTTTTCTCATAATCTGATCCACAAGTAGTATTCTTGTTCTGTCATTTTAAAAAATGGGGAAAGCATAATAATAACAGGCTGCAGAGAAAGAGAAGTGAAAGAAAAGAAAGAATGCGAGTCAAATAAAAGCTGTGAGGAGACGGAATGCAACACGTGTTTTCTTGTTAAGACATTAAGATCTTCTACCTCTGCCAATGAGATACAGATTATTCCTCTTGACGATCACTTGCCCCTCTCTCTCCCTGTTTCTGTTCTCCTTCACTGGGGCCGTGCTCGAGGACAGCAGCGTTCTTCTGCTGCTCTTCCTTCTGAGGCATATTTCCTCTGCTGTTGCATGTAAAAAGCTTTGAGCTTTTTTATCGTTCAAGGATGAGTAACTCTAGTTGCATCAGATCTCCTGTTCTTTGGGAGTTGGGGTGGTGAGTGACTGTGTGTTACCCCTCCTGTCCTGAGTCCTGCTTTACAGGCTGCTTGCACCTTCTTGGTTGGTTGCCTCAGAAGCTGAAGCGTTTTAATTGTTTTTGATGTCAGTCTCTGTCTTGAAGTATGTCACTGTACCTGCTGCATAACTCTTGAATAAGTGCTATTATTACACTCACCCTTCCAAAGTGCAATCCCTCATTAAATTCATACTGAAATTAACCATAACTGTTTTTCCTTAAGTATTAACCAGCTTTTATCACCACCAAAGAAACTTGTCAGTTCGGTTGATGCAGAATACTGGAGAACTTGGCTTTTTGTTTATCATCTTTTCAGTGTCTACCATATGTCATGAGACTGGCCTTTGTCTGCATAATGTGGCGGGATTTCCTTACATTTCTTTGGATTGACATCCGTTTGCAGAAGTCATTCAGAGTTTGTCTTGCTAAAACGTGCTAAACACCTTGTTGTCATTACGTCAGTTGGGGTAACGGTTTAAGTGAAAGGGGTTGTTTTTGATCTCTTAAGGATGTCACTTGTACTAAAGTGTCCAGCAGAGTTGTTGTTAGCATGAGCACAGAAGTGTTTTGTTATTTGCAATGAGTGAGCAGCAAGGGCAGATGATCCTTTAATGGGATTTCCATGTCCGGCTCTTTAATGAGATTAGCGAACAACTCCTCCTCCTTATAAACATGTGAAGCCATTCAAGTGTTTGCTTGTTTGTGCAAAACCTTCAGAGCGGAAACCCATCCCTGTTGTGATCACAAATGATCAAAAGCAGTGGTCTCCTCCCTATTGCAGCCCACGCACAGTTTAATGTCTGTGACAAATCTTAGCTTCTCGTTTGTTACAACATGCTACAATTTTAGATTTAGTTTAAAAGACAATTTGGAAACATCTATTCATTATTTACCAATAATGAAGATTCAATGACACAAAGATTGTTGGATTTGGCAAGGGTGTTTCAGATTTTAAAAAATGTTTCCCCATAGGCATACCATTATAACACTGAGAGCTTAATTCTTTATTAACACGAGGAATTATTTTTCTGTACTAAAGTTTTTTAACAGATGCCTCTCTAATTTAGCTTTAATGTAGGAAATTTCTCAAATGTCCATTTCACAGGTTTCTAAAAAAACAGCAACTTCATTTAATTGAATCTTCATTTCTATCAAATGTTTGCAGTCAGTTTTGATCTAGACTTTGTGTTGGACCCATTCAAATGTGTTATAGATTTTCCCTAAAATGTCAAAGTGGAGGCTAACAGTTAGATGATTTTGAAGATGTGGCTGATAAGTAAAGCAAAATAGAATGACACAACCATCATAAAACTGGTATTTTCTGAATAAAATATTAAAGTAAATCTGCTGTGTCAACTTAGTATTAATGGGCGTGTAACAGTAAGAGTCAGTCACTGCCTGCGCATATTATGGATCTGGTCTTCAGCCTCTTGATAATCCACGCTTTGGTCTCAGGGTGAATCTTAGGCATGTTGTCAGAGGTCAAGTTGCAGTTGATGTGAAGGCCTGGTGTGCTGAGGCTCTTTTTACCACTAATTGATTGATCAGTAATTGATACAGGTGAATGTAATCTAGGATTGGGTGCATCATATGACAAGGCGACAAAACTGTTGTCTTGCCAAAATGTGACCTTTCTGTGTTCATAAAATGATGATTCTTCAGTGAAGCAATTTTATTTTAGTAACATGAACATAATTTGGGGAGGGTTTTAGCTTTCATATGAGACATTCCTAACCAATGGATTCATTAAAATTGAGGTTATCTTATTTTGTTTTCTACAAAATGGATAAAAAGCGACAAGACTTTGTCAAGGGACTGTAGTTTTCATTTTTCAGTCATCAATCCAGCATCCAAGAATCCGTAATGCTACTCATCTTCTGGATCTGAAATGAACAGCTGGGCTAAATTCCTATCAAAACATTCGGATTCCCCTTCCGTCATACGTCAGGAGTCGACTGGTGCGTCACGGATGCTCATAAATCATGCCAGCTTTTGTGATAGCTGGAACAGCAGTAAAGAAGCAGACACGTTACTCAAGCTTCTACAATCCATTCACAAAATTGCCAGCATAACTTTCGCCTGGCGCTGCCTCAGATCTGTGTGCTGTGTCCGCCTTCAGCATTGCTGACTCACCCAGGATGTTAAAAGTAAGCAACACCTCAGTCATGTTGGTGATGTGGCTGGGCTGGAGGTGTTTGTCGCGATCTTTCAGCAGTAGGAGTGGAAGGCGGACAGTTTTTATTGTAATCTGCTGGAAGTTGCTGCACCACCATAGTCCATAGCTGCTCCTAAGTTCCTTTCACATAGCTGATGGCTTTTAGTTTAAACTGTGCTTCAAAAGTGGATCTCTTTGCATTTTCAGGGTTTCCAAAACAATGTCGTCCTGCATTATGCACATACTTGCACCTCTTCTACATCCTCGCCTCTGGTTATACCGTCCTCTCCTACGTCCTCTTTACAGAAGTCACACGACAACACATTAGGCGCATCACTCCATAGGTAGGGCGCATCATGATTTTGGTGAAAAATTACTGGTATTATCAATCCACTGTGGTCTGAAGATGACGATATTGATTTTTTATTAAAAACCCATTTAAACATTGTTTTCGCAATAAAAGTTCAAACGCAATGCCAATTTAGTGAACATCTATGCGCTCTGGTTTTTAGCAGAGATTTCTGGGGCACTGGGTTTTGAAATTGTAAATTCAGACAGCACTACACAATGGCGAATGCATTATATAGTGCAACATTTTGTGTAGGAACTCGGACATAGGACAAAGTTATGGTTTACTTTTTGTGTTTGTTTGTTTTTGTCTGCGGTCGGATACCAAGTGACCCACGTAATGGTACCGTCCGCGGCCCGGCTGTTGGGGACCTCTGATGTAAGGGATCATCTCCCTTAATGTGATCCCTCAGGTCACTGTGTAAATGTCGGATTTCTGCTGTATGTGTTTACTAAATTTCCACATAGTTATGAGGATTTGCTTTTATTAACTTGAATCCAAAACGTAGAGAGAAACTGCACTCATTCATGCGAGCTGTCACTTCAGTTTGGGATCCTTCCATCCCAGAAAGAGTTTGAGTCTGATCTTTTTCCGTCCTCTTGCTGCTGATAGTGACATGTTTGTTGTCTGTTGCTCAGGAACACGATGTGGAGACGGCCCACGGCGTGCTGCATGTTACCATGAGAGGGGTTGCCAAGGGCAACAGACCTACGATCCTCACTTACCATGACATTGGACTCAACCGTCAGTAAACGCATACTGCTCCTTTACACCAAATAGATAAATCATTTAAACTAGAAAGACTGTATGTTTATGCAGTAATTATTTTTGACTGATTATTGTGTGTTTGTGTGTGTGTAGATAAATCTTGTTTCAATAGCCTGTTTAACTATGAAGACATGCTGGAAGTCACACATCATTTCTCCGTTCTGCATGTGGATGCTCCAGGACAGCAGGAAAACGCCCCCGTTTTCCCCACAGGGTATCTGGCAACACACACACACACACACACACACGCACACACACACACACTACTGCTGCATGGCCACTTTTTATGAAAACATTCAAAGACGTCAGCCAGAACATGCTAGTAAATTCATGGTTTTTCATCCTATGTTGTCAAATTACTGTTGGGAAGCATTGATTGTGAACTGCACAACTGATTTTTAAACGCCACCCCCACTGAAATGAGAATGAGGTCACAGAAGTCACAGTTGGGTCACAGGCATACATGAAATCACTTGTAAAAAATCCTATTTCTTAATTTAAATATTTGCTAAAGTAACTCCTAAAAAAACTATCCCCTTAGTATTTTTACTATTTGTTAAAAATATGTAAAAATGATAGCATATATTAATAAAAAATATCTAAAATGGTATTTAAACGATAGTTTATAAAACTTTATTAATTTAAATCTGCTTTTTATGCAGAACAGCCTTACAATTATTTATTTAGAACCATTTCAAACTAAATTGTAATTGTAAAATGTTATTTGAGCAGTTTTAGGAATGTATCTTTGTGGTTTTTACATAGTTTTCAGCTGTTCCTGGTTGTGGATGTACTTAGAGAAAGGCTATTTCAATAAAATGTTTAGAACATGGAAGAAAAATAATTACCAAAGAGAATAAAGTATTTTCTGAGGAAACTGAGGATGCTCAGTTTGCCTAGAATAAACCAGTTTTCAGCGGGAACTTGTTGATCAGAATCTTATACTTCTGTTTAGGTTCACAAAAAGAAGTGGCCAAATAAAATCAACTGGACTAACCTAAAACACAGAAAGCAAATGACGAGTGTCTTTGTCTACAGAATTTCCTTAATATTTTTTAACAGACAAGAGTTTCTAGTCCTTAAAGAGTTATGAGGAAATCGTGACGCTCCTATGCTACTTGTAAATGTGGAAACATGCAGATAAACATCAGAAATTAGGGAGTAACACACTGACGCCTCATGGACATGTGTGCAGGTATCAGTATCCCACTATGGATGAGCTGGCTGAGATGCTGCCCTCCGTCCTGACACAGCTTCAGTAAGTCTGCTTGGCTCTCCTCGTTAAAGTGAAGCGTGCTGTTCATGAACAGCTCCACCCTGATGTGTTTGTGTCATCAGGATAAAGAGCGTGATCGGTATTGGAGTTGGGGCTGGAGCCTACATCCTCACCAGACTGGCTGTGAGTAAACGGATGGCAACAGATTTATTCCTCACATTTCTCCTTCTGGCTGAACTTTGTTGTCATCTTCCAGCTGAATGAGCCCAGTTTAGTTGAGGGTTTAGTTCTGATCAACGTCGACCCGTGTGCTAAAGGCTGGGTGGACTGGGCTGCCTCCAAGGTAACTCTCACACCGTATGTGGTCAAAGTGCAGTGAGGTCTCAAAATAAAAGCAGATCTTTTGTGCAGTTGAGCGGCTGGACGAGCAACCTGGTGGACATCATCATGGGCCACCACTTCAGCAGTGTAAAGACCAAACAATATTCATAGAAAGCATAGCTCAGTCAGGTTCATGTGTCAGCGCTCACTTAGAGTTTGCCATCTGTGTACAGGATGAGTTAACAGAGAACAAAGAGATCATCCAGACGTACCGACTCCACATTTCTCAGGACGTCCCCCAGGAGAACCTGGCCATGTTCTACAACAGCTATGACAGGTGGTCCTCAGCAGGCCCAGATCTGCACCCGTTTCCATGATTCGGGTCTGCATCTTGAATAAAAGCGTCTTTCTGTTTGTGTTAGCCGGACGGAGTTGCAGATGGAGCGGCCTGTAGCTGGTCTCAATGAAAACACTGTCACCACCCTCAGGTATGTTGCACTGTCCGCTGACTCAGGTCATGTGACTCGTCTGCTGGGGCTCAATGCGTGTTTCTCAGGTGTCCTGCCCTGCTGGTGGTCGGAGACACATCACCTGCTGTCGATGCTGTGGTTAGTGGCTGTTTTGTTTCCATGACAACAGCCACCATTATATTCCACATGGTGTTAAAGGCAGTGTGTGCTTGGTGTTACCCTACAGGTGGAGTGTAACTCCAGAATGAATCCTACCAAGACCACCCTGCTTAAGGTACCAGTTTGTCCTCTTCAAACACATCTGACTTTTATGCAGTGAGCTGTTATCTGACACAGAAAACAAAGACCTACTATGATAATAAAAAAAGTGTTTTAGGTGTTTTTAACAAGATTTTGTTTCATTTTTGTGACAATTGAGGGCATGAAATAGGAGAATTAAGGTTAAAATTGGATTTTTGAGTCTTTATTCAAATTGTGGTGAATCAGGAAAAGAAAAAACATTTAGTTTGAAAAAGAGCGTATTTGGTAACACAGAAAATAAGCCACAAGCTCCCTGCTCTGCTCCATTCTGATGCATTTACTCACAGACAAATAGATCCATGAACGTCTTTGTTTGCCTCCTCGGAGCTGGAATCTGGATCTAAACTGTACGGCTGGATAGCTCCAATACAGCTCACCATTATTGTTGCACCGCTAATGTTAGGCTGGGGGTGTGAGTGATTGTAAGCTAGCAGGAGAGCATGTAAACAGAGGGCTCTCAGCAATAGGAGGGGAAGGGCAGGGTGGGGTTGCTCTGGAGTTGTGCTCAACAGTCCCGCCCAAAACTCAGAGGTAAATCTCTAATGAACTCCTGCTGCTCTGCAGATACTATGATCAAGAAAACGACACAGGTTTCTGATTTGAGATAGAAACGGCATAATCATAATTGAAAGACCACTGTGAAAGCTTTAACATAAGATCAAAAGATGATTGGAGTGAGACTTTAAACCCACCATCAAAAATACGCAGAGAACAGGAGTTACAACGTAAACCTTCCTGTTAGGAAACAGTGAACTTGCTGCTTGACCTTCTTGGTAGATTTACTCAATTTCACCACAGCTGCATTACACTCTAAAAATAGTCTAGCAGATTTTCTATTAATTGTACAGAATTTGGGTATTTTCAGTGCAAAATGTGCTATTCTGTGTTTTTCCACTAGATGGCAGACTGTGGAGGCCTTCCTCAGGTTGTTCAGGTGAGTCTTGATAGTTAAGCAGACAGAAGTCTTTCATTCCAGCAGTGTGCTGTTCTTTCAGCCATTTAAAAATGGTCATTAATATCAAATAAACTTTTTTTCTTTTCTCTTTTAGCCTGGAAAGCTAGCAGAGGCGTTCAAGTACTTTGTGCAGGGAATGGGCTACAGTAAGTATCTGCAGAGACTCCATTATAGTTAATGCACTGGGTAACAGCATTGATCTGACCTTTTATTTAGCCTCCAGTTAGACGACTTCTATTGTCATAATTGATGTGGTTTTTAGAGGCTAGAATAATTTGTATGTATTATTGTTTCTCTCTCTATGCCTTCACACACACTGCCTAAACACAAGCGCTGTGCAACAACACTAACTACGGTTACATGGACAAATGTAATCGGAATAAATCCTGATCAGAATAAAAATGCGTCATGTAAACACACCGTTCAGAATACTCTGACCTGAAAATACTCATTTGGATCAAAATTTCTTTCCGATCGAGATAGGTGGGTTATGCCGATTGTTGATCCGATCGTGGTGCATGTAAACGGTGTATTCCGGCCGCTCCGTGTGAGCGAGCTGCAGGACTCAGGAGAACCGTGTCTCCTGGGAGAAGTGTGCCTCAAAACAGAGGAGCGGCTTTAAGACGCTGTGTGAGCCGGCAGAGGCGGCTTTTCAATGCAGAACTGCCGCACAGTCCTGAGAAACCGTGTAAACAACCATGTAAATTTGTGTTTCCAATCATGTCCAGACAAATAAAGGCTGAAGTTTCTCCCACATATTAACGTTCAGTCAAGATGCAGATTGCAGCATTGACCGCACGGATCTTAACTGCATCCAAAGCTAAATGTTGTTGTTGGCACCTATCGACCTAACCCTAACCCCTCTTCTGGGTCCATGCGGCCAAGAATAAAGCACTGGCCACTCATATTTAGAAAATTATGATAATAATAATAATCATAGCAATAATAAAAGCACATTTAGAAGATCATCTCACTCTATGCCGCAGCTTTGTATGTTTACAACTGAATCTTCATCTATGGCCGTTTCCAGTATTTTAGACAGTTCTATGTATGTCAAAATGATTTATTCTGATGGAAAGTGTGTAAATGTTTGTTATAATCGGATACAGTTTTTCTGGACCCATGTACACAGATCAATTCTTATCCGATCTTTGATCCGATCAAAGACATTTTGCTCATGTAACCGCGGCTACTGTAGCAAAAGTCTAGGATTCATTTTTAGATATTCTCAACATTATCAAAATCTTGTATGTTTGTGTTTTTGTTCTTATTCTACTTCAGAAAACATAAAAAAATGGAATACATTTTAGCAAAGTTTGTTATTATCATTATCTCTAAACTACAAAGGTTAGTCTAATGTCTTAACCCAGCGGTCGACAACCGGCAGCTCCGGAGCCACATGCGGCTCTTTCCTCCCTGTGGTTTAGTAAAATAACTATCATGTTCTCAGATTGTCGTGGTGCCTTTAACACCATCAGGTATGCGAGCAGGCAGGAGGAAGAGAGCAGCGTGAAGGGGGCGTGTCTGTAGCTGTGAACGCCGACCAGAGTCTGTTATGGGATGGAAATTTTTTATGGAAAGACAGTCAGTGGCGATCTGGTAGGGGACACATGAACGCCCCAAAAAAAGCATTTTCCCCTAGACTAAAACCACCCATTTCCGCGTAAAAATAATTATTTTTGCGTCAGGGCGCCCCTGCTATGCTATCAACTGTCTGCTACGATGACCGTTTGTTGCCCTGTCTGTGTAGAACATGCTGGAGGGGGGGGTTACACGCGGGGAAAAATTCCAAATGTGAAACAAAATAACAGCTGCTTCATCCATAAAATTAATATTCTTTTTTTTGGGGGGTTTACTGGATTTAAAGAACAAAGAAAAATAGAAAGGAGTCTGCATCAAAGTGAATTTGTTTCCATCTTCTCACTCATCTTAACTCTGGTGTTTGACAGACAGAAAAGTATTTTCAAGGTTGTGGGAAATGGACAAAAGATCAAAGGAAACATCACACTCATAAATAATTTAAATAAATAAATATCCTGACAGCATTTTCAATCAATACAAGTTTTGCCAAATGAACTATCGCGACACATCGGGAGAAAAACATTGTTTTTTAACACATCTAGTGTTGCGGCTCCCTGTGCCTTCGTTCAGTGGGAAACTGATCCAAATGGTTCTTTGAGTGGTAAAGGTTAGCGACCCCTATCTAAAGCTGTATAAAACTATATATAATTACATTTAATATATTTTAAAATGCAGTTATGGAAAGTATCACATTGATTTCAGTCACATTGCTGTTATTAGAACCTTTCCTTTGTTTTACTTTAATGAGTATAACATGTTATTTGTCTGTAATTGTATGCATGTATTTACAGGCAGTAAGGGGCCAGTAGTTGCACCTTATTAATGACAAGAGTGTGTTGTAAAGGCGCCGTACCACAGCATCCCCTGTACGTCACAAGTACATGCAACTTACATGACCCTTATAAA
Organism: Oryzias sinensis; assembly: GCA_037389245.1. Classification (NCBI taxonomy): domain Eukaryota; kingdom Metazoa; phylum Chordata; class Actinopteri; order Beloniformes; family Adrianichthyidae; genus Oryzias; species Oryzias sinensis. The sequence continues at coordinate 26,982,998 of CM074492.1, forward strand.
AACGTCATGATCCACTTCCCACACGCACGACAATGGTACGTTCCGTTGCTATGACGTCCTTTGAAGGTGGCTGTATGAGCCTCAAAGAAATTGTTAGAAACAACTGTGATCCTCTCAAACTGCAGCCGCTCGTCAACCCCCTTTATGACTGACGCTGAACTTGTGTGGACGTTTGGGAAAGACCAGCACCACATTAAGAGAGCTTTGTGTATGGGGGGGGGGCTAAATAACCTGTAAGGGGACCATGGTCACGATGACGTCACTGTTCCTTGTTCGCTGGACATCGCGTGTTCTGTCAAAAGCTGTGTGTGTGTTTGTATGTTTGTTTGTCTGTAGCCTGCACCTCACTAGCTGTTGTGTAACTGTAAGTACCAGTTTGCAGCTTCATTCTCAGCATGTCCTGGCTCAGGATCTTCTCCATGTGTGTGTTTGTGGTGCATCTGGATCTCATCCTGCCCTCTCTCCTTCCTGCTGCCTGTTCTCTTTCCAGTTCCTCATCTTAGTTTAAAGCACACCAGCGGCCAATCAGGTATCTGGACTCCTGACATGATCTGAATCCATCTCCTCTTGACGTTCATCCATTTTCAGTCTTGCCTGCCTTTGTTTTTTGTTCTCCTTTCAACACCTTCTGTTTGTCCATATGTGGGTGTGGTCTGCATTGAGTCCATAACCACGGTCCTTCAGCTTTGTTTGCTCTGCAGAGCTGCTCTTTCTGTTTTGAACTGGATAAACGTGACGCTCACACTAAGATGAAGTCTTGAAGACTGGCTGTAGAGGACAAGACCTTCAGCTTTTTACTGTCTGTTGTGTCAAACAAGCCACAGCATAACTTCTGAAGGCAAAGACCCACTGTGGGGGGAATTTCATTTATGCAGTCTAATGAACAGCTGGATTTGTAAAACTTCATATAAAAGTTACAATCAATGTTTTTTTGTAGAGCACTTTTAAAAGCAGAGGCAACATAAAATCACAAACAATATGATACAATAAAGAAACAATCAAATCAATTAAACAATAAAAGAATCAAATTAACAGGCTGGCCCACTAGATCCGCTCACTGGAGTTAAAAGCCTGAGGAAAACAGATTGTGAACAATCTTAACTGCTTCTTAACTGAGTGCGTGCAAACATCAGAGGTCTGCTAATTCAATATTCCTACATGTTTTTCCTATTGCTGAATGAAAGAAAGACTATTATATAACAATGGAAGCAGAGAGGTTGGGTGCATAAGCAGTATGAAAGACCAGTCCCGGACTGACTGAACCTCTGGGAAGCAGACGGCAGAAGGCTGCTCAGTATTGGGTCTGAGGATGACGGCAGCAAACATGAACCAGAGAACCGACTGTGGTGAGAATCATTAAGACAAAGGCTACAGTGAGACTATCAGAGAAAAGGACTTTCTACAATTCTAAGCTCCCCTCTAGAATTCTTTAAGTGTTTTTGAGATCAGATAAACTGTTCAATCATTGGTGCCAGTATCTAGCTCTTCATTTTATTGATGGCTCTTCTTTAATAATGTAAGTTATGGGTTGGAAACTGAATCCGGTCACCTGAGGACTTGAACTGACAATGAAACAGACAGATCATTGATCATGGAAGGTCTTCTCTTTCCTTAAAGGTGGAGTGACTAAACCTGCTAAAATGAGCCACATCTCCAGAGCAGACACAGAACAGAGAAACCTCTGGATTCAGTCCATGTTTGGTTCCAGCAGGGATCCAACAATCCTCTCAGCAGCTTTTTTGTTTGGTGGAAGAGCAGTGACCCGTTTTTTTGAGAAGCTTCTTGAAAAGTTTTACTTCAAAGATGAGATCCTCTGTTGGTGTGAATAACCCTCCAAAAAACAGGTATCCACAACTGTTTGATACAAATATTATAATCATTGATGAATAAATGGAACAGCTTTGAGGGATTATTATTATTTTCTCTGTTTGGTCAAAGTGAAAATCCCTGAGTTGAGTCTGGAGCCTCCGTTTCCCAGCCTGCACTCTGTTTTCACGTGTATCACCTGAAGGGACATTTTACTAAAGGATGGAGTTTGGACACTCAGTCTCCATTGTGGCCTGCAGCCTCACATTTAGCTCTTCTTTTCTCATCTGTTTATCTTTGAGACAAACATCTCGCTCTCTGTTCACCCAGAAATGTTTGGAGCATCTTTGGACAGAACCTCAGACTCATTTTCATCCGATTTGAATCTGGATGCTGGCGTGATTCAAATCTCTGCTTGCTGATTGGACCCCTTCAGTCCCTCCTTCCTGACCTCCTCGTGTCTGTGTCTGCCCTGCAGTGCCCACAGCTGGTATGACGCGGTTGGTCCGCTCCAGGACCCACTCCGCCTCCAGCATCAGCTCCACCGACGGCGTCCGGAGCCGCAGCGCCACCAACACGTTAGCAGACGGTGCCGGCTGTGCCGCCCCTGAACGCACAGAGGTGCAGACCATTGAGATGACGGCATAGGAGCGCCGCCTCCTCTGCCTTCACCTCCCACCTCCAACGCTCTTCCTGACGCAAGCCCCTCCTCCAGCCACTTTAGGGTCTGGCTGACTGTTCTCTTGTACTTGTTGCTCTTTACTCTTTACTATCTAACCTTGTTGCCATGGTGATATTTTAGCTGTGAGTTGACATGGCGCAGTTGGTTGATATTTACATGCAGTTGTGTGGTGGCTGTTCTCTTCTTTAGTTGTGCTTTTGAAGAATCCTTTTGTATTTGTAAGATCTTTTTTTTTTTGTTTTAATGGGTTTGATATGGAGGAAACTGTTGGTTTGCTAATGTTTTATCCAGAATGAGTGAGCTCTGAACTCAGAAACTCAACTGAAGGAGATGTGGACCGGAGCTGCAGTGGTCTTTTATTCTGCTTTCTCCATGGGTTGGTGTTTGCTTGTTCCCGGTCCTCCTGTGCGCCCCCCCCCCCCTTCCCAGGGTCAAACTTCCTTTATTTGTTTTGTTTTTTTCTGCATGGGATGTTTTCTTCATCAGACCTGCTGACGGCATGCTGCTCGTAGAGTCTGGCTGTGGCGCCGCGTTCGGCCGCACGGCTTCACTCTCAGGCGTCTGACCAAAGTGAAGTGCAGTTCTCCTCCAGTTGTGGTTTGTGTTTACGGTCAAAGGTCAATTCCAATGGTTCCTTTCTCTGCATCTTGATATTTGGTGTTCTCACTGCATGTTTGGGTTCTGAGACCGTTTTCAGCTGCTTTCCTCCAAACCTCCCTGGTCTCTGAAGGCTTAGAGAAATGTGCACATTTAGGAAAAAGTTGGAAGCTGTCGTTTTTGGATTTTTGTTGTTTTAACTGTTTCCTATGAGATTTCAAACAACCTTTCACAAGAACCACCACCTTTGCCGGGTCAAATCCATTTGTCTTGGTTGGAGGTCGACTTCCCCCGACCTCCTCTCATGCTTAGATGTAGCTTTTGGGAACATCCCGCCCCCTCCGCGTCCCTCATGGGCACTGAGGAACAGGTGTGATGACATCCAGAGGCCAGTGTGGGTACGGTGCAGCAGATGGGACAAAATTCAGCCAGTGGGGCGGCTTGAATAGCTGCTGAGGGGCCAACGGAGGCGGAGTCCCCTTCATTCCATGGTGATTCTGCATCTTGAACCTGTGATGTCAGCATTACTTCCAGCTGTTCCTTTGATGACTTGAAGCTTTGGTAGCTGCTCTGTTCCTCTCAAGTTTGTACTGTTCTGACTCTGTAAACCAGTTTGTAATGAAATAAAGCAGATGACTTGGTTTGACTGGAGTGTCCTGCTGAGCCTGTCCACCTTGCAGCTACATTCAGGGTTGGGGGGGGGCGGCGTTTGAACAAACCAGCAAGTCAAAACGGAGGCAGCGGCGTTTATTGCAAAATATATAAAAAGTTCTATTTTTGATGCTGTGGCACAAACGGCCAGTGTGAGCTGATGTCAGAGAGGCGATCAGAACCGATCAGTGGAGGGCCGCTCAGCTGCAAACGGGTCTGGGGGAGCGAACACCGACCCTCAGCTGGCAGCAGGGGGCGCCGTCTTACTGCAGAGTCGTCCCAGCAGACCGGCCATTTGCAGCAAGGAGTTGACGCCTTCAGCCACCCGCATGTTGGTGTATCCAATCTCCTGAAACAGAAGAACGGAGACTTGAACGGCCCAAACTCCTGAGGAGCCGGCGGTCAAACATGGACGCTCCTCACAGACCAACACGGAGCTGAGAGGAAGCTGGAGCTTTGCTCACAAACGCAGCTTCTGAGGAACTGAATGTGGTTCTAGAAAAGGAGAAATGACACGACTGAACCTCCCTCTGATGGAGCTGCACGCCGTTTCCACCCCTCACTGCTTCCTGCAGGACGGTTTGAAGCCGCCGCTCTCTCCAATGAATGACAGGTGGTGTAATGACTAATATGGTCTGAGAGTTCATTTTCCACATGGTGAGATGATGAAGAACTCTTTAAACCATTCATGTTTTTCTACAGAAATGCTCTAAAGCTTTGGTTTTCATTAATGATTTTTACTTCCTTAACAATAAAAACTAAATAACATACAAATAAACAGGACTGCTGTTTTCAAACAGAATCCCATAAGTGATTGCTTTAGATCAGGGGTCGACATACTGCATGCTGCTCTCCGTGGTTTTTGCAAAATAACTATCATGTTCTCAGACTGTCGTGGTGCCTTTAACGCTGTGCGGAGGGGGCGTGTCTGCGGCTGTGAACGCCGACCAGTCTGGTAATGGCACCTGGGCAGATTTGTTTGCTTTCAACGAATGTGCTGGTATAATAAATATGCAATGAGGAATTAGCAAACAACAAAGTCTCAAATGTGGTGAGACATTCCAAAAAAAAAACCACGCAGCCTTTGCCCCAAAAACATCCTGATCCAGATGAGAAAAAAACGTTCTTTGTTGACAAAAATCTATTGGAGAACCGCTGGTTAATAACCACATTTGCTAGTTTTGTGGCCTCTCAGGAAATAGTTCTCATCCAAACCCATTAAATGACAGAGGATCCATAAAGAAACATCTGTTCCTGAACTATAAAAGCAGGAATATTCTGCCATTCACTGGAAACAGCGGGTTTTCCAAAGGGCGTTCCGGCTCTATTTGCTTTAGACCATCCAACCCAAAGTCCTCTGCACACACAGAGCTGGAGTCCTGGAGCCTGACATTCTCTGTCCACCAAACGTCTACTGGCTTCTTTCCTGGGTTCATAGGAAGGTCACAGCTCTTACAGACTTGAAGATTCAGCCCCTTACTGTCCGTCTGCATGGGACTCAGTGAAGCTGCCCTTCAAACTCCACCTGATCCTCGCTGACCTCCCCTTCCAGAAAAAACCTGAACCTGCTCATCCATCCCCCACAAATCGACTGGATGAGTGAGAGTCTACTCAGATAAAACGCACGTCTGCTGTTTTCATAAAAGTCCACACAGAAAAAGGAGGCGGAGCTCTGAAACCCTTTGGCGTGTGGTAAAGTCGTGGTTTCAAACGTTCCCTTCTCCTCCTCCTCTGAATGCTGTCACCGTCTCTCTTCTTGAACGAGGAAACAAACGCCTCACCTTGATGAACTCCAGCTTCAGGTACTCTGCCATCTGGTAGGTCTTGCAGACCCTGAAGATGTTGCCTATGATGTCCTCTGGGGAGTAGCCCAGCCCCCACAGATGCTCCACCACCTTGTACGCCTCGTCAATGTTCCCGTCCACACAGTGTCCCAGCATGCTTTTCACCAGCAGAGGGTGAGGCTCGTCGCACACTTTGAAGACATTCTCGCTGTTGATGTAGCCGAAGCCGGAGTGGGTGGACTGCAGGTTGTTCAGCGCCTGGGAGTCAAAACAAATAAATAAACAAGGCGGGGTGAACACAGCCTCTGGAAACCACGCCTACTCTCCAGGCTCCACCCCTCACCTGCCTCATGTCCCCCTGGGAGGTGAAGATGACGGCCTCCAGGCCGTCGTCCGACACCGAGAGGCGCTCTTTTTCGATCACCTCCTGCAGCCGGGACAGGATCTGCCCGTCGGTCAGCTTGGCGTAGCGCAGCACCGCGCAGCGAGACTGGATGGGCTCGATGATCTTATCTGAGGCGTTGCAGGCGAGCGCAAAGCGGGTCGTCTTGGAGTAGATCTCCATGATCCTCCTCAAGGCCTGCTGAGCTCCATCCGTCATGCTGGACAGATCAGGAAAAGACCATCTCTGTCTTCTTGTTTCTGCTACTGCAAATATTCCTCCAGAATGACCTCTGACCTCTACCAGTCTACATCCCTGTTACAGGTAACATTGGCAAGACAAGGTACCGTCATGAATTTAGGTTTTTGGATAACAAATGTGTTCCTGCCGTGGAATAATGTACCGTGTAATGCATAATATGTTCATTGTTCTTAAAAAAAAAAAGAGAGAAAAACTAGATAATTGGGGGACTTCATTAAAAGAACATATAAGGGGGGTGGGGTGACGGCACAGCCCTCAGAAACGCATGTGAAGGGGGGGGTGTGGCGAGGATTTCAACCTTCCACACCCACAGGCCGCCAGTGACTGCTCCACAGGTGGATTTAATGGACTGAGCCCCCCGACTTTGACTGCAAAAGGAAGAAACCCGCCACCTCCATGGAGGAAGCATTACTGGGAGGGGCGATAGCCACCAGCCGCGCTTTGTGATCTCCACGCAGGAAGGTTTGCTGCGAGAGGCTGAGAGCTGGGATTTAAAGTGGGTGAGATGTAACCGTTCTTCTTTAACTGGTGTACCAGAGCACAGCCATCGCTTTAGGGAGGGTTTTTTTTTTTGACTCTCCTCGTCTTTTTTGGAAAACGTTTGAAGTTTCCAGAGTGGAATTGAACTCTCTCAGACTAAACTAAGACTGGACACTAAAATGCTCTTGAACGGATCTATTCTATGGTCATTATGTTCGTGTGTGTGTGTGGGGGGGGGGGGGGGGGTTAATGTCTGGAAAAGTTATTGTGTTCATCTGAAAATTGATTGTCCACATTAAGAAATTCTTGTTTGTGTTTATTCTTTAGTAACTCGACTAGTTATCCTGGTGAACTGTTAGTTACCTGTCAGCTTCATCCAGGATGATGATTTTGTGTCGACCTTTGGGCAGCGTGACCTTCTGCTGAGCAAACATCTTAATTTTGTTCCTCACCACATCAATGCCTCTGCAGAAAACAAAGTCTGACGTTAAGCTCCATTCACACACACCCCCCCCCTCACACACACACACCTGTCATTTGACGCATTAAGCTCCAGCACAGCATCTTTCATGGCAGACCCCAACAGTGCTCGGGCCAAACACAGGATGCTGGTGGTCTTCCCGGTCCCTGGAGGTCCTGAAAAGGTTTTTTAAGAAAAGATGAATGAACAACAAAAACAGATCAATCGCTTATTTTGTGATGCATTACGTGTCTGACAATGCTAGTGATTTAAAAGTTGTTAACTGTGCCTGCTGGATAGGATCAGAATACTACACTTGTGTAAACATTCCTGCTCTCTTTTCTGCTCAATAGAATCATTGTCTTTGTGCTGATAAATGACTGAACCAAGTGCATGAAGACATCACGTGTTGTTGGTTACATACATGTAAACAGAATCCTCACATTAGTCACTGTCCTGTAAAAAAAAAAAGCTGCATTTCTTTACTTTTTAAGTCCTGCTGAACTTGGAACGTCTATGGAATTTTTTTTCCAAAGGAGAAGTCTCTTTTGGTGAACGGGTGAGAGTCTGACATGCACGTGTAAATGTATAACACCAGGGGGCGCTGCTCTGGAAATTCATTTGAATTTTGACACAAAAACACCATGATAACTTACAATGAAATTGATTTGAAGTTGCGTTCAAATTATTTTAAAGCAAACCATATTTTTGGGATGTCAATGATTAATATTGTACAGCAAATTGCAAACTGCATTTTCAAAATAGTCAAATTGCATAATGAATTCAATTCATTGGCTAAAGCATTTTTAAAGGTTGTGATCAAATTACAAATTGAATATTCCATTGAGAGTTGCATAATACTTGAAATTGTAACTTTCCATGGAGTTCACTGTGTCTAATGTGGTTGCAGCCGGGTCCTCCTACTCCCCGTAGCTCCCAGAGTTCACAATAAATAAAATAAAATAAAAAAGGCCACGCCCAACGTGGGGCTCGAACCCACGACCCTGAGATTAAGAGTCTCATGCTCTACCGACTGAGCTAGCCGGGCTGAGCCCCCACACTGACCCGCTATGATAATGTTCGGGACATTCCCCTCCCTGGCGAACACTTCCAGTCGGCTGACGGTCTCCTCGTTTCCAACTATCTCGTTCAGCTTCAGCGGCCGGTACTTCTCCACCCAGGGCAGTTCGTACGAATATCCTGAGCTCTTAGACGACGACTCGCCGGTGTCGCTCTCCGACTTTTGTCCGCTTTCTCCTGCTTTCTGCCCATTTTCTGCCTGCGACATTTCTGCGTCCATGTTGTCCACTCCGCGCGCCAGCCCGCGAAACGCAGATTCACTCTCCGACAGCTCATTGGCTGAGCTTTGTCTTTCGACGAATATGATTCGACGAAAAAACACCGCGATATTTGGTGGTAACGGGATTGGAAATACGTCACATCGAAGCAAAACATCTCCCCATTAAACTATTTTTTATTCAACATTTGCAGAATATAATACAAAAAACATTTATAACAATCCAATATAAGAATAAAACATCGATATTCTCTCACCATTTCATTTTCCCATCAAATATAACTCCATGATACCTAGATTTATGCACTTGCTCCCATCTTTCTCCACATAATTTTAATTTTACAACAGTTTTCTGGTTCCCAGTAAAAAACATGCATTTTATTTTAGCCACTGAAAATGTGAAGCCCCAATCAATATTTTAACTGTCCCTTCTTCCACAAGGCTCCATCATCTGCAAATAATGCCTTCCCAAATGTATATCCAATGGAATTATAGACATCATTAATTATAATTTAAAACAGCACAGCGCTAATCACACTTCCTTCCATGGTTCCATCATCTACAAAGTATATAGAAACAAACTTCTGACTGACTTCTGACTTGAACATACTTATCAAATAAAAATCCCTTAATCCAAAAATAAACAAGTCCAGTAAGTCCTAACCTAACAAGTTTGATCAATAAACCCTCCTTCCAATTCCAAACCATGTCATACGCCTTTTTTAAGTAAAAAAAAAATATTGCAACCAAAGTTTCCTTATTTACTAGGCCTTTTCTGATGTCCGCTTATGGGCAGACTGCAGGGTTCATTGTCCCTCGACCTTTCCTAAAACCCTTCTGATATTAAGACAATCGTTTTTTTTACTTTCCAGGTAATAAGTTTGTCTCTCAGTTATCATTCTCTCCATTATTTTGTTGCCATGTGATGTGAGTGCTATTGCTCTGTAATTTTCTGGGCTGCTTGTATCTTTTTCAGTGGTAATATAGGAATAAGCACAGCCTCTTTCTAATTACTCTGTTTTTTAACTTCTCTCCAGACTTTGTTATACATATCCAGTAACTTCAACTTCCTTTGCCTACCTAAACTCTTTAGCATAACATAACTTACGCCAGCTCTACCTGGTGATGTAATTCTTGATTTATGTAGTGCTAGATCCAGTTCCAAGGACGTGAACGGAGCATCCATTCCTGTCATATAAGTGTTCCCTTCAATATTATTGATTACAAGTAGATCTGGGGAGAAAGCTTAAGTTTCCAGAGCACATCGCAGAGACTTCCCTCAGGCCAGACCTGGTTTTAACATCAGACGCCACAAAGCAAGTGGTGCTGCTGGAACTTACAGTACCCTGGGAAGATCGGATGTGCGAGGCCAACGAGCGGAAGAGAGCCAGATACTTGGAACTGGTGGAAGCCTGTAAGATGAGCGGCTGGAGGGCACGTTGTGAGCCATTTGAAGTGGGCTGCAGGGGTTTCCCAGGGCAATCCATGCACAGAGTACTCAAGCTCCCGGGTATTCGAGGGTTGCAGGAGAGAAAAGCCACCAAAACCATCAGTGAGGCAGCAGAAAGAGCCTCTAGGTGGCTGTGGATCAAGAGGGCAGATTCGTGGTGTAGCGCTGCTCAGACACAAGCTGGGGACTGATCACCCCCGGCTGGGTCGCCCAGGTGAGGGTGTATGATGATCTAAGACCCGAAACACCCCAAGACCCTGGGTTCATCACTGAGGATGTGTCCGAGCTGCACCAGTTGGTGTATTTAGTTACTATTTAGTTACTAGTGTTGTTCCCTTGTTTTATCCCTCCTCTCTCCTATATCTAGATAAATTCTTATTACTTTGACTTCTCACAAAGGTTTTAGCCAATATTTCAGCTTTAATCCCATAAGGTATCGCCAAGTCATTACCTAACTTTAAGACTGGGTATTGTAGTTTCCTATTTATACCCTTCATTTTTCCAATCATTCCCTAAACTGCACTAATGGTTGTAGTTTGACCAATTGTTTCACAAAAATCCCTCCAGTACTCTCGTTTCACCTTTTTAATAACTCTTCTCGTTTGCACACAAAGTCTCTTCTAGTTCAATAGGTTTTCATAGGTGTGAGTCCGTCTCAAGAGTTCCGAACCCTTTTTCAAGTTTTAACTGCTGTCTTACAACCTTCCGTCCACCATGGAATATTTCTCCTTGTTATAGTTGCTTTACTCTTTGGAATTGTCAGTTCTGCTGCTGCAATTATCACAATTCCATTTCCTCAGCTTCTCCATACTGATGTTTTTGTGTTCCTCCTCACATATATCTGTAAATTCATCCCAATTTGCTTTATGAAACCTGCCTTCCCTTTCATTCCTTCCCTATCCCCTCCGACCCTAGAGAAAACAGGATGATGGTCACTCCTCAGCTGTTGTGTACATCCCACTCACAACACCCTGCCAAGACATGCAAGACAAAACTGTGATCTAGTGCTGACATGTTCGCATATCTATTCTTGTTCCTCCTTGAGACACACCAAGTGTTATTCATCCATCAAGTCCTCCAGTACCTCATCATTAGCATCTGTCGCCTTCCCTCCCCATAACATGATGTGCATTAAAATCCCCACATGAGTGGACATGCCCACTGTCCAAACGGGTAACTGATTTAAGATGATTAAGATCCATCTTTTTGCATGGACTATAGTAATTAACAACATAGAGTCTCCTCAGACCCATATACGTTCATGTGCCAATGAATTCCTCTTGTGTTCCTGTGTTAATTAACTCTAATTGAAATTTTTGTTAGTGAAAGTGGCACAACCACCTCCTTCTCCCTCTGCTCTATCACACCGGTTTCCTGTATATTGAGAAATTTTAAACTCTAAATTAGGCCTGAACCACGTCTCTTGAATACAAATGATATCTGTTTTTTGTTCCAAGTCATCAATACATTTCTCTTCACACCTGGGACACCTCTGCTTGCCTTTATAAACAGCAGCAGCCTGTCCAAATCTCTGGTAGGGAAAACGTCTTATGGATTTAGGAACACATTCCTCAACAGTGTACAACATGCATCCCAGGTAAACCCTGTATGCCAGGCTCCTTCCCATGAATTCCAGCAGTATACACCCAGAGTCCCTCCTCTCAGCATCACGAAAAACACTTCATCTCCTTGCTTTTCTAACTTCTATCCCTCATAAGTTAGCTTTGAGTTCTGTAATGGAAATCTGCACTGGAATGCATGCAATACTATGACAGAGTTTTAGGGCCACAAAAAATAAGATATTGTCATGTAAATCTAGGACTTTAAAATGGCGTAATTTAAAAAAAATCAACATTGTTTGTAAACTGGCCCTGAAATTGCGTTGTAGTTTTCAGTAATTGATAGAACTATTGAATTTGTCCTTAAATGTGAATACCAAGTAGAAAAACCCCCTGTAAAACTGTCATTCTTTTACATTCAAGTTCAGCTGATGTACTCATGTACAACTAGAACTTCACTCCTCATAAAACTCTACTTTGGAACAATGGATATGTGCTTTACAATGGGAAGTCTCTTTGTTTGCAGAACACTGTATGGATCAAGAGATTTGGTCTTTGCTCCACCTTATGGACAATCAAGGTAATTTATTATCATTTGAAAGCTTCTCTTCTACATATAATGTTAAATGCAAAAAAGCTGAATGTAACAAAATAACCAAGGCAATTCCCTCAACAATAAAACAACTTATTGAAAATATTAATCTTGATATCTTATATCTCTGTGTCATGGATCAAGACTTTACAGAAAAAGAAATACCAAACAAGATACTACGTAAACGTTTAAACAGTCATCTATGCAATCAAACAAAAATTCTATCCTCAATTTTCTGTTTTTATATACATCTTATGTTACATCTTATGTAACATTACATATACATCTAATGTTAGTATCTTATCATGATTTTAGCCCCAGTGTTTCTTGTGGGGATCTTTTCCTCCAGGGTCGGTGGTTGTTGCTGCAGTTCTTGCCCTTGCTGGGGCAGCTGGGGTCTAATTTTGCAGCTTCACGGCTGTGAAGTGGACCCCAGTGTTGTCCCAGTCTGGGCGGGCGCCGTGGCGATGCTCCCGTGGTTGAGCTGGCTCCTGGTATGAAAGGATTCCCAAATACTGTTTCCTCACAGCAGAGCCAAGCCATACTTGTTTGTTTGTTTATTTATTTTAGCTACATAGTCATCATTTTTTGTACGTGGGGGCCATGGGTCATATGTTTTAACGGAGGGGAGTGGGAAGGGTGAAGGGTGGTTTGGGTTTTTACTGTAATATTGTGTGTTTTCCGTTTTTAATGTTCAAGCGCGTCGAGCTGCACAAAATGCATGAGAAGCGCTATTTTATAAATAAAGTTTGATTTGATTTGATTCTCCAAAATATTTCTGAAGCAGAAATTAAAAAATGGAGAACCGATTATTTCAGAATCAGAATCAGAATCAGAAATACTTTATTGATCCCACACGTGGGAAATTTGTTCGTTACCATAACAACTGACAAGAAAAAAAGAGTAAGAATAATATAAATAAAAATAAAAAAGAACAAGGAAAATGTGGTATAATTTAAAGAGCTATTTACAAAACAGTGCAGGTAAAGAGATGTGCAAAAGAAATGTGCAAAATAAAGAAAAGAGAAAAAAAAATGTGCAAGGTTATCTTCTGCATTGTGAATTATTGAACAGGGTTATAGTATTTGGCAGGAAGGATTTCTGGTACCGGGCAGTTTTGGAGCGGAGCTGTCTGAGCCTTCTAGAGAAGGAGCTCCGCTGTTTGTCCAGAACAGGGTGGAGAGGATGCTCTGGGTTGTCCATGATGGATAAGATCTTGTTCAGTGACCTCCTCTCCATCACTGCTTCAAAGGTTTCCTGTTTGCAGCCAGCCATTTAAAAGTCCCAGTAACCTCAAAAACAAAAGAAATTCATTTTGACATTTTAAACAAGATAATATCCATCCAGTGAACTGCTAGAAGGAGATTCAATGCAGAATATGACTATTGTACTTTCTGTGACTCGGGAACAGAAACCATCTTTTCTTTCATTGTTCAGACTCCAAGACTTTCTGGAAACATCTATTGGACTGGCTCTGTCCAGCTACAAATCAACATCACTTTGGACAACATCCTCTTTGGGATCGACCTGAAGGACTCACACATGGACTACGCCTTAAACAATCTGCTGTTAATCTCAAAATGTTTTATTCATACCTTAATATGGAAAAAATACGGCCTAATTTCATTTTATTTAATAACATTTGCAAGACAGTTATTTTAATGCTTTAAAACGTATTTATAACAAGTCTACTACTGGACATATTCAAAAAATGTAATTTATTCCAAGACTTCTTTTTACAAATATGTGTGAGTGAGGTTTGATTTTATTTATTCACTTCATCCTTTTTTCATTTTACTTCTTTTATTTATTTTTCCTCAGTTATGTTTACTTGTTACAGAGTCATTGTTAATGAACACAGTCGGATTGCCTGTTTGATCAAATAAAGTAAAAGAAAAAAAAGAACTATAACCAAAGCTGGGACGTTCAGATCCGGAAGTTGTCATCATCCGGGTCACCGCCACTTCCTACTTCCGCAAACACAGTTCTGTGTTGCTTCTTTCCCCCCGTTCTTCAATGCTGCGGTCGACTGCTGCCGTATATATTCCGTTACGTTGATGTTCATTACAGTTACGACATTTATGACCGATTGATTCCCACCATGACGGCCAACAGCCGCTGTTCCGCTGCAGAGCCTCCGGGTCTGGAGACCCAACGGCGGGAGATCGAGTGTCTGTTGCGGGAGTGTGAGCTCCGTGCCGGGGACAGTTGGTGAGTGTTCGCCCTACGCCGCCGCTTCCTGTTCCACAGACACACAGTGACAGAAAGCCGCTGTTGTCACGAGCGAGGAGTTTCACGGTAGAGTCGAGCTGCTGAGGAGTTCTCGTTGTGGAGGTTGAAGTCAGCTGAAGTCCTCGCCGTTAGCTTCTCCTGTTAGCTCTGGTGAAGCTAACGCTAACGCCCCTGCTTTAATGAGACGTTCACAGTCGCCACGGAAGCTTTTCGATTATGGGATTTATACAATTATAACACAAATTTTTTTTTGTGTCAGTATATTTTCCGTCGGCTCCGTGATCTGTTTGTGAGGCGCAACAGTTTGCTTTCAGTTTCGCTTCTTCTGATGAGAAACAAACTGGGATTTATTATTACATTGATTGACTCGAGTGTTGCTCGTTCGTTTTCTGTGCTCAGTCTGAGTCTGACATATGTGGTTGTTTTGGGCGGTTGATAATTACAGTGTAACTATCAGCTGTGATTTTGTTTTGCTCGAATAAGTGGGGAGATGATCAGAACAAGTGAAACTAGTTAGCTGGCAAAGAAGACTCGAGCATTCTCCAAACCTGCTTCTAAGATACAGAAACAGGTTTCTGAGCCCATCCCTGCTAACCAAATAACAAACAAATGAATACACAGCTAAATAAATCTAAAAGGGACACCACTGAAGCAACTCACCTCCATCTTCATCCACACCTGTGTCAAATTCTGCATTGACCTCTGAGACTCTTGGTGTGCCCTTAGTCAGGGTGAGAAGCTCGGCCATCTTGAGAGATCTTAGAGTAGAGCTGCTGCTCCTCCACATCCAGAAGAGCCAGTTGGGGCGATTCGGGCACCTGCTCATGCTCCTGGAAGCTCCTGGGATGTCCCACAGGGCAGTGGCCCCCGGATGACTGGACATGCTGGAGAGACTGCGTCTCCTGACTGGGAATGCCTCTGGATCCCCCCAGAGGAGCTGCAGGAAGGGTCTTAGTGTCTTTGCTTGGACTGCTGCCCCCGTGACACGGACGAGCGGAAGATCATAGATGGATGAGTGGACTCCCCAGAGTTCTCCACAAATCCCTTCAAGTGGTTCAGGATTCAGACGCTCATTTCATCCCAATCTCCATCTCTTCTGTTCTGGAGGAACCACAGCATCTTCCAGTAGACTCTAAATAGAATGCATTCTATCTGCACATACACTTACAAGCCCCCCCCCCATCTGTTTAATTTCCATTGCCCCCTCCTCCTGTTCTACCAATTTTCATCTCTCCTTCAATTCAGCTAGAAGTTCTGCCTCAGCACCACGAAGAGAGGAACTTTTAGCTGAAGTTATTCACTCAAATTGAACATGATTAGCTGTGCAGATAAAACTGGTCAGTGGAAAAACTAGTTTACGGGTTTAGAAGCCGGCTTACCTACATGGAAACACACCTACTTGTCTTATCTACAACTATTAAACAGCTGTCCCGTCATGTCATCTTCATTTATTCGCATTTTTATAGTTTCGTTAGTTCAGATTCAGCTGCTTGTGGTGTTTATCAGCAGCAGGAACTGGATGTCATTAGAAAAAAAACAACATGGCCCGTTCTTCTTTTTGTCACTTTAACGCAAACATTTTGGTCCTGTTGTGTTATGATCCCAACAAAGTGTCAGTCAAATGACAGTCTGGGTCTTAACTTGGTTCTGGGCCTCATGTGTCCAGTTGTCCACTGCCAGTCTGAACATCTCACATCTCTTTGTAGACAACTCCTGGGCTTGAAGAAAATGAACTCCTGCTGATCAAAGTGCTGTGGTAACAAAACAAGCCCTTATCACCATACCTCCACCACCATGCTTGACAGTAAATTTGAGTTTTAGCAGATATTGCTTGGTCATTCAGATCCAGTTTTGCCATCTGCCTTTGTGTTGTCATGCTTCCTCACACAAAAGAGGCTTTGTCTGTGCAAGGAAGGAAAAGCCTGAAAGCAGCCGTTTGGATGACGTTTTTGTTTCTAACACGTCTATGAACTTCTAATATGTGCCACTTTTGAAATGTGACTCTAGGAATTTAGAGTTACTAATTACCCCCCCCCCCCCAAATAAAATAATTAAAAAAATGTAGAGTCTAAATTGTCACTAGCGGTAATGTGAGTGTGCGTGTGATTGTGGCACTGGGACAGACTGGCGACCTGTCCAGGATGTCCCTTCCCTTCGCCCACGAGTGGCTGGGATAGGCTCCAGCAGCCTAGTGACCCTGAAAGAGACAAAACAGGTTTAGAAGATGAATGAATAAATGGATGTTTTTTTAGCCTTTACACTTTGAACCGCAGCATTTTTTTTGGCTGAAATGAACTGAATGCAGCAGATCAGGAAATGCCTTTTATTGTGTTTCTAAGGAGATGGACAGTGTGATTTGTGCTTCAAAAGTGACGCAGCGTCCTTTACCAAGTGAACAGGAAACAAGTTTAATTCAATTTCATTTACATAGCCCAATATTACAACAATAGTTATCTCAATGGGCTTCATACCGTAATTGTAAAATAAACATGAAATCAGTCTTAAGATAATATAGCTTAACTGAAAGTGAGGGAACAAAGCCCAACCTGCAGCAGAACACACAGCTATCACACGTCTGAAGACAAAAACGTTGCAGGAGTCCTGCAGCCAAAGCTACAGCAGAAGCTGCAGGACTCCAGATGGTTGCTGTGATAGCTGTGTGTTCTAATAGGAAACAAGATGGAAAGGACGGATTCAAATGCTTTTAGCTCCAGCCCTGAGCAGAGCGTCCATCGGTCAGACTGCCCTGAAAGAGTAATGAGGCCTACGGAGACTGATAACAGGGCTGAAGATCCTCAAATGGGACTTTGGGAGAAAGCTAAGCTGCACGTAAAAGCTGAAAAGGAAACAGGAAACCAAAGATCATGTGATCGCTCAGATCAGCTGCAGTTTCTGTGCATCAGTTTGTGTTTCAGGCTTGTATTTATTTTCATGAGCGAGCAGGTGAGTGTGTGTTTGATGTCATCCAGGTCATGTGACCACAGATGGAGGCTGTCACACGACGGGAAGCCTGACCTGATTTTATAAAATTGTTTTGCTCCAAAACAGGATTTTTTAATTGTTCTTATTTTGAAAATTCTCAAATTTTTTGTAACATTCAGGCTGTGGGAAAATTTGTGGGATGAGTTTTGATTACATTTATTAAATTTAGAGGCTTAGCTTTCGGTAACAACATTTATGTTTGTTTTTTTTTGTGCATGTTTTTCGTATTTAGGGTACAAACCCTGGAAAACTTTCTTTTTTTTTTGTCCAGTTTTGGCTGTGAAGGACACCGAGGCTGTCCTCAATAGCTCCAAGACGTTGGTCACGTCTTGAGAATTTGGCGTTTCACAGTGTTTCTAGTTATGGTGTGGTTTAGTTTGGGGCTTTTGGGCTTGTCGTGGAAACGTGTACCTGCTGCGGAGCGTCCATCCTGCTTCATCGGTAGTGAGATCCAGACTCGGCAGGAGTTCTGACTGGCTAAAACTCCCTTCATTCATGGTCAGAGATTTTAGCTGTGTCTATGCCTCAGAGCAGAAACAAAAAGTAAAGCAGCGAATCAGAAGAAGCTTCTCTACCTTTTACGTCGTTTTCTTGTCGCATTTTGACGTCTTTTTCTGCTGTTCACCACGTCTGCTTAACCCGAAGCGCGACTGGATTACTACCCAGCCCCCTCTCACTCCCACGCAGCTTTCATCAGTTCATTCAAAAATGATGCTTTCATGAACCTCTGTAAAGTTAAGCTTCTTGAGGAAAAAAATAGAGTAATTTTGAAAGATTTTTCTTGTTTGTTTCATTTAAGTTATGAAATTGAAAACCTTACAACTGATAATACTTAGAGCCTCTATAAACATTTTTTAGACAGAAAAGCCAAAATAGAAGTAGTGCAAAGTCCTGATCTGGACATGGATCATTCAGTGAAAAGAGCCTTGTGGAGAGAAGAGGAAGACGGACATCCGTGGGTCAAATCAGGATTATTGTAAACATCTTCTGATGTTGTGTGTTCACAGGTATGTGGTCGACCGTCGCTGGTTTGAGCAGTGGAGGGAGTTTGCAGAGACTGGAGACCAGAACTCCTCGTCCTTTCCCGGTCAGATCGACAACACAGAGCTGTTTGAGGGTCAGCGAACGCCTCACGGCACAGACTCGGCTCTGCCGCCACTCGCCATGTTGACCTTGAAGTGTGACGTGTGTTTGCAGACCTAGACTCGTACCGCCTGAAGGAGCGTCTGGTGGAGAACGAGGACTTTGTGTTGGTTCCAGCAGAGGCGTGGCACAAGCTGTTGGCGTGGTATGGCATGGTGGACGGTCAGCCTCCATTGGAGCGCAAGGTAGAGTTCACACACACCACTCACTGCACTCCCACAAGTCTGTTTGTTCTTATAGTTTTTGTGATCAAAACCCAACTTTTTGCATGTGTTTCAGGTGGTTGACCTACCCAGCACCCTGAAGGTGGAGGTTTACCCTGTTGAGATCTTCCTCTGTCTCCATAGCAACATGGAGAATGTCATCACGGACCAGTTTAGCCGCACAGACAACATACGTGAGTTTGTGTTTCCGCTTGCTGCAGCAGCGCTTCCCTTCCTCAAGGAGGCGTCACGCTCTCAGTCCCATAGCCCCACACTGCTGCATGATGTCATCCCCTCTGATCCAAACATGTCTGTGCGTAGATGCCATCCAGACGGCCATGTGCCGCGCCTTCTCTGTGCCTCCGGGCTCAGAGTGCCGACTGTGGATGAAGAGTTCGGACAGCAGCTGCGAGCGTCTCAGGAATGTGCACATAAGTGTGCTGGATGCCTGCTTGAGCTCAGGGATGGTGAGACCACGCCCACTTTAGCCTCACACGGTCTCTTGGTCAGCTGATGGCCTGAGCGTCCTCATGGCATCCTGATCTTTTAAAAGGACATAAACTGTTCATGTCAGAGATGAGGTTGATGGGTGTGTTTGTTTTCCAGACAGTGATCATGGAGATGAGGAACTCTGACGGCACCTGGCCGAGCTCGAGACCTCAGATCATGTAAGATCCAGCAGATCCCTTCATGGCTTGTGTTGATCCTTCCTCGTTTCTTTTTCTCCTCGGTTTCTTTCCTCCTCTCCATTTTCTTTGCTCCATATTGTCTTTGTTCATTAATCCTCATGAAACAACAAAAACAACATTCTGCTTTTATTTTTTGTAGAAACATGATTCTTTCTGCAGGAACTAATTCTTAAACTACCGGTAATAAACTAATAGTTAAGTAATCTTTTACAGATATGTCTCAAGCTTTTTCTAAATACTCAATGCAAATGACAGTCAGCAAAAGTTTCAACCAAGTCACCAACCATTAGAGTCTATATTACATGTTATTGAACAAACCTCCTAAAGGTTACAGTATTTATTTTTTCAAATCTGAAAACCTTCAAAGCCACTGTTTCACATTATTATGCAGAGTTTCACAACATTTGATAGATTCTAAAGACCTGAAAATGGTCATTTGTTGAATTTGCATTAGCAGGTCATATCTACTGAAATCAAGAATATCTTTTTGGAATAGTTTTTGGTTAGTTTCTGCTTGAATTTCTTTGCAGGATGTCAGAATAGCCTCCCAGAGCCGCTGTTTGGATGTGAAGTGCCTCCCACCCTCAGAGACATTTTGCTTGAGGATGCTCCAAAGGTTCTCAATAGGGTTGAGGTCAGGGGAGGATGGGGGCCACAGCATCAGTTTATCTCCTTTTATGGCCATAGCAGCCAATCATGCAGAGGTGTTCCTTGCAGCATGAGATGGTGCATTGTCATGCATGAGGAGGATTTTGTTACAGAAAGTATGGTTCTTCTTTTTGTACCAGGGAAGAAAGTAGTTTATACTTTTCAGAGGTCATTTTCTTACTTGCAGGGACCTTAAAGGGCCCGACTAGCTCTCTCCCCATGATTCCAGCTCAAAACAAGACTCCAACACCTCATTGGTGACGTCACAGCCTTGTTGGGAAATGGTGGCCATCCACCAACCACCCACTACTCCAGTGTTTTTCAACCTTTTCTGAGCCACGGCACACTTTAACCTTAAAAAGAATCCCGCAGCACACCAGGATAAAAAACCAAACAAAAAAACCCCGGAGAAACTCATAGTCTGTATTGATCTACAGCCCCTCCACAATCTCACATGCATTTTTGAGATAATTGTTGCAGAAAAAGCTGGAAACTGCTGCTGTTTTTTTTTCTAAAAGATGCAATAAAAGTTAAGTTAGACGATTTAAAAACAGTTTGATGTGTGTTCGTTGGTTTCAAGACGTTTAACAACAGATCTCCTTCTGCGCTGTCACTCTCACAACCCAATGCATCATGGGAGATGTAGTGCATTAAACGGCCGGAGATCGCTTTTCGGAGCTTCATGGTTTTGTTCACTTGTTCCACGGTCTGACACCGGATTATGTAGAAAGCTACACCGCTAAAGACGAGCTTTAGCTGGTATTTTTGTTAGAACTGAGCGACTTTACGAGCTAAATCGGGACAAGGAAGTGAAGACTTTAACCACTTCTGATTGGTCAGACTGATGACATGTGATTAAGCCCCCCAACAATGATTGGTGGAGACAGTTAAAGGGGCGGGACTTTTCCAAAATACAGCGGGAGCTGCAGCTGAATCGCTGTACCGTCATTCTTATCAAAATATCTTTAATAAAATAAAATAAACACAAAGAAAAAGTATATTACGATCTTTCATATTCCTAACTCCTCAGTGTTTTATCAGGGCCTGTTTGGATGAACACAGAGCTGAAATCCTGGAGATGGAAAATGTTTTTAGATCAGTTAATGAGGGCGATTTCCCACGGCACACTTGACCATCTCCCACGGCACACTAGTGTGCCGCGGCACACTGGTTGAAAAACACTGGACTACTCCATCCATCTGAACCATCCAGGGTTGCACAGCCCTCATCAGTAGCTGCATTTCCATTTACTATGAAACTGCGCAAATTGCATTTGCAATCATATATTTGCATCATGGAAACTTGCATTATTAAAAAAAGGTTTTGGCGCTGGGATGGGGTGGTTTTTGATGCATATTGAAATTGATACATTTCGCAAAACTGCAATGGAAACCCTTTTATCGAATAAAATGAGTCACAAGACCAACAACCGGATGGCGATGAGCTTCTTGGTAGGAACTGGCGCCATAAGAGGTCCCACAGGGTCATTCAGCTCATCAAAAGTTGATCACGTCATGTGGAATTGCTGGATCCACAGCTCCTCTGTAAACTAACCAACCATGATTTCACTAAAATGGCTTCATCGTGGCCATTTTCTGAAGAAGGCGCCGACGCCTCCTTTGATAGATGATGATGAGCGCTAGCGCCGTGGCAGAAATGTAAATGGATTTGCTGTCAATCTAATTATTGTTCACACATCGTCATGTTTTTGAATGACTTATCATGTGAGTTGGTTTGTGTTTATTCGCATAATTAGGGTTTAATGGAAACAGTGTAATAGCAAAATTGTCTTTTTTTGGACATTTCTTCTATTTCCATAAAGTTTTGGGCATATGTGTAATAAAAACACAGCAAGTGAACAAGGCTGTTTGAAAATGAGTCTCCAAGTCTGTCTGGCCCACTGCAGCTGTTCCTGCATGTGAGTGTTGTTTAGGGGGCCTGAATAGAAGGTTTACATGGGACAGCAAGCCTCTGTTGATGTTGGTGGGACTCCAGAGACACCAGCAGCTTCAAATGTGTGCTTGCTGCTTAGTAATGGTATTTTAGCAGCTGCTCGTGGCAGAAAACCTTCCTCATTCTGCTTTTATCTGCAGCAACCCGTGTGTGCTCTGAATCAGCCACAAATACCTTAATAGCATGATGATCACGTTTTTGTGAAATATCTAAGGTTTTCGTACCATAGCAGAGATCCTATCTCTTTCCTATATTGCTTGAAACGTTGGTCTGCTTAATAAAATCATCTGACTTGGTCTTTAAGGCTACGGAAACTGCGGTTTTTCTATCTTCAGGACCTCTTCTCCGGTCTGGTCTTTGTTCTGAATTGTTGTGTTCTCTGCCTGACGGACGTCTTCCTCCCCCAGGAGGAACTCCGTGGAGGAGCAGGACTCGTACCGAGGACAGCCTGGCGTCTGTGGCCTTACCAACCTGGGAAATACCTGCTTCATGAACTCTGCGCTGCAGGTCAGACTCACTGCACCACGAGTCAAGAGACGTTTCACACTGATGCCCGTTGACTCCACCCTCATGCTCCTCCTGTCCTCCCTGTGCAGTGCCTGAGCAACACCCCCCCGCTGACAGAGTACTTCCTGCAGAACTCCTACCTGGACGAGCTGAACTTCACCAACCCTCTGGGGATGAAGGGGGAGATCGCAGAGGCGTACGCCGACGTCATAAAGCAGATGTGGTCGGGGCGACATTACTCTGTGGTTCCGCGGGTCTTCAAGGTACCAATCTCTGATCTGCTGCTGCTCACTGACCCGAATCCTCACCAAAGGAATAGAAGCAGACATATTTGGTTAAACCTGAAAAGTTTCGGTTTTCCAGTGGCTGTAAAGTTGTCCCGCAGATTGATGGGTTCTTTTGCAGCAAACATGAAAGCTCTGAGTGACCAGACAGGAAGTCAAACCTGTTCTTAGGACTGCAGTGGTTGAGGTGCTGGTTAAGCATGGCTGATAAATGTGGCGCGTCCTCCTCTGAGCTGGTCTCCAGCTCCATAATGACAGAAACTGGATCTGTGCGCAGACAAAGGTGGGCCACTTCGCATCGCAGTTCCTGGGCTACCAGCAGCACGACAGTCAGGAGCTGCTGTCCTTCCTGCTGGATGGGCTGCACGAGGACCTGAACCGAGTCAAAAACAAAGAATACGTCGAACTCAGGGATGCAGACGGGAGACCGGACCAGGTGAGCACCGCCTCTGCCGACCCGCGTTGCCCACTTTAACGTTTCACTGTTCTGCAAAGTGACATTTTCACAATAGCTACCCACCCGCCCATTACTCAGGGACTTTAATAGGGCTGTACGATATGCGGTAAACTATCGATATGCAATATTTATGATCAATACTGCGATGACGGTAGCAAAACAACCAAAACGTAATTTCCATTTCACTGCAACAGTTTAAAAATGCTACTCCAACTGACTCCAGTCTACATAGGCGGCAAACATCTAACATAAAAGAGCTCAATCTGATTGGTCAACAACATCAAGGTCTCCATCCGATTGGTCTAATGCATGAAAGGATTTATTTGATCCGTTAAATACTTCAAGCTGCCATAAGATTGTTTTAGCACATTTAAGATCACCATTTATTACAATTTTCGGCATCTTTTGCGATATGCTTATTGCACAGCTTGATCTTGCCTAGACTCTAATGATATCTCTGTTTGGTAAAACAAGTGTGCCAAGAATCTCTCTTCATGTCTCAGATACCAAACCTCTGCACAGACTGTTCCAGCCCCCCCCCCCTCATTCTGCACACTTCCAGAAACAGAGTGGATTGCTTTTCCACGTTAGCCTCCATGAACGGGCGGGTTAAGTTAAGGCGCTCTATAGGAAACTAAAGCTTAGCTTATGACGGTGAAATGGAAACGGTTTAATACTGATGCCTATATGAGATGAGTGCGTGTCTGTGGATGGAACGTGAGCTTGTGGGGGGGGATTTTGTTCTGTCGTCTTCGATCCTGTTGACAGACCACAAAGGCAGTGCTTTTTGTTTCAAACAAACATGGTTGCTTTACTATTTCAACTTTGGCCCATTTTCCTTGTGCAATGTTGCTATGGAAGCACTTTTTTGACTTGATGTCAAAATCTGTTTTTAAAAAAGCTGTTCGACCTGCTGTCTGTAAAATAAAATGTCCCAGATATTGAAAATGTTTTTGTAGTTCTCTGCATTAGAGTTCGCATTGCAGCTGGTGACGGCACAGTTGTTAAGGATAACATTTAGAATTGGGCACAATTTTGCACGTGTGTAGTGAGGAGCTTTAAAACATCAAGAACTATTGTAAAAATAAAGATGTCAGCTTTCTTCCCATTGGGACATTTGGAAATCTCCAAACTTGCATGTAACCCCTCTGCCCCCCCAGTGTTACAATCCTAATGTATTGCTTTCGCGTTGGCTGTTTGTCTGGCAGGAGGTGGCAGGAGAGGCGTGGAGGAACCACCGCAGGCGGAACGACTCGGTGATCGTCGACAAGTTTCACGGCCTCTTCAAGTCCACCCTGGTTTGTCCAGAGTGCCACAAGGTGTCTGTGACCTTTGACCCCTTCTGCTACCTGAGTGTCCCGCTTCCTGTCAGCAAGGAGCGGGTCATGGAGGTGTTCTTCGTCTTTCTGGACCCACACGCCAAACCTGTGCAGGTGAGTTGACCGGGTTCTGAACCCACAGAAGCGCAGGCGGAGTGAGAGTTGAGTGTCTCTGTGTGAGATGGATCTTGTGTTTGTGTCTGCAGCATCGCGTTGTGGTTCCTAAAGCGGGAAAGGTGTCTGACCTGTGTGCTGCCCTGTCAGACATGACCAGCGTGGCCCCGACGCAGGTCAGTGCAGGTTCAGATGTGTCATGGCGTTCTGTCATTGGGGCGTAATGCTGCTTTCACATGAAATGCGATTCGTGTGGCAAATTCACACGCCTCTGTCTTTTTGCGCCACTTTCAAGAATATTTGTATTCTTTTTCATAAACCTGCCGCTCTCCATGGGAGAGCCAATTTGCTTCGGAGCACAGATGATGATGAGATCGAATTTCTTTGTAGAGGCTCTACAAAGCGTCGAGCTGATAAAATCACATGTCTGGGTTCATGACATCATTTAGAGACTCTCCCGAATGCAATTGAAGCTTCACCTTTTGCAAAACAAAAATACAACGAGGGCCTTTTTTGTTGTCCATACAGTTAAGAAAAGTATCAAAGTTCAGGAAGAGTGCAAAGTAATGAAAGTCTTCTGCAACTCTCCAATGATGGCGTCACCAAACCCGCTACAGGCCAAGGCCCCGGCTTGACTGAGCAGTTGATCGGCGCAAATTTTTGCCAAATTCCAGTTTATTTAAACTCTAGAAGCCATGCGCTCTATTCAAGTTTTTCGCTGCCGCACCTGATGCTCAAATTCACCATGGACCATCGGTTCATTGAAATTGAAACTGGACGCTCCTGATGAAGGACAGACATTCCAGAAAACAAGTCCTTTCTTTGAATTGGAGCACATGAACCTATCAGACAAGTTTTTTTGCTGAAGCTAAAGATGTGAGAAACTTGACTTTGAGCTCAGGCCAGAATGATCAGATCCTCACTAGTTTGTTGAGTCGGGCCAAACAAATAACAGAAAAAGGTTCTACTATGGGTTTGTTTTACCAGAATATAAAGTGGGACAACTACTTGTAAACTTTGTTTTAGTTTGATTTTGAAAAATTGTCATCAATTTACGTAACAATATAAGAGAGAGGAGGAAGTTAATACTGAGGCTGACTGTGTGGGTGAATCAGAAGACGACGTCATGTGAATAAATGTATTCCAATGCCTTTCAAACATCAGCTCTCTGATGCCAGCATGAGATCATTTCTGTATTCTTTTTTATTGTGGATGATGATTTGCGCTTGTTCTGTTTTTTGTTTTCTTTTGCATACTTTGGATGGGGGTGCAACTTAAACTCAGTCAGGCGCGGTTTGTATGTGATTTAAAAAAAGAACTGCAGCGACCATTAGAGCGCTGTAAGTTAGTTTATCTGTATTTCCTTCTGACAGTGATGCAAAAGAAGAAGCGGCGCTCAGTAGGGCGGGACGACATGAGGAAAACCCACGATATGTGATATCAGTGATCAATATTCGATGATGATATAACTGCGATAAATGAACAAATAGCAAAACAACTAAAAACATGATTTCCATTTAACTGCAAATTAGTTAAATAAAGTCAAAATACATGAAACTATTCTCCAAATGACCCTCATGTAATCAGGAGGGCAACTTCTAACATAAAAGCTCCATCTCATTGGTCAACAACGTGAAGAGCTCCTTCTGATTGGTCAACACCGTGAAGAGCTCCTTCTGATTAGTCAACAACGCGAAAACCCTTCTGATTGGAAATAACAGCGTGAAGAGCTCCTTCTGATTGGTCAACACCGTGAAGAGCTCCTTCTAAATGGTCAATAACATGAAGAGCTCCTGATTGGTCAACAACATGAAGAGCTCCTTCTGATTGGTCAACTTAATGAAACCGCTTCTGATTGAGGTCAACCTGCTTGAAGAGCTCCTTCTGATTGGTCAACAACGTGAAGGCTCGATTAGTCCAGCAACATGAAAGAGCTCCTTCTGATTGGTCCAACAAGCTCCTTCTGATTGGTCAACAGCGTGAAGAGCTCCTTCTGATTGGTCAACAACTTGAAAGAGCTCCTTACAGTTGGTCATGGCAGAAACCTGAGTTGGTCAACAACGTGAAGAGCTCCTTCTGATTGGTCAACACCGTGAAGAGCTCCTTCTGATTGGTCAACAACGTGAAGAGCTCCTTCTGATTGGTCAACACCGTGAAGAGCTCCTTCTGATTGGTCAACAACATGAATAGCTCATTCTGATTGGTCAACAACATGAAGAGCTCCTTCTGGTAATTAACCCGTGAAGAGCTCCCTTCTGATTGGTCAACAGCGTGAAGGCTCCTTCTGAGTTAGTCAACTAGCGTGAAGAGCTCCTTCACAGTTGGTCAACAACGTGAAGAGCTCCTTCACGGTTAGTCAACCCAACAGAAGGCTTCACTTCAGTTGGTCAACCGTGAAGAGCTCCTTCTGATTGGTCAACAACGTGAAGAGCTCCTTCTGATTGGTCAACAACGTGAAAAGCTCTTTCTGATTGGTCAACAACATGAAGAGCTCCTTCTGATTGGTCAACAACGTGAAGAGCTCCTTCTGATTGGTCAACAACGTGAAGAGCTCCTTCTGATTGGTCAACAACGTGAAGAGCTCCTTCTGATTGGTCAACAAGCGAAGAGCTCCTGATTGGTCAACTTAGCGTGAAGGCTCCTTCTGATTGGTCCAAATGCATAAAAGGTTCTTCAATGCATTAAGTAGTTAAAGTTGCCTTAAGATTGTTTTAGCACATTTAGGGTTTATTATTTATTGAGATTTTCACTGACTTTTGGACAGCTTGAAATTGCGATAACGATAAATTTGCGATTAAGTTTGCAGGCCTAGTGCTCAGTCTTTTTTTGGGTTTGGCGGAATTGTTCCAAAGTGACGCAGAGGAGGAAGAGTTCAATGGATTTAGTGCTTTGAGGTGATACAAAAGAGTTTAGTTAGCATGTCCTTTGTCATCTGCATAATAGTTTCCTCCTATGTTTTCATGAAGCTAAAAAGCCTCGTGTGTTACTAAGCTAGTGGTATTGCAAACATTCAGTCGATTATTGTTATGTATTCCATCACTATGATTTGCATTTCAAGTTAAACTGTTCGTTTTTGATTCCTTTTTTCGTTACAATACATTTCTCCCAAAAGAGCGGAGTTATTCACCAGTCCGACTTGTATTACAGTCTGACAAACAGGCATCCAGAGAAATGCCTCCTCTGATGATCAAGGTGGACGTCTGTGTTCCAGATGGTGGTAGCTGATGTCTTCATCCATCGTTTCTACAAAATCTACAACGCTGATGAGTCCCTGAGCTGCATTTTGGACCGAGACGACATCTTTGTGTGAGTCCAGCTGCTGCTCATTGTCTTCAAAGTGATGAGAGGGAGTTCCTCCACCAGCCGGGTTCTGGTAAGGGCCGGTAGGTTAGGTGACGCGCTTGGTCTCTGCAGGTACGTGCTGGCCCAGGGGCCTCAGGAGGAGCAGGTGCTGCTGGCGCTCTACCTGAGGGAGCGCTCTCACTACAGGGACTACGGCTCCGGCAGCAGCTCATACGGAACCTCGGCTGTTGGGACATCGCTGCTGCTCAGCGTGCCGCAAACAGCTACTGGCAGGAGGAGCTCTGGCCTGTTCTGCAGAGACTGGCGTGAAAACTGCGCACATACAAATTTTACGCACAAACACAACTGCCACATCTGAACTCATTAAAGCCCTCCAATGAAAATCATGTTTTCTGAGTTTCTGACGAGTATGTGTGGCATTTTTCTTATCACAGAGAACAAATGTAATAATCATTTAATTTTTGCATTTCTGAGTATTTCTCCTTTTAAATTGGTGTCAATCAAACTGTCGCAAAGATACTCGGTTTGAATTAATGAGCTGTTGTGATGTCACAAAGGAGTTCATGTGCATTCCACAAGTTTCCTGATTTGCCCTGTCCAGTGTGCACGTCAGTTCAGGTGTGGGAGAAGAGAAGATGGCCCATTGCTGCATTCCCCGCATGCATTTTAAGCCCGTCCAAGGCTGAATTTTGTTGTTGGCCGCTACTCGACTCAACACCACTGGCCACGCCCATGTAGAGGCTTCAGATAAACATGAAATATGGCCTTTTAAGACATTTTGGTTGTGGGATTGTGGTTAAAACTTCATGATAATTAAAACACCACTGGGAACGTTATTATTAAAAAAGCTCTTTGGTCCTTGTGTGTTTGTCTAGACGATACGTCCGGACTCCTGACCCCTCTGAGGAACTGGAGGAAGAGGTGGAGGAGGAAGAGGACGATGAAGAGGAGCTGTACAAGTCTCAGACCAACGGGATCAGTGATGGTAACATTTTGTGTGCTGAGCTCTGCTCTTCATCAAACCCCCCCGGGAACCTCAGAGTGACTCGCTCATGAACCGGCTTTGTTAGAGAAGAGGGCTTTAAACACGGCAAATCCTTCGATTTATTGTTTAAAGTCGCTTCGTTTTGAATCAATTTATGTTCAAATTAAAGCTGCGAGCAGTGTTGTAAAGCCCACAGGCACTCCCCCCCCGCTGCCCCCTTTTGACCCCAAGTGGCTGAGCACCCTCTAAATACCCCTCACTCCCCCCTTCTGCCCCTGGCACCCTGGTCAAGGCAGCATGTTACTTGTTCAGTAACAAACACTTGTTTCAAATGCAATTGTTCTCAGAATGGTGGGTTTTCTGTTGGTTTTATCTCCATGGCAACAGTTCTTTGGTCTCCTGGGGCGACAAAGAGGTCTTATGTAACTTTTAGAAGCAAAAGTATATTTTTTTGGATTTCCTTGGCAACTACAGGGGATTTTTTTTGAGGGGGGGGTTCAAGATGGAGACATCTTCACAAGGTCAAAGGTCAATGAAACTTTGATTGTGATTATAGACTTTATTTAAAGACTTATTTAGACTGTATTTAGGTCGCTGGAACAAAAGTTTCCTTTTCCCATATTTTGCGTAAATGTATAAATCACCCGATTTCACGCTCTGTCACAAAACGGCTGCCAGTTCCTTTGGCCATCCCATAATAATATTAGTTTCAAAACTTCCTTTGGACATTGCTGACACGTGTTTTAGATTTTTCTTTTGAGTCCCATAAAGAGATTTTGAACTCATTCACGTTTTGACAGCTTCACCCGCTGTGATGTCATCATTTTTCTGGGGGGGCAGTCATTCACTATGCCCAAAAATGAAGTCTGGGCATCTTTGGACATAGTGAAGTGTCTTTTTTGGTCTTCTTTTGCAATGTCATCACTCAAATTGTTATGAATGAACTTTTAACAGCTGGATGGGCTTTCTGCTAGAGGTCTGAGCTGAATTTTCCTCCATAAACCTGCATGGAGATGTCCGTTTCATTCTGATGTTGACATTCTGAGGAAATGGCATCTTAATGCACTAAAATAGGCCAATAGGAATGTTTTTGGACCTCTGCAGCTCCTGTTTGTGGTTTTTCTCCTCATCAGACGAGCAGGAGAGAGCAGAGGCTGCTGGACCCTCCCATACTCCTAACTGTGGCGGTTCATCTTCAAACAGCCAATCAGAAGGCACCGCTGCACCTGATTTGCAACCAGACGGCAACCAAACTCCAGCCTCGGCAGAGCGGGAAGACGCAGAAACCAGCAACGGCTCCGGGATCCCGGCTGATCCCGGCCCGTCTGATCCTGGCCAATGCGCTGGCGGAAACGAGGCCAGCAGCGCAGAGGAGAGCATGAACGCCTGCGCAGACCAGAGCGCCGCTGGCTGCACAGAAGCGGCTCCAGAGCAGCCAAGTGAAACCACAGAGGAGGAAAACACAGAAAGCAAGCAGGAGGGAGCTTGTTCTCCCAGCCCGCCCCCCAACGAGAATCCAGCCAAGAGGAGAGCGTGTCGCCAAAGGAGGAAGAAGAACCTCTTTACCATCCAGGCCGTCAACTCAAACGGGACCACTGAGAGGGGGACGGGAGACGGGGGGAGCGCCGTGTCCTTTAGCTGTGCGTGTAAACACGTTATGCACACACACACACACACACACACACACACAGACATACAACCATACACACACTTTTAGGAAAGACAAGCACGTGCAAACAAACACAAACCATTACACATGCAAATACACAAATGCAAAATAACATGCATCCAAGAACACACTTCAGGCAAAGACAAACAGATACACACATGCACATACATGCAGACGCATGCACATACATGCAGACGCACGCACATACATGCAGACGCACGCACATACATGCAGACGCATGCTTATGCAGACGCATGCACATACATGCAGACGAACGCATGCATATGCAGACGCATGCATGCGCATAAACGCGTACGCATGCATTTACAGACACCATGTCAATACTGCTGGATTAAATAAACAGCAAAAGATTAAAAACTGCATAAACAAATCTGCGCCGTGTTAGCTAATCAGCTTTACCCTGTGAATTGATGACTTCATCACCGCGTGGAATCCAAATCCAGCATGAAGGAATATCTGGTTCTCGTCCTAAACTTTATAATATTTTTTCTTATTTGCTTTGCTAATGCTGGTCAGCTAGCCCTCAAACTGGGTCACAGAGAGACGGCCATCATTTAGCTCATCTCTAAATGACCTCATGAACCCAGACATGGAGACCTGATTGCCGATGCTTTTTGAATGATGATGCTGGTGATGCTTTACCTCAAAATAAACAAACCTGATCTCTCAACATCGTGCCCACCGTGCATTGACTGTAAACGAGATGTACAGATTTACAGACAATGCTTCCATGTAGCAATAAGGCAGAAAACTTTGTTAGTAGCTCCTCCCACACGCATTTATGAACACATTTTGGGAGCGTTGTCGAGCAGCGAATCTGACAGGCATCAGAATACAGGCAGAAGACAAATGTAAAGTACGGATTGCATTCGGCGTGAGCGCAGCACAACAGTAACTGCCATGTTTACAGGAGGCGCGTGTCATCAGTGCATTAACACCTTCCGTCTGTTCTGCAGCTCAGCCATACGTGGCCATAGACTGGGACCCCGACATGAAGAAGAGGTTCTACAATGAGAACGAGGCTGAGGTCAGTGGGACTGCATCATGGTTTGTCTGGATTTTCTCCTGCTCCTCCCTCAGAGGACACGGCCACATTTGTTTCAGCTCCAGAACAAACTGTGGCAGCAGATCAAGAACCACTCTTCTTTCATTACACTTCAGGGATCATCACACGTGGGAGTGGGGTTCAGTTGTACAGCAGATGACGCATTAAAACACCAGAAAGTGCTGCCTCATGAATGCACAGCACCTTGTAGCTTCATCCAGACTGTTGCTCCTGATTCTCCATGATTTCAACAAAGAAATACTCAGAAATGCCATTTTAATCTGAATTTTCTCTATATATTTCCTCCATCATCAGAGAAGTGAACATGCTAAAAACACCCCAAACTCATTTTTCATGAGAGTGGGTTGTTAACTCATTTTTAGGTTAAAAGAATAACTTTTCTGATAAGTAAGTTGACTTCCTGCTGGAAGTGATGCAGCAAGCTGGGTCCAGTGCCAGCTCTCACTTCATCATCTAAGCCC
This sequence comes from Oryzias sinensis, assembly GCA_037389245.1. Taxonomy (NCBI): domain Eukaryota; kingdom Metazoa; phylum Chordata; class Actinopteri; order Beloniformes; family Adrianichthyidae; genus Oryzias; species Oryzias sinensis. The sequence continues at coordinate 27,015,035 of CM074492.1, forward strand.
CGCCTGCTGGCTCCTAAAACCGACATAATGAGGGTTCAAATGAATAAACAGGAGGGTATATTTACTGTGGTTACTGTTCTCTGTGCTTAGTTATGAAGCGTCGAAGAACAGACTTAAACCGATGCCTCATTCATCCCTGAAGGTCTGAACAAGTATGGAAGGAAGAGAGCTGGAGGCTTCAGGAAACTCCTCCATCTCTGTCTGGGTTCTCCTCTCTAGGCAGAAGTTTTCATTCACTTTAGGTTCTGTGACGACGTAGCTCTGAGTTGGCTTTAAATATGTGGAAAATAATCCAGAAAGCACCTGAGTGGAGACAGAAATGCACCTGTTCACGCTCAGTGGAAAAAGCTGCAGGTCATTGAAACACGAAGAACTTCTTAACCCTTGTGCTATCCTATGGGGTCCAGATGACCCCACCTTACATTGACGTGTTCTCCCTACCATGACAAAGGTGGAAAGATTTCATGTAATCCATGGACACCAGTGAAGATCACAAATCATTGAAGAAACAAGGTTCAGAGCACTGTCTAGTGGGTCTAGATGACCCAACTCGAACCCTAGTGAGCAGGAACCTGACTGTTGGTGTGCATAACGTTTGGACCTCTATCTTCTGTGCAGAAGTACGTGAAGCACTCCAGCATGGAGGTTCCTCAGCAGCAGGCCACGGTCCAGCTGCAGGAGTGCATCGAGCTCTTCACCACCGTGGAAACTCTGGAGGAGGAGAATCCTTGGTAATCACCTCAGACCAACCAACCTCTCTGCCGTCTGACCGGCTGAACCTCCACAAACCCACTTCATTCCACACACAACTCAGCTGTTTGTGCAAAGCTAAGGAAGTCTCACACCTGAATGCATGAAATATGTGCTCCACCTTTGACCCCTCCCTCCCCTTGGGGAGCAGTGAGCTGCAGTCGGGAACCACATTGGTGGTGTAACCCCCCCTTGTCCAGGGGTCTGCAACTTAAGGTTGTCTTTTAGCTCTCTATTGTGGCTCTTTGGCTTTGTAGAAGGATTTAAATAAATAATGGATAAATGATAAAGTTGTTTAATTTTTGGGTAACATGTCTGATATCTGAACAAAATGATTTTAAAAGGTTGAATCTGCTGTCAGAGCGGTTTATCGTTGTAATCAACTTAAAGCGCCACATGTAGGCAAAGTTAATTGCATTTATATGGAACCTATTCCTTTTAAAAAAAACAAAGTTAATACTACACTAATGTTGTGTTTATTTTTAATGGTAAAAGGAGAAAAAGGATGATCATACTGATAGAAAATACCATGTTGGGTTTGGCTTCCTTCCATTTTTATCCAAGTAAATCTGCTGCAGCAGATCCTATTAGACACAAGCTGTAGGTTATTTTGAAATGGATTTTTATGTGCTGCTGTCAAAAATGACACAAAAACATAACACTATTGGAATTCAGTTATTGTAAATATTTAAAGACTATATTTAAAATAATCAATAATTGAGTGGCCACAAAAACAATAGTAGAGTGTATTTAAGAAACAGACCCCCCAAATGGCTCCTTTAGGTTTAAAGGTTGCAGACCCCCCCCCCCCCCCCCCAACCCATTTAGAATGACCTGATCCTGGATTTGAACCAACGGCCCACCACAGTGTCCAAAGCCATAATCACATGCACCTGTAAAGGGGTTGACCCGTACGGGTCCTACAGGTTTTCGGGTCGTAGAGAGGAGCACAGGTGTGTCTTGCAGTTCCTTTGAGGCTCGTAATGCCACGAAAATGGAACGTACCATTGCTGTGCAGTCAGGCTGCGGCGCCCGCTGGAACGGCACTAACAGGCTCCTTGCACAGTCTGCAGGGTTAGAATAGATCAATCCAAATCCATGTGCGCTTTCAAATGTAGAGTTTACAGCTGTAGGAGATGCTGGATGTCGATGCGTTGTGTGTTTGCAGGTACTGTCCAGTGTGTAAGAAACACCAGCTGGCCACCAAGAAGCTGGACCTCTGGTCTCTGCCCGAAGTCCTCATCATCCACCTCAAGAGGTTTTCCTACACCAAGTTCACCAGAGAGAAACTGGACAGCATCGTGGACTTCCCCCTCAGGTTCAAGCCCTTTTTCACCCCCCCTCTACTCATCCCCATCATGTCATGTGACCAGAAGGTCTTAATATGCAGTAATCTCCCCGTATTCGGTTACGTTCCTCCCCCCCCCCCCCCCCCCGGATAACGAAAACCCGCAACCACGAATAATTGACGCTGTTCTCACACACCCAGAGCCTCTGCAGAGTCAGAACCTTTTTTTCATTTCCAGACGCTGGAGATGATGCAAGCTTTTGGATGGCGTCTTAAACAATACTTTACAGTAAAGTACAGAGTTTTCAAAATTCGCGGAATGAGCGCTGTTCTGCGCCTCACGCTTGTGACGTCACGTCATCTGCAGGCCACCCGTGAATGGGCGGGGCGTGAATATTAAACCACGAATGGGAGGGGGATTACTGTAACCAGAATAAGAAGAACTGTTCATCTCTGCGAGAGTGGACCTTCACAGGAGGAGGAATGTGGATCTGCAGCTCCTTTATCATCCAGCTCCTCCTTTCTTTTCACTGAAGTGCAGTCCTCAGAAGGCCTTTCCACTGACGTGCATGTAGCATCCAAGCAATTGTAGAAGCCAAGGTGCAGTGGCAGAGACATGAGAGATTGGTGAGGAAATGGAGAAAGTGTGGACGTCACTGACGTCCACACTTTCTCCATTTCCTCACCAATCTCTCATGTCTCTGGTTCTGTCTCCAGTTGGCTCACTCTAGTTTTTATTCCCCCAGTGAATACGGATTTAAAATCATCTTTTGATCAAGGCGTTCCCAGTGGTTTTAAATTATGATGAGGCAGTTTTTAGCTAAAATTAATAAATATAGATGTATATTAAAAAATGTGCCGTTTTTTTTTTTAAGGACATAGTTTCTGCAGAGCGACGGTTCATTAGAAATTCATATTTGAGTGTGGGGCAGGGCCGTTGGCAAAGAGCAACCCCACCCCCCTTCCTGTCACCCATCTATTTCTCTGCTAGCTTACAGCCCCATCCTAACGTTACCAGTGGACCAAAAATGGTGAGCAACACGTTTTTGAGCCAGATGCCAAAACGTTCATGGATCTATTTGTCTGCAGGCGGATGATCAGAATGGAGCAGAGCAGGGAGATTGTAGCCCCGCAAATACGCTCCTGCTCAAACTGCAGTTTTCCGTCTGCTCCGTATTCTCAATGATTTGAATTCTCAGAAATGAACTTTTAAGTTGAATTTTCTTTATATTTGCTGTTGGAAAAAGCTTGTTGATGTGATGTAGAACCTATAACAGGAAGCCAAAAGCTCCCTGCTCTGCTCCATTCTGATCATCCACCTGCAGACAAACGGATCCATGATCGTCTTTGTCTTCCTCGTCTGAGCTGGAATCTGGATCGGAACCAAACAGCTGAATAGAACCACAATTGCTGCCATTTTTGTTGCACCGCTAATGTTGGGGTTGTGAGGTAAGCTGTGGGGGAAATGGGGGCAGGCTTAACAGTCAGATGAATCTCTAATGAACTCCTATGATAGAAACTATGTCAAGAAAACGACACAGGTTTTTATTTTATTTTAGCTAAACTGCACAATCATAACTAAAGAACACTGGAAGGCTTTTCCTATAGATCAGAGTGGGACTTTAACTCTTGTTTGGATCAGCGTTACTCAGAGCTTCATGGCTATAAACCTTCGCCCATCAAACGTCAGCATCCGTTTGGATCCAGATTCAGCAAAACATGAGTATTTCATAAATGGCGTATACTTTAATCACTCATCAGACTCCGATCCTCTGTCGCTGCAGGGACCTGGACTTCTCCGACTTCCTCCTGAGGAAAAGCCTGTCCAGCGAGGAGCCCCCAAGCCGATACGACCTCATCGCTGTGTCCAATCACTACGGGGGACTCCGAGACGGGCATTGTGAGAACCCCAGACCCCCTCCCCCCTCTCTGTTAGCATGCCTAGTCGTGACCTCTGACCTGATCTGTAACGTTCCTGCTCCTGCAGACACCAGCTACGCCAAGAACAAGGACAACGCTCAGTGGTATTACTTTGATGACAGCAAAGTGACCTACGCCTCTGAGGACCAGATCATGGTTAGTCCTGCACGCTAGTCGCTGAAGAAGACGTGTGGTTACCACGGCAACCTGCATGCCTTCAGCTTGTGATGCTATTTTTGGAAACCATAACTTTCTACTTGGCTGTTAACCAGTCTTAAGCAGGGAGTTGATTTTTGTGAAGCCTTGAAGCAGTCATAGGATGTTCCTGTCCGGACATCTCCGCCATTATTCTGCTGCAGTTTATTTCAGAAGTAACTCTCTTTAAAAACCGGCCTTTACTGCTTCTTTACTGCTTGCTTGTTTGACTTTTGTCCCCTCTTTGACCGGTTGTCTCTTCCCCTGCAGACCAACGCTGCCTACGTCTTGTTCTACCACCGACAAGACAAAATCAGAAAGCCCGCCCTGCCCTCCCCCCTCACAAACTCTGCTTCCTCCACCCATTCCACCAATAACGTCGCCTCTAGCACGGACGAGGGCGAGGTGCTGGGCGCTTCTTCCTCTTACATCACCATGGAAACGGACTAAACAGCCCCCCTTTGTCTTCAGCCGGTTGATGAAAGCGGGTCGGCACAGCTGCTGTGTTCTTCAGAACCTGTCCTTCTCAGGTACTTTGATTCAGATGAATGACTTGGACCCACCGTGCTCCACGGAGGAACCCGAACCAGACCGGTCCTCGGTGTTCCGACTGAAAACCACCTTTAGAGGGTCTCGCTGGACCTTCAGAGTGAAGCTGCTCAACTCCCTGATGCTTTTAGGACGGATGCTCTCTGTTCTTGACGAATGTGATTGGCTAAAGAAATAGAGAGCATAATCTGGGTTCCCGCTGCTGCACAGCTGCTTCCTCAGTGGCTCCACATTTGATTTGATGTCTTCATGCTGTGTTTAAACCTCACATCCATCTGATCTTCTGCTTGCTTTGCTCCCCTTGATAAAGTCTGCTTTGGTTGATTCCATTCTGTTACGGCGCACATGTTTAAACAAATGCTAATCCACTGATGAACACTTTGACATGCAGGGGTTTGTGGGTAATTGCAGACAGCAGGGATTGAAATCAGTCAGTTTGTAGATTTTTGGTTGTTTTCTGATATTTATTTTTAATTAAATAATTACAGAGACCACGCAGTGTGATTTTTGTGAATCAGCTGGTGCAGGATGTTGACCTTTCCTATTTATACAGAACGTTTCTATGGAGACAGAAGCCAGCAGAGTTTCTCAGTTTTAAACAGCTCTGTACAGTATTTTTCTATTGTAAGTAATGTATTGTTGACAGGATCATTCCTGGGGGAGCAGCAGGGAAGCTTCACTTGTTTCTTTGGTCTTCCCGTCAAATATCAGAGGAAAATATTTTATTGTATTTTCAGTCTTTTGATATAAATTAAAGGACTAATATCACCACCAGAGAGTCTGTTCTCCTTCTCCATGCGGCGCTGCACTGCAGCCGCAATTCTGTCCCAACGTTTAGCAACTTCCGAGTTTGATTGGCACTCCATCCCATCACACAGCTCATGCAGTTTCCAAAACCCCCACGGGAGGGCGCTGTCGGTCAGTAAGTTCTTATCAGAGCCTGGTGGACGGGATGTCGCCACTGAACAGGTTTCCAAAGTTGAGGTCTCTGGACATCAGCTCGTCCTCCACGTTCTCCAGCGCCCACTTGTGCTCCACGATCTCCAGCGCCTCCCACTCGCTCTGAAACACGGAGGAGCCTTCATAGCACAGCCTCATCCTGAAACGAGTGTCGGCGCAGAGCAATGTCCTGTTAGTCACCTTAAAAGCCTTGTTGGGGTCAGGGGGCATCGCCATGGCGGCACCCGTCATCTGGTCCTGCATGATCCGCGACTGGTCAGCAGCTGTGAGCAAAGGGTCAGAGCTGCTACAACTGAGCATGCTCAAGCCGTCAACGTGGCTTCAAAGCCAGCAGATGAAGATCCTTTTAGATCAGTTACAGTGTTGCTAATTATCAGCCCTCAGAGCAGCAAGTGGGACTTGAAGGAAGTTTGTAAAAATTCATTTTTTTTACCTCCTTTTTCTTAAATAGCAGCTCAGGGAAAACAGGTTGGATTTGCCCCAAATTAGACTCCCTGCACCTGAGTCAAAGCTGGTTTGCACCACTGAAGAAAACTCACCATTGTCCTGGCCAAGGATGAGACTGTACATGCTCCTCAGCCCAAACACGTTCAGGAAGTACCAGGACGCCGAGCTCACCCTGCACACGCCAAACGGCATCAAAGTGAAGGTTTGAGAGAAGAGCCCGACGTGTCTGCGCCATGACGGCATTTTTACCAGGAAGCATCGAGGGACAGCAGGTCGATCCCTCTCTGCAGCATCGGCTTGAACCTCAGAGTCAGAGGAAACGGCACCTTTGCTGCAGCAGATACAACCACAACATCTGCATCAGTGGTTTTTAAAAAAATACAAGTTTTCACCTAAAAGTTTCCAGTCAGACGCTGGAAAGCCAAACGCTGCTGCTTCAAGAGGAACTCACTTATGACAAACCCAGAGAAGGCCCAGTTGATCCATCCACCGATCACAATCATGGGCAGGACGTTGGTCAGGTTTCCCTTCATCATGTCTGTCAGCATGCTGGAGTCTGCAACAGAGGAGCCGCATTTGTGCTCGCCGTCACACAAGCTGCTGTCATTCAGGCCGACACGAAGGTTTCAAGCTGCTTAGTCAAAAGAAAAATGTGAACGGGGGTTTTAGGAGGATCAGGTACGTCAAATACAAATACAGGTTTGTTACATTGTTGTCCTCTAGAGCAGTGGTCCCCAACCACCAGGCCACAAAAAACAAAAACACAACCTACATTTTGTTCTGTTTTTTTTTTTAATGTAATCTGGTTCTGAAGGAAGTTTTATTTTGGAAAACTACTGGATTCTCCTTCACCACCATCTGATTCATTCTTAATGCTTGTCGAGTCGCTTGGCTACAAAGTCCACTACTTTCTTAACCCTTGTGCTATCCTGGGCACTTTAACATTGGGAGTTGGGTCATCTAGACCCACTAGACAGTGCTCTGAACCTTTTTTCTTTAATGATTTGTGATCTTCACTGGTGTCCATGGATTACATAAAATCTTTCCACCTTTATCCACCTTTGTCCTGCTAAGGAGAACACGTCAATGGAAGGGTGGGGTCATCTTGACCCCATAAGATAGCACAAGGGTTAAAGGAAGGTTCAGTCAAATCACTGGAAGCCTAGGCTTGCAAATGTTCAAACAAATCAGTGTGAGAAACATCTTGCTCAAGTCCAAACAAGCTAAGAAAGAACACACACACACACGTACACACCTGTCATGGGGTTCTTGGGGACGACTTTCCTCTTGACTGTCTTAAAGAAGCCGGTCTCTGTGTTGTTGAAGTAGTGTTTCCTCATGGTGAAGGACTAAACGACACAACTCCGTCAGCCACACAATGCTCCACACAGACACGTCAAGCTCAGCTGACGCCCACAAACAGCACCTCCTCCTGGCGGTCATACATGTGGGGTTTCTGCTGAACTGTTGAGTGTGAGTCAGTTCATTTCCGCAGCACAGAGCAAGTGAGATTTGACGACCTTCAACCTGACCCTGAATGGACAGCGTGAAGCTGCAGCTCCACTTACAGTTAGAGAAATCTGTTAAGCAGAACCATAACGGGTTCCGCAGGAGCCCACGGTTCCCTTAACAGACTGCTGCAGGAAACACGCCCGTTTTGGCGCTTCTCTAATGTTCAGGATGGGGGGTGCAGAGAATAAGATTAGGAGCTCACCTGTTTAGGAATGTACTTTCCATTCTCTCTGAGGACGCGGCTGCGCAGGAGCACCTGACTGAACACAAACCAGGTTCAGCTCAGAAAATAAAGAAGCTCCTGTCAATCAAACCTTGTGTTTTTATGGGCTTGATGCAACTAAAATCCTGTGTGCAAACGTCACAACGCTGCTCTTTAGTCGGCAGCTGTTTAAGTCCCACTTCAGTCATCTTTTGTGGTCTTTTAACCACAAATATGCAATTTTTTTTAGCCCACATCAAGAAAACTGTCGTTTTCCGAGACATCGTCTCTGCAGAGCGGCATGAGTTCGTTAGAAATTGTTGGCGCCGCCCCCTTCGCCTCCTTGTCACAGAGCACACTGCCGCTAGCTTACAGCCCCAAGGTAACATCAGTGGTGCAGCAAAAATGGCAGCAATATCGTAGCGATCCAGACGTTTAGACAGTTTAGATCCAGATTCCAGTTTAGACGAGGAAAACAAAACAACCTTCATGGATCTATTTGTCTGTCAGTGGAAGCGTCAGAGAAAGGTGTTGTTTTTTAAATGAAACGGAGCAAAACAGGAGCAGACAAAAAATTCTGTTTAAAAAAAGCCTGTAGTTGTACAAACAAAAATCAGTGAACCACAAGCTCTCTGCTCTGCTCTATTCTGATGCATCCACCTGCAGACAAACAGATCCATGAACGTCTTGGTTTTCCTCGTCTGAGCTGGAATCTGGATCTAAACTGTATGACTGGATAGCTCTGATATTGCTCACCATTTTTGTTGCACCACTAATATTAAGTTGGGGTTGTGAGGGGCTGTAAGCTAGCGGGAGACAGTTTAAAAAAAGGGATGATGGGAAATCAGTGCTGCCTTACGCCACACTAAGGCTACGCTCACACTGCAGGGCTTAATGCTCAATTCCGATTTTTCTTTTTATCCGTTTTTTTGCAAGACCGTTCACATTTCCAATTAAATGTGAATTTTTGTGATCTCCTGTGTGACCGTGAAATGACCCGGAAGTGACTCGCATGCGCAGAAGAGTACTCAACGTTGAACGAAGTCACTCGTTGCTTGCGGACGTAGCTAACGTTAACAATGGATGTCAACAACAGTGTTGTCAACAGCGGAGCTCTTTTTGCATTAATACATTTATATTCACAAAGGAGCAGCACAATTACAAACTTCTCATTTTAAGAAGGCATTGGAGCCGGGATCGTCTGTACCCACTGTTGTGGAATAGGAATGTGTATATGTGTGTGTGTGTGTAAGAGACAGGAGAGAGTAGAGAATGGGGGGGCAGTGTCAGCACGCATTCATGTAGTGTGTTAAGGAGGAAGGAGAATGGTAATAAAAGAAGGCTCCCCTCAGAATAAATGCTATGGACTCTTTATTAACCCACTCTGGAGAATCTAAGGGTCCGAACAGGGAAGTGAACCCCGGAGGAGGATCCGCCTTCAGTCCTCCGCGCTTCTGACTATGTTTGCAAAGGAAAAAAAGTCATCGCGGGGAAGGTTTAACACCAGGCTCGGCCATTTCACTGGAAATTTTTTCAAAAACCGCCCGGTTGTGATAAGATCCCTGGAGTTTGGCCTGAATAGAGCTGTCACCCCAAATATTAATCCAATCGGTGACCTCGCTTCCATTGCACTGACTGGTCTCAGCAGCATTGTCCACCATGGTTGATGTTTATGATCTAGTTCCCGCCTACTTCAACGCAGAATGATGACGTTTGTAGCGTATCGATGACGTACGGGTCGGATACATGTGGCCTGGCCGTTCAGACGGCGGTCGCATTTCAAAAGATCGGATCTGTGTCGTTCAGACTGTCACGAAAAGATCAGATACAGGTCGCATAGGGGGAAAAAAAAAAAAATCTGAATTGGGCCGTTTCAGCCTGCAGTGTGAACGTAGCCGAAGAGTCCCACCAACAACTCAGAGGTGAATTTTGGATGAAGTCCTGCTACAGAAACTGTCCTAAAAACAGCATCATCCTAATTACACGACCACCAGGAATGCTTTGAAAGAAGATCAAAAGATTGATTGGAGTGGGACCTCAAACATCTTTTCAAAGAGGCACAAACATTTTTAGCTAATCTAGTTCATGTTCTCTAGTTGAGTTCAAGCATTAGATGTGCAGCGTCACGTTGCTATCCCAAAAAGAATAACAACGTGAAGACGGCAGACTGACACCCAGCTGGAGGTCGCACCTGTCAGAGAGCTGCTCCAGGTCCACCTTCTTGTCACTGTGGAGAAGCTGGGTGACATAGTGACGGAGGACGCCCACGAAGAAGGTGATGAAGACGATGGGGAGGACCACCCACATGCGTATGCTGGAATCCAGCAGGAGCTCAGGACTGGCCATTGCTAGTTTCTCAACTCAGACAGGACACCACTAAAAATCTTTAAAGGTTTGATCATAAAAATATAAAAAACAGAGTTTAAGATTAGAATAACTCATTTATTGTGTCGTGCCACGTTTGTGTGCACTTTATGTTGTTGCATTTAAAATAGATTGCTTTAAACTGGAATTCTCTCCCTTCTCCCTGACTCCTACAAAACTATATAGCAGAGGTGTAACGATTAATCGATGATTCAATTTCTTTTCCTAAAACCCAACCAGATCGATCTGTCTGAGGCAGAATCCAATCAGATCGACCTATAGTATAGGTCCTATACCATTATAAAAATGTCAAAATGAAAGAAACCGAATCAAATTGAAATTGGACGATACCATTTGGACTGAGACATGGTAGGTTTATTCTATTACAACGTAAAAACGACCTAGTGCATCACAGCGAGTAAAACACGTGATGACAGCAAAAATGGATCAGTGCATCATTCCAGTCCAATGTGTGGGAACACTTTGACTTTAGCAAAGTCATGTGACCATCCAGTGTGCTATAATGTTCTAAGAATGTCCCATTTGGATTCTTTGGATGTGATAAAACAACAGTGGACTGAACTTTAGGAAACTAAAATGTGAATGGAATTACCATTCATTCTTGTTTACTTGTTTGTTTGGACACATATTTCATTTACACTTGATGATCTGGAAGAAATCTAAGAATCTGGAAAACTTCACTGTTCAGTAGCAGGAATTTCTGTCTGAGTCTCACTGGTGAAAGTTTTGGATAAAGATGTCCTGAATCAATTTTAGGTCACTGAATCGGACCAAATCGGATCGTTCAAAATTAACCAAATTTTTTATATATATATACACACACACACACACACACACATATATATATAAATATCTCGATAAAAACACGCACACACTTTAATAGCAATTGTGCCGAATTTTATTTTTCCTCATAGAATACAAAATCATGGTGGGTTAAAGGGATTTTGCCTGGGAAATAAATTCCCTTATTTTGAAAATGATCAGCATTTTTTAAACCAATCCAAATAATGTGAAAACTCTCCTTATGTAAATGTCTTTAACTGTGACAATTATTAAAAACAAAAATTTCCTTATACATATACAACGTAAGTACTGTAAGTGTTTTTGACTTTTGGTTGCGTCCGCGTCCAGAAAATAACTGTTCTTTTGTGATATAAATATTGAAACACTTGATCATTTGTTTTTTGAATGTATGTATGTTTACAGTTTTTGGGAGGATTTCTTTTTTTGGTGCTCTTCAAAGTTTCCCTTTCCTATTTCTATTCACTTACAAAAGCACATTATATTATTTGGAGTAGTTTCTGGTGATAATCTATTTGATTTGACATTCAATACCTTGTTAATATCTGGTAAATTTTTCATTCACAAGTGCAGATTCTTAAAAAACAAACCTTTATTCAATACATTTCTTAAAGAAATCAGTTTATATTTTAAATCTCTGAAATTGATGAAAATCAAAAATGCAATAAAACTGTGTATTTTCATTGAAGATCACATGCTGTATCACAATCCCTAGTATTGTAAACTACAATTCTATATATTTTGTTTTATTTATTTATTCTCTTTTCTTTTTCTCTCTCTTTTTTGTGTGTAGTTATGTGTATGTTTAAAGTTCAAATAAAAAAACGTTTTGTATGATGTCCTGCATGTGCAAATTTGTGAATAAAGTTCTTTAAAAAAAGGAAAAAAAAATAACTTTTGGTTGCGTCCGCGTGCCTCTTGCCCTCTGACCTCCTTCCTGTCTGTCTCGGCTAATGTTAGCCACCGTTAGCCAGAGCGAGAAAACCTTCGTTATTCCTTCACAGGAAACTTTGTTTTTTTTACCAGCAGCTGCTGCTTTCAACCTCTCATGATTTACTTTAGGACAAAGACCTTCTAAAAACTCTCCACGTGTGTAAAGTTGAAACAATAAAGAAAACTCACCACATTAATGAACTTTTAAACTCCATGAGAAAGTCCACCTGCTGCGGAGAAAGGCACTTCCGGTTTCAGCGGAAACACCGACCGTAGCTGAAGTTAAAAATAAACTGAAATGCGTTTTGAACGGAACTGCAGAATATCACAAAGGGGTGGACACCAATAAAAGAAATGTTAAACTAAAGATGTTTTCTGTAATACAGTTTAAAATGTTAACAATTTTATAAGCTTAGATCTATAATGATGTAATGTGATTACACTACTATTCTACAGTCAAGAACTCGCCGTCCTGCTTCGATTTCAACAAAATATTTTCTATTTGTCATTATTATAAAAAATAATCTAATTCCTTAATTTATGTTTTTACATTTTCTAAAATATAGTTGTTGTAGTTGTAGTTGTTGCTAACAGCAAGCATATAATTAAACCGTCTTTAGAAAACACCTTTCAAAATGTTACAAATTACTGTTTTCACAATTAACTGCATCTTTCAGTATAATGGATCACGAGTATGAAAAATTTTTGTTGTGGACTTTTTTCAGTACTTGCCACAGAATTAAAAAAAAAAAAGCTTTGGAAGCAAAGTTAGAAAAAGAGAAGGAAGTAGCAATACAAATCCCACTGTAGAATTGAAAATAAAACTAAATATTTGTCATGCAAATATTTACGTAGTGCACTATGTAGTGCGTTTGTCATTTGTATTGCAGTGCGCATCTGGTTGTGTCCAAATTCCTACCCTAACCGCAAACTAGTAAAAAACTACCTTGTGTGGGACTATGTAGTAGTGCCCATAACTTTAAAAGCAATACGGACATCATGCTCACTACTTTACTTTTTTTTTTAAACGGCGGATATGACGTTATCGATTTCAAAAAGTTAAAATCTAATTGATATGAGAGTTTTGTGATGATTATTTATGACTCCACTGTCATCTGAAAATAAAGATGTTGATGAGTAATTAAAAGAATATGTTTAAATACATTTTTTTGGCAAAAATTGTTCCGACGCAATGCATTGTGGTCTATATTTGCCGATCTAGTAAGCATCGATGCACACTGGTTTTTCGCAGAGACTTCTGGTAAGTTTCTAGGGCACTCAATTATTGAATTTGGACAGCACTATAAAATGGCGAACGCATGATATGGTGCACTATCTAGGGGTTAGGGTGAGAATTTGGACATAGCCTCTACAATTCCAAAATCGAGTGCCCGAGAAATTTCCCACAAGTCTCTGTGAAGAAGCAGTGTGCATCTGTGCTCACTAGATCACCGAATATAGACCACAATGTGTTGTGGTCTAAAAAATTTATTTAAATGTATATTTTAATTAAATCATCAACATTTTTATCCTTAGAAAACAGTGGACTTATAAATGATCGTCGCAAAACGCTCAAAGTAATTCGATTATAACTTTGTGAATTTGATGATATACGCCGTTTTAAAAGGAAATGTAAAGAGCATGGTGTCCGAATTGCTTTTAAAATTCTGGATTATAGTACATTTATACTGTCCATTTTAGTAGTTAGGGGTTAGGGTGGGAATTCGGACACAGCCTAGGCGTACCTCACCTTTCCCAACTGTAGCTAGGATAGGCTCCAGCAACCCTAAGCCCCTGAAATGGAGTCAGAGGCTTTAGAAGATGGACGGACAGACAAATGTTCTTATGCAGACTGGTGACACTTCTTTAAAGAAAAAAAGTACCTTCATTTTGCAAATAGTGTTTTGGCCTCTTTCTTAGGGTGTTACAATTACTCCTAATGTTTTTTTTTTAAATAAAAATTTCCTTCACCCTTAGAGCCTCACTGCAGGAAGGAGCGCTTTCACGAATCTTTCTTCCTGTTAGCTATAAGACTCTACAAAGCCATGTAGACCCAATCATTATTGTTGTTATTATTTTTTAAGTGAAGTTTTTGTGTTATTTATAATCTGTTGTTTTCACTATCACCTGTTTTCATTGACTTACTGTAACAATTTCCCCTTTGTGGGATCAATAAAGTTTTATTCAAAAGTCACCTTGAGGTGACTTTTGCTGTGCAGAAACTAACCCGAGTTCAATTTTAATGAACAGACAACGCATAGAAAAAGGCAAAAGACGTTCGGCCTGTGTGGTACCTTATAGTTTCTAGGATGTGATGTTTTGGAAATGACCCTTAACCCTTGTGCTATCCTATGACCCCATCCTTACACTGACGTGTTCTCCCTACCATGACAAAGGTGGATAAAGGTGGAAAGATTTCATGTAATCCATGGACACCAGTGAAGATCACAAATCATTGAAGAAAAAAGGTTCAGAGCACTGTCTAGTGGGTCTAGATGACCCAACTCCCAACGTTAAAGTGCCTAGGATAGCACAAGGGTTACAAAATGTATCTGGTGATGAAATCTAAAAGCACTTAAAGTAAATTGAACCCTTTACATTTCTGCACTAGGTGCAATGACTGCTTTTCCTCATCTTAAAATAAGCAAGTGATTTGGGCCAGAGAAAAATGGCACTCATTGATCAGAAAACATGTTTGGGGTGTTTTCATGTGATGTCATTGTGGTGGATTTGGTCTTTCTCCTGTAACGGCGATCAAACAGCGGAGGAGGAGTCTCTCTGTCAGCTGTGGCTCTGCGGTGAGTGTGACTGAGAATACAATCATCAGGACACTTCTTCCATCCACAAGAACAGATGTTTATATTTTTAGAGCAATAAATATTTCCACTTTTTCCATTTCTCTGCAATTTCAAAAACAAAGTACAAGTAATATATATTTATATACACAGCTAAAATTTTCCATACGTACTTTTTAAAATAATGTCTCTGTTGACACATATTTGACACTTTACTCGTACAATTTTACAAGAACTATTGCAGTCTTTCTTTGCTCTACATTATAAACAGGAAATAGGATTTTTTTTTTCCCTCAAAGCAGTCTAGTTTCAGAGTTAAACATCTTAGACCGCCAGCTCACCGCCTTTGTACAGACACATGACACACACTGCCCTTTTGCACAGAACCCAAGAGTTAAAGATTTTTTAACTTTTTTCCACAGATCTGATGTGCTTTATTCTTTTCAAAGGGTTCCCTGTTTTGCCTGCAGCAGTCGAACCAGATCTGTCTCCGCCGTGGGTAAAAATCCTGATCTTTCATTCCCAGCATTCATCCAGCTGGCATTGGCAGCTCCTGTTTCACTACTGTTATGTACATTCATGTTTATAATACAGCTCATTCAGTGCAGATACTGTAATAAATACCACATGCAAACCAATAATGGAGAGCAGACCAGGGCAACATCAAATTAAAAAGATTTAAAAACATGACTTTAAAAAGGCCGAACCTGCATGTTTGTACATTTCAGATATTGTAGGTTAACAAACATCTGGCTTGGTTTGCTGTTGAACAAACTTCCATTTCAGTGAAAGTGTGTCCACACTTGAAGAACAATGCATAAAACAATCCAACACATTGGAGAAATGACAGTTTATGGCAGCAGCACAGCTAAGTGTGTGCAGGGACGCTTCAGCAGCAAACTAAAGCAACACACCAAATACATTTGAGCTGATTCAACCCCAAATCCAGAAAAAATGCACATTTAAGAAAACTATATATCAAAATAAACAACAAAAATAAAATTCACCAGTTTTTATTTCTTATAGTAACGAGTAAGGCTATTAAATATCTTTATTCCACTAAATGCAGTCATCTAAATTTCGCTCTCTGCTACAGATCTCAAAACAGTTGAACAGTGGCATGTTTGCTTTGGTGTAGCGGCTGCTCTTTTGGTCCTAATTTTTGTCTGATATTAGTTTCCCATTAATGAAAGGTTTCTGGCTATCTTAACTTCTGCACCAGATGCTCCTCACCCGTGGGAGATCTGGACTGAAGGCTGCAGCACCTGGACTTTTCTGAGACACAGCCATGCTGTTGTAAAGGTGCAGTCTGTGGTTTTGTGGTCGTCTCAAGCCTTCTCTGAGATCAGACGTTTTCTGGAGGACAGCAGATGTTTTTCTAAGATCTTTCTACACTTTTGTCGTTCATTGTTGCTTCAGAAGCCGGTAAGCAGCTCATGCCATTTGCAGGTGTGCACCCCCGTATTTTAAAATAAAATAATGTCAAAATCTAAACACTTATGTGCTGAAAAAAAATCATTTTAGATGAGTCATGGGCCGGAGGACACTGCTGTGCTCCATGTTTAAACATGACTTTTGCTTTTGCATGGCAGAGCTTAGGCTACATCTGCAGATGACACTGCAGATTGTTTTTGACTGACAGCGACTGACGTTAGGTTTAGGTCTTTGTCCTGCATGGTTCTCTGAGGGACACAGGTAGTTCACAAAGGTGTTGGGATCTTTCCCCAACGCTCAGAGATTCCCTCACTTTTTGATGATAAGTCATTTTCTGTCACTGCACAAACCACTTTGAGAGCTGGAACAGACATAGAATTTGAAACGACCTTATTTAGTGGGTAAAAGCACCAAATGTCTGTTTGTACATTTTCTTAGTTGATTCATTGCTCCGTTTCAAGTCAAATAAAAGTCTTGTTCTTTTGTTTGTTTTTACTTTCCAATTGTGCCTTTTTCAAATGTAATGACATTTCCTCCTGCATGGACTCATATGGGGGTGAACTGTAAAATCATTCCCATTCAATGAACGTTGAAATCAGTGGAGATCTTGGGCCAGAAAAGGTCTAAAAACTGAAATAAAACGTCATCTGTTTCTAGTTGTGTGTTTGAAGCATGCTGGACGTTTAGTTGGATTAATCACCACAGTTTAAAGACTTTCACAGAAGTTGTATGTTAATCCATGAAGGCTATTAGTGTTCTTTAGCAAAAATGTTGAAAGAAAGGCTTTAATCCTTTCAATAATGTGCCTCAAAAAATGTCTAGCACTGTCAATACACTCAAAGAAAAGCTAAAAATACAACCAGAGGAGTAAAATATCTTAGTAGATTTTTTACACAATATTATTATTAGTAGATCGATTAAAAAAATCATGGGGGTTCTTTAAATTAAAAAAAAAAGAACCAGGAGGCCGACAAAGGATCCCAGAGGAACTCCGAGAAACATTAAGGATCCAAGATGCATTTCCAAATATCTCAAACATTTAGAGTTCGGAGAAAAAAATAAACTGAAGAAAAAACTGAGCGTCTGAAGAACCCAAATTTTTTAATAAGCATTCACTGATAATTTGAGCAATTCTGGATTTTTGCTGCAAATCACCGCTGTTGGCCCCTTTGAAACAGAACACACTGTACAGATAGTATCTACAGTTGGTGCATTCAGGCTATCAAAGTGAAGCAGAGGAGACGTCAGTGAGCTAATGAAGACTTTCCCATTCTCCGCCAGGTAAATGCTGGTAATCAATAAAAAGCAGAGTAAAGCAACTTCCTGGCTGCAGAGCAACCAGCGTTGCCGTTTCTGTGTTCTGTCTAACATTACAGTCACCTGGTAAGTTAGTTCAACTGGTTAAAAGAAAAAAGTTCTACCAGCAGCACTGAGCTTCCCTGACAAATTTGATTTCATGGAAAACCACAAGGGAAACAAAAAGCAAGATATGACCTCAACAATAAAGTTTTTTTTTTAAATGGAAAGTGCAAAAAACATGTGTAAAAGTTAGTTCTTTTCAAGAGTTTGTCTCTCAGTGCTGTGTGGTACTGAAACATGCTTTAGTCTCCTGTCCAGTGAGCTTCCAGAAAGTCTTTCTGGAGGAAATTAGGTCCACGTCTCCAAATCCTCTTTGTATTTGTTGGGTGTTACGGGTGGAGAATGGCTCAGCTCTGCAGCCATGTTTTTATAAAAATGGCTTTTTATCTTCTGCTGCTGTGAATGGACACATTTCCAGTAATGTACTGAATTAGACGCTGAAATGTCTTTATATTCCCAGGCAGTCTTTCAGGAATACAATCAGTTCCATCTTCAAATCTGAAGGCACCTTTTTCTCTAATTTGAAACACCCTGAGTCCCAAACCTCAGGTTAAACTGGGCGTCAATACATTTTCCAATTAGACAAACATAAAGCCATCTGGACTGGGTGGGAAATTAGGAGGTCTTTCATCACCAACTCAATGTTTTGTTTATTTATTATTCAAACAATACTGTAGTAGACAATGTTGAAAATCTTAAAAAACTAAATATATTTATTCTGCTCTGCTTTCTCATTGGAGCTTCTCTGGAAGTGAACATTACTGGAGCCAGTGTAGCTCACTAGGTGACCACTTGGTGGATTGTTACCATTGACTGTATAAGAGAACTGGACCCCTCCCCCCTGCCGTTTCAAACAGGAACAAGAAGCCAAAATCCAATAGACATCTATTGAGAAATGAACATCTCAGTCATTACTCAGTCATTCTATTTGTTCTTGCTTTTCGCCGGTCTCACGTCAAACGTTAGAAACATTTGATTGACGATGTTCTTGTAGTCTGCCTTCAAGTGGTAGAGGTGTGGACTTCCAACAAGCTCACTCCTGATTGGCGAGAAATGTTGACTAAAACCGACTCGGACCAATCACTGCCTACCGACATCACCTGGTTACTACATGTCGGCATCCGAAGCGTGAGAAAATGGCGACTGAATTGACTTCATTTGACTGGAACCAGAAATAAGTCATTTTCTATGGATAGCATCACGCTCACTCAGTCCAGTCCTCATATACAGTCAATGATTGTTACAAAATGTTGTTTCTTTTCGCCTCAATAGGAAAAAATTTCACAATAAAAGTTAGTATACTTGCATTGGAGCTGCAAAGATTTTTTTCTTAAATCTCTTTATTTGTTTCCAAGACAACCATAAATTCATTATTTACTTTGTTTGTTTTATTTAACAAAAAATTGGTTTACCGGTGACCATCAAGCTCTAAAGCAGCATTGACAGGTATGCTTGTCTCACCTGTTTGGCCCTTTCTTTAAATAAAAGTTAAAAGTTCAGAAACAACTTCTCTATCCAAGGACATGTAAAAGGCAGAGCTAAAAGCTCTGGCTTCTAAACATTTACTGTTGGCCAATGATATCATCCCCTGCCTACAGTAGATCTCATAGTATTTATTTTAGATGCCTTTATTCTTGAGCTATAAATGAATATAGATACTGCTAAGTAGTTTGGATTTGTTAAAATTTTGAGACCAGATCCATCCCTTTCTTACAACACAACAAAGGATTTCTCAAATATCTCCCTAGTGGATCTTTTTCACCCGCGAGCATCACAAAAAAATCCCTCGCAGCTCCTCTGCCAAGAATCCATCCTAATGTTGTTCTATCCATAACTGCAGGCTGCTGTGAAGCATGCAGAGGCAATACTATCATTTTTAATCCTTGTGCTATCTCAGATGACCCCACCCTTACATTGACCTGCTCTCCCTACCATGACAAAGGTGGATAAAGGTGGAAAGATTTCATGTAATCCATGGACACCAGTGAAGATCACAAATCATTGAAGAAAAAAGGTTCAGAGCTCTGTCTAGTGGGTCTAGATGACCCAACTCCCAACCATAAAGTGCCTAGGATGGCAAAAGGGTTAACCTAAATAGACTGATAATAGATTTTATTCTCTGGTTAGGAAAAATTTGAAAGAAGGGAAACAAAAAAAAGCTTTTTATGCATTTATTTGTTTATACGGGTTGGAAAGGCTTTGCTGTTTTATTACTCATAATTTCCCACTCAGGTTCTTTAAATTTAGCTGCTGAAAAGCAATTATTAAGGCAAACCAAATTAACAAAAAATATAATAATTTCTTAGTGATAGAGCTCCCTGTCAGTAAAACAAAAGTTTTTTTTTCCTTATTTGGCACCTTTCAGCTTAATCTCCTGTCTGGCAACATAGAGAGTTGAATACAATATAAAGCTTAAAGTACAGGTGACAGATATTATTACTGACAGCTTCAGATTTACACTTCCATGAATACTTGGACACTTGAAAACAAGAGAGAGCATTCACAGGTTTAGAACAGATAAACCCCAAATTTACACTATTCATTGGAGAACATCCCAGTCCAAAACAACAGGTCAGCTCCCCCTGGAACCCTGTAATCCACAAACACTAAAGGCTTTGTTGTCATTTTTGCAAACACACAAAGGTAAAAAGACACCTGTAGTTTTTGTTTAAATGGCTTATTTAAAGGTTTTTTGAAGTTTATTGTCTATGTAGAAACCCGCTTCTCATGTCAAATGAAGACTGGATTGGGGCTTTACATCACCACAAAGACCTCTCCGTGCATATAGGGTTTTAACCGTATTCACACTGATAATCATTAGCTATTGCAAGGTCATGCATGTCTGTCTAGGACACAAAAACGCCACCATATCAGTGCTAATCACTCCTGCTTTGCCTCTCAGCAGGTTACGTATCGATCAAAAACAAGGTAGTATGAGACTACTTTCATTTTAATTTGGAATTAAACTCAGCAGGACTCTGCTCACAAGCTTTCAAAATAAAATCTGTCCCGTTACCCAGCACTGTTCACGGTGCTGTCACCCAGTGCTAACCCTTGTTTTCTGTTCTCAGGCACTGTTACCTTTCTGAATGGTCCCTAAACCGCTTGTCCTCCTCAGTTGACAAAACCTCAACGTGACTCCACCGATCAATGGATTCGTGTTTCCATTGATCCACTGGTCATTCTGCTCATGAAGAACTCCAAACATGTCCTCTGGAGTTCGTGCTGACTTCAGAAGAAAACTACAAAAGGAAAATCGGGACGATGTGAGAGCACTCCTTCAGCTTCTCATGAAGACCAATTCCATGGTGTGAGCTTTTGTTGGCCTCCTGCAGGGGGGGGGGGGTTTGCCCCACCCGGGAGTCCAGGTCCTTCAGAGGTTTACATGCTGGGGAAGTTGATGTGAAAGTAACACAGGCTGAGCAGTCTCCTCTTCCCGGCTCTCACACCTCTCCTCCTCACCAGGCGCCCACTTTGATGCACCTGCATTTGCCCTCCTCCCCCTCGTCTCCTCCTTCCCCTCAGAACTGCTGCCTGGTGGAAAAGGGTGGGGCGGTGCACCACGGTCCTGGACTTCTGCCTCCTCACACGACCGTGCTGATCCGGCTGACAGGCTTGGATTTGGGAGCTCCCCCTTGACTTGCCCCTGGGGGGTGTGGTGACAGTGGGGTGCCTGATGGAGGAGGTAATGGGGAGTGCGGCGGGGGAGGAGGGATGGACGATAGTGGCGGATATTGGGGTATATAGGGTAGTGGAGACGTCTGGGTGACGAGGCGGGCTGAGGGGGTCTGAGGCGGGGGGGTGGAGAAGATGAAGTGGGTGGAGGCGGATGGGGAAGGGCTTAGGGGGGAGTGTGTGTGCAAGGCGTGATTGTGAGTGTGTGTGTGAGCGTGGGGGTGGGGTTGGGAGTGTGAGATTGTCAGGGGGAGCTTGGCGCCCCCTCCCGGTCGCCCGGCCGCAGGGTGTGAGTGATAGAGTCCGTGTGGGGTAGTAGGGGTGACGGGGGAGTGAGGGGACAGTGGTGGGGGCGTGGTGAAGCCTGAAGCCATATTGTAGCGCGGGTGGTGGGCGGTGCCGTGCGGCAACCTCTGATGTGGCTGGGCAGGAGCGGGAGCGCAGCTGGGCGGGCCTTGCCGGCGGGGGGCCGAGAACCTGTGCGAGAGGGCGTGGTGTTGCGGCATGCTCTGCATGTGGTAGCGGTGATGGTGGTTGTAGGGGGGAGGTGGCGTCTGCTGCGCTTGGTGGCCAGTTACTCCACCTCCTCCACTGTTGCTGTGGCAGTACTGGGCGTGCAAAGCCTGGAGCTTGGACGGTCCCCCCCCTGAAACTCCTACCCCTCCAATTCCTACTGAGTCTGACTGACCGGGGTTGGGTGATGGGGAGGGGCATGGGGAAGGGGAGGATGGGAGGAGGATTGGAGGCGCGGGGGCGGGGTAGTGGGGGGGTGACGATATCAGCAGGGGACTCGGAGGACCCTGAGGAGGAGGAGGAGAGGTCATCGTCAGGGGACCAGGAGCCTTCCCTCTGCGGCTGCCAAGAAAGCTCACCATCCGGCCTCCTCCTGCTTGACCACCCCCGCTGGGCATCCCTCCTCCGCCCCCAACCCCTACCCCGCTCACGAGAGGGGAGGTATGGACGCCTCCCTGGTTGTGACAGAGCCCCGGCCCACCCCCCACCCCTGTACCGGGGCTCTGAGTAGGGCGGTGTGGCCGGTAGGCTGTTGGAGACGACGGGATCATCATGGGGCTGTAACATGGACCTACAGCCGGCAAGGGGCGCTGTGGGTGGGACCGAGGGCTACTTATGATAGAACCCTGTGGGAGGAGGCAGGAAAAGAGGTTCAGTAAGAAAAGACTATACAGAACAAGACACAATGAGACAGAAGAACCATGGATCCTGGCACTTCTCACTTCATCCAATTGAAACATGTTCTCCAAATGTCTTCCACAAAGCAGTCCTGTCCCTTTTTCAGGGGCATGTCACACTTTGGGTTTTATCTGCAGCAAAGTCGTTTGTCTGGATAATCAACGTGATTTGGTTTAGGAGATCCCGTAAAGTCAGGTGCAAACCAAACAAATGAACACAAAGCACTCTGACTTGCAAATGAACTGTGGTGCGATTTGCCCACAGCAGGAATCTAACGGTGCGAATAGTGAAAAAGATTGAATCATCTTGGATGTATACAAATAAAGACATTGGCTTTTCATATTACGTGATGTTAAGAAGATAAGTTGGAGAAGACAGCCTTGTTCTTTAATGTTTACAAAACCGCTGCCGAATCAGGATCTGCTTAAACCATTGAGTGCATAAGAGAGCTGGAGTGACTCCTCCCCCTGGCGTTCCAAACAGGAAGTACCTGCTGGCTCCAAGAAGCCTAAATCCCAGAGGTTATGTCTGATATACAACACTTTATAGTGAGGAAGTGTTTCCATGAATCCATTAGTCATTCACAGCAGTGAAGTGGTTATGCAACTATCACAAATCGGTTGATTGTTTTACGGGGAAAATCGGTGTAAAGTGTTGCACATCCGTGTAAAGCCTGTATGAAAAGCCGCTTTTCTCTGTGTCAGAATCAGCTGATTCACAATGATCGTGTAAATGGTCAAAGAGTTGGTGTTATATAGGCGTTGCTGGTGACATCTTTGGTGTTAAAGGGTTAAGGAATACGGCAGTACAACCGGGCATGTCCCACTGGGCGGAGGCTCCCGGAAAGACCCACTCCAATCCTCTTCTGGTCTTTTGTAAAAACATCCCCAGTGGTCGATAAATGATGATTATGCTGTTTTTATGCATTTGAAAAACAGTGTTGTTTTCTAGAACATAGTTTTTGGCAGAGCAGCAGGAGTTCCTAAAAATGTCACCTCTGAATTGTGAGCAGGACTGTTGGTGCATAAACCTCTGCTCGTTCCCCATCATCCCCCCCGCTAGCTTACAGCCCCTCCCAACCCCAGCCCAACATCAGCAGTGCAACAAAAATGACAAGCAGTCTCCAAGCTATCCAACTGTAAAAGTTTAGATCCAGATTCCAGCTCAGACGAGGAAAACAAAGACGTACACAGATCCATTTGTCTGCAAGTGGTTGCATCAGAATGGAACTGCTGTAGTAATTTGAACGTTACAAGCTACATTATTTCATCTGCTACTGATTCACAACAATTTGAAGTAAGAAATCCTCAGAACTCCAATTTTAAACTTAATTTTCTTTCTAGATGCCCTCAATCATGAGAAAAAACACCTCAAGAACATGTTAAAAACACAAAAAGTACAATATTCATTGGAGTGGGTCTTTTCTTTCATACAAACCATATGAAGGATAACGGTCAACACTGGCACCTGGTGTTAATAATCGGTACTGCACTGTGAATCCAAAATTGGTAAATAATTTTTCCGGCAACGTCGCTGCATGTTTTTAGGCTGCAGATATTCACTTCTTTTTCTCCTATCAATTTTTGAATTTAAACAACAACAACAAAAACAGATAAATAAATGCAAATGGACAATAATTTCATTAATTAGCCATTTCATTGTTTAAAATAGGCATTAAAAGCACATATTCCTCTTTTAGGTAAAGTACTTGCATCAACTACTCTAGTCCAGATGTTCACTGAGACTAATATTGCTGCAAACCATCAGCCTTTGGTGTTTCTTTGCTGCGATAAATTCAGATTACGTACATGTTCATAAAACCAAAGACACAAACAGACTTGGACTGGGATCCGGATTTAAAGGATTAAGAACAAACGAGTGGATCTGAAAGTCACTGGTTACTTTTTTTCTTTTTCTTTTTTAGAAAAAGAAACGTATTGAGCTCAGTTCTCCTCAATTCAGACTAATAATGAGGATTAGTTCACATAAGTTGCTTAATATTCCGTCTGATTTTACTGTTAGTTCACCAGGAGAGAAAAAAAAAGAAATTCCGATTTCTTCCCAAACATGCAGGGAAACATGCAGCATGCACAGGGGCCACGCATGCTTCATGCACCAACCGCAACCAACTTACTTCAATGGTACTGTCCAGTGAGCCCACACTGTTCCTACGACCTCGCTTCCCTGTTACCCAATAAGAATAAGGCAGTTTAAGTGCGTTAGCAGGGAAAGGACAAATGTTAACATCCAGCTGACGCTTCCACATTTCTGAGTTTAACGGGCTCATCGGTGTCCTCTGCTAGTGATGCTGGAGAATTGTGATGGACAGCAGGACATTTTCTGAAGCAGGAGTCTGTGAACTAAGCCCATCCTGAAACATGAAAGCCCTCATCCTTTTAACATGTAACATCACATTTTCATGTGTTGCTTTGAGTGAATGTTCCTCCTTTGCTCTGGGGTGACCTGTGATGTGCTGCTCAGTAACATGCTGACACTTCTGTTCTCTGAGTAGGAAGGACGCTGACATCTATGGCTTTCCACTGCTGCACCTGCTCTCCAGCTAAATTGCATTTCACAAATGCATTACTTTTTATGGTATTTGTTAGAATAAGATCAAAGATAATGCAAAACCAAATCCTTCTTTGCCCAGGTTGTGGAATGCACTCCCTATGCAGGTTAGGCAGGCCCGTTCACTGAATGATTTTAAATCCAAGTTAAAAACTCACCTTTTCTCCCTGGCTTTTAACTCAGTATGAGTTGATGTTTTTATTGTTTTTATTGGTTTTATAAATTTATTTCTATTGGTTTTATTGGTTTTATGTATTTTTATTTAATGTATCGATTTTTATTGATTTTATTCTGTTTTAGTTTGTTGTTTTGTTTTTATTCTGCATTGTTAAGCACTTTTGTCAGCTTCTGCTGTTTTAAAAGCGCTTTATAAATAAAGTTGACTTGACTTGACTTGACTACTTAAACAGAGAAATGTTGGTTATTATTTCGCAGTATTTTTTCAGCTCAAAAAAAGTCTCTAATATTATCCCTAAAAGACTAATATAACATCCTGCTTTGTATTTCTTTAGAATTGGGTCCATTGTATGCCCTTTGTAACCTAAATTCAAGAAAAGTTGCAACGTTTTAAAATCAACTAGAATAGAAAACCTATATTTTTTTAAAAAGAGACAAAATTAAAATAGAAAAAGATAGTAAAACAAAATGTAAACACAAATTTAACACATTTGTCCACTAAATAAGCTCATTTTAAATTTGACACCCACTACACCCACTACTATATTTTTTGGGACACAAACATGACATGGTCTCAATTGTTTTAAAATTCTGTTTTATTGGGATTTTGAACGATATTTTTGATAAATTCACTCCTTTATTTTTTTAAACCAACCTGTACAATCTTATATTTTATGACTTCCAAGCATCTGTAGACACAAATATTATTTTATTTGACTTTACTCTAGTAAAATGTTTATAGCTAACCAAGATTATTTGTAGATTTTGTTTTTGTTTTATAGATCCTTATTTAATTGATTAAAAAAGTGAAGCTACAACCTGATTATTTGTCATGGTCAAAAATATTTGTATTTTCAGACTGTGTTGACTTCCTACGCTAAAATACTATATTTTAGATTTAAAGACATTTTTTTTAGTATTACTGTAATTCCAGTTGCTGCCCAGTAGAGGGAGACAAAATCAGCCCAGTCTTCCTTTTCAGTGTTTTCTGGGAATCTGAGGGAAACAGAACTGTAAAACCTATTATCCCCTGGTCCTTTCTTTTCAGATTCTGTTCGAGGTTTCTTCCTGAATCTATTCATTGAGTTGTTACTCTTAACAGTCGTGTAATTTCCTGACAGGAAATTATTTCGTGTAACTTTAGGGACCTGTCATTAAAAAGTAGTTTAGATAATTCTGCTCACTTACAAAGATCTTATATATTTTTTCTTAGATTGATGTTTTTGTTAGATTCTTTATGTTTCCTCTTGATATAATCCTGTGAATTTAAACTGATCCAAAATAAAATATCAGAGCGTGATGTTAACACATGGAGACCCTGACCCGGATGGACCCGCCCCCTCCTCACCTGTCTCTGAGAGGTCTCTGAGTGAGGAGCTGAGCGCCGTGCGCTTCAGGCCGTCCACTGAGGCGTACGTGTCGTCGAGGCTGGGCCTTCCCAGGGTGCCGTTCACAACCTCGCTCTTCACGGGGCCTCCGCCAGAGCCGGCTCCGCCCCCTGCCGCTCCCGCCCCTCCCGCCAGCATGCCGGGACGCATCACACCTTTCTGCTTTTCTAGCTCAGCTAGAGGGAAGGATAAAGAAGAACGTGAGATAAATGATTAAATGTATCAAGACTTATTAAAGAAACAAACTTAGATCTGAGCTGAGTGGACATAAAACAAATCCAACACAAACTCCAAACACGGATTTTGCAGAAACGGGCATTTAGGATGAGGCCCAGAAGTTGTGAGAACGCACAAGCAGATCACAAAGACTCAAAAATGCCTTCACTATATCAAAGAGACATCTGACTCAACCCATTTTCCTTTCTGGAAACCAGTTATTGAAGTTCTAGTTCTTGTTTAAGACCACAAACCTACAGCAAACATGCAGCTTCACCGTTCATGAGAAGCTGTGCTAGAAACACTTACACTCCACCCTGTACTTCTCCATTTCCTGGACCTCTGCGATGCTCTCTCGAAGGTCAGAGGTGAAGCGCGCCCGGTCCTGCTGGCTCGGCGCAGTGAAGATGATCAGCACCTTCCTCTCCCCTCCAGGGTTGGCAGAGCTCAGCTTGATGCCGTGAGGGTAGTCTGAGCAAAAGACACGACACATGAGATCCAAACTCACAAAGCCTACAGGTGAGGCGGCTCGTGCCAAAGGAGAAAAGTGTCACGGTGGAGGCCCGACTATAACCTGCCTTTCCGTGCTCCTCCCAGTTTCTATCAAACTCCATCCATCTTCTGAACCCACAGAATCCCCTGCAGGGCTGCTGGAGCCTATCCCACCCACTCTCAAATCTCCAGCTCGTTACAGGGCCACACACACACCTACAGGTTCATTTTGGAAACATCCATTAACCTATATATAGGCTGACGTCTTAGCCTGGGGAAAACCCTTGCATGTATGAGAAGAACAGATAAGCTCCACATAGAGACGACCTGGCTGGGATTTTAACCTTTTGCTTTGAGGCAAGAGCGCTAACCACTATACCATGGGTCGGCAACCCATGGCTCCGGAGCCTCATGTGGCTCTTTCATCCATCTGTTGTGGCTCCCTGTGACTTTGGAAAATAATAAGTATTATATAATAATTAAATTTTATTTTAGTTTGTTTATTTTTCATGGCATTTCAAAGGCGCCGCTGGTACGAAGCGCGTGCCACGTAAAAAACAGCTTCCTTGATGAGCTCGTATTTATCGGGCGAGAACTGCAGAGCTGATAGCAGGGAGAGACACGCGGGGCGGCTTCAATAAACACTCCGATCTTCTACCGTGAACTTGACGTGCCGCGGGGCAGAGAGCAACTCTGATGACAGACTGAGAGTTCGTGCCAGTGTTGCCAGATAGAGTCACAGTTTTTCAGCCCAAAAGTCATCTGAAAACCGCCAGACCCAGCCAAAAAAACGCCCAAAACAGTTTTTGTTGATGTTTTTTTTCCGTACTGGACTGATTTAGCAAAATAAAATATTTTTCTAAATTAAAGATAGTTCAGACTAATAATAAAATGTGTACAATATTGAATATTTCTTCAGCCTTTTTCCATTCATTTGCTTAACCCGCTCTATCCCTGCTTTAACCTGCGTCCTGCTCTATCATCCTTGTGCTGCGCTGGAGCGCCCCGACTATCGTGTCATCCTGCTATCACCGTATTTTGCGCTCTCTGTGTAGAATACACTGAGGAGCGCGGGGGAAACAGCTGCAGAGGATATGAACAGGTGAACAGGTAGAGAGGAAAGGCAGGTGAAGAGGTGGAGGAGGGGCTTTAGCTTCAAACTCTGTCAGAGAGATGCAAACACGGGCGTCAGATTGAGACGCAGCTTTCCATGCGGGAGTTGAAGCAGAGACTTTCCCTGGGATGATTTTATAAACTCAAGCATGGAAACATGATTACCAAGTAGAACTCTTCAAAATAATAAACCTGATCTCTCCACATTCTCCGTGTCTACCATGCATTGATGAACACATCGCTCCATGCAGTGATCAGACCAGAACTTCAGCCCGTACTTCTCAGGGAGGATTTTGATTGGCTGGTGGATTTTTAAGAAGTACTTTTTTTTTTAAAATCTTTTCTGGCCCGCGATCTACACTCATGTCCTTGAAGATCGACGTAATGAGCACCCTTGATATAATATATACATGCATAATATATATAATGATGTCAAAACGGGTTGTGGCTCCGGGTGCTTTCTTTTCATTAGGGGCGGTCCCAAATGGCTATTTGAGTAATAAAGGTTGCCGACCCCTGCACTAGACTATCCACAGCCCTTTTACCAAACTCTCCTGCAGGTATAATGGTTCTCCTGCAATGGTCTTATTATAACTGCTGACTTGGCCAAATAAAACAAAAAAAGGTTTGTTGACTCCACCTGTTGGTTCATCTACAGCCAATCTAAGCTACATTCCTTTAGTGGTGCAGAACTGAAATCTGCTGTTATTTTTAACGTCTTCACGTGGCATTTTAACTGATGATGGAGGACATATAGCTTGCTAGAGAACATAAAGCTTAAAAAAGCATTTCTGCGTATTTCGTTATTTGAATTTTTGTGAATAGGGAGCAGACAAAAATATTGCAGTTTGAAAAAGATCCTATTTGTGACGTAGAAAATATGCTGGGCGGGGCACAAGCTTCCTGCTCTGCTCCATTCTGATCATCCACCTGCAGACAAATAGATCCATGAACGTCTTTGTTTTCCTCGTCTGAGTTTGAATCTGGATCTAAACTGTACGTAAGTTCGCTCTAATATCGCTTGCCATTTTTTTTTGCACCGGTAATGCTAATTTGGGGGTTGTGAGAGGCTGTAAGCCAGCGGGAGAGTGTGAACAGAGAGCTCTCAGCAATGGGGGGCTCAGAGGTGAATTTCTAATGAATTCCTGCCACTCTGCAGAAACTAGGTCCTACAAAACAACACAAGTTCTTTGATTTTAGCTAAAAATAGCAAAATCCTAATTAAAAGACCACTTCCTCAATTTGAGGAACAGGAACCGTTATCCACTTTTAGGGTTTACTTAAATTTCAGGAACAGGTGTGTTTGTTCAATGTGACCACAGTCATGAAGTTCTAAAGTTCCTGGACAGGCCCCGCATTCGTTATATGAGGAGAGTGTTCTGGACGGGAATATGTCAAAAATCCTCGGTTAACGTTTCTCGCAGCAAAATAAATATTCATGTTTACACGCAAGCAAATATAGAACAATGCAGCAGCTGAGGAAGTAGGTAATTCCAGAAGCATTCCAGAAGGTCCTGGTTCAAATACCCAGCTGGGTCCTCCCTCTTTGGCGGGTTTGCGTGTTCCCCTTATGCATGTCTGGGCTTTTTCTGAGCTCTCTGGCTTCCTTCCACAGTCCTAAAACCTGCTTCGTAGGTTAACTATTGATTGTAAATAGTCCCCATAGGTTTGCATGGGCGTGATTGTGTGGGCCTGTAACAGACGGTGACCTGACCAGGGTTTCCTCTGCCTTCACCCAACAGTAGCTGGTGACCCTGTGACCCCAAAAGGGATGCAGTGGGTTACGAAAATGTATGGTCATCAGTTTGAAAATGTTGATATTTGGTCATGAAAATGTTATTTTTTATCGATTTTTTATTTCATTTGGATTTGAAATGGTTTATTTCAAGCAATCAAGGTAAGAATAATGCACAAAACAATACAATCAGCATTCATACATTCATACAAAGACTTATCAAACTGTGGATAATTTGATATTATTTGGGGGAAACGTCTTCACAGAGAAAAAACAACAACAATCTTACATATTAGAAAGTAATCCCAACCATTTCTAATTTAGTGTGGAAATATATTGAAATAAACTAATATTTTGTCAGAGTGTTCTTCATGAAGGAGCTGCCTGCAGACCCTGGACCCAATCAGTCAGTGTGCGAAGGAAGCCCCCTCCCCACACAGACACACTTCCCATCCTTCTTCCCACACACCTTGCACACTCACACAGGGATGCAGTCACCCGCCCACACAGCTGATGCCTGATTGTGCTGATGAATCATGGGGGACAATCTGTCCCGGTCACAGTCATCTCCAGTCTGCCAAGTCCCATTTAGCTCCAACTGGTGAACCAGATCTGTCAACAACAACACCTAGGCAACCATCCTGCAGACCACTCAAGTGAATTTAGAGTTGAACCCTGTTTCATGACACTGCGTTACACAATGTGACATGACAAAAAAAAGAAGAATTTGTAGGCTGGAATGGAAAAATGACTCTAAAGCTGTTCTAAAGGTCTAATGTTGAGATGTGCTGATGTTATTTGAACTATCTGCTACCCGCAGGATGGTTCTGTACAGGTCCATCCTTTCCATTTGCCCCAAATCTCCGCCCCCCGATAGAAAGAGACCTCTCAGTTCTTGGCAGAATCCTCTCATCTAAAGCTGAGGAGTTTATCCTGCCTCATCTTTACTTGTTTCTGATTCAACGTTCGAAGAAATAAACAAACTGTTAATCAACTTGAAGTGTCACTATCTCCACAAGGAATTTCTTTATGCCCCCCTAAGAAAAAGAGGATATACATTATATGAATTCCTTCAAATCTCAAGTTTACACTTAAAATGAATCAGATCAAGAACAGCTGGAAATACTCTGATTCCATTTCTTACTTCATTCTCTAATATGTCTGCAATAACTCTCAGTTTTTATTGAAATATAACTACAATACAACACAAGCTTGGCAGTTATGTTATTGTCATAACCTTTCACCACAAAAAACTATAATTTGGAAAGATTTAACCATTAAGGGCAAATCTTTATTTAACTGGATAGACTAAGGAATTATTTCTGTTTCTGATCTTTTTCATGTGAAAAGATGGGAACCCACTCAATTATTAGAGGTTTTTGTCTGCTAAATCCTTACCAACCCCATCACCATCATCTTCAGTATCAAGTTACCACTAAAAGAGACCCTTCTTTTTAGATTAATGGATTTTATATTGTAAATAAAAAATGAAATAATGAACATCCCAATGAGATCCCAATGTGTAAAAAAAAAGAAACTGTAAATGTGTTTCCTAAAAAAAAGATAGATACAATGTTGTTGGTCGCAGCAGCTATATTGCTGCATTGAGGTGATGTTATGTTCAGGTGGAAAACGAAAGTCTGACCTTTTAGGTGTTTCAGGTAAATACTTCTCAAAGTTTGCTGAAATTTAGACTAAAACTAGTGAAAGGTAACTATGTGGCTCTTTAGTCATTCTCCTGAGTGGAATCCACTGCAAAAAATAAGTTGTGACATACAGTCAGTGATTTTGCAGCTGAACTTTACTGGACTTTCACAAAGACATGAAGATGTGGATCCAAATCCTTCCTGTTAGCAGCCTAGAGACAGCTCATCTTGGATGGAAGCTCAGAATGATACCTTGCTCTGCATGACTGTCAACACCATGAAAAATTAAGCCCGGTTTAAGCAATTCTGATTCACAGACATCGATGTAAGAAGTCCTGTGATGTGCCTCTACAGATAACCTGCCAAGATACAGAGAAGGCTGAATGTTCAAAGCTGACACTGAGAGACAGATTCCATGACTGTTGGGCCTCAGGGTCTCCCTGCTGACCCTACAGCCAAACCAAACCAAAGCCTCCTCTTTAGATTATGCTAAGGTTGTTGAGTTTTACATTTCTGGACTCAAAAATCTTATGAAATATTTCTACTGCAAAGTTCGATCTCCTTGAGTTTAAGTGAAGATTACTGTAATAATCTAAGTTTTTATGTCACAGGTTTCTATTTCACAGTCCAGATTCAAAAACTAACAGGTGCAGCAAAATGTAAACCAGCAACCCTCCGATCTGATCTGTAGGCCACCGTCATGCACTGTTCCAACCAATTAAAACCCATTTTTACAACATCATACAAAAACATTTGAATTCCCCCACATTTTCTTTATTTTTTAATTTTTTTTAACTAATCTTAAAGTCCAACTCACTACAATTATGTTATTTTTAGCCAAAAACAAACAAAAAAAACCCGGTGTCATTTCCCAGGACAGGGGTGTCAAACTCATTTTCACTTCAGCACAGCTGCTGTCCTCAAAGGGCCAGATATAACTTATGTAACTAAATGTAATGAAAAATAAATGTAACTACTCCTTAATGTTAAATTACTCCTTTTTTATTTATTATAACTTTTTAAAGTGACCATTACAGTCTCATAGAAAACATATGTTTACTTGTAACTCTAGCATAAATCCTTTTGCATTTGATTCCATCAGGTTAGGTTATATGGACAGTGTTTAGGTCCTAATGTATAGTTGCCACATCCAATACTTCAAGTCCGATTCCCCCTAGATATGAATAAATACACACCAATTTTTATTTTTTATTTAAAGAAATTAAAAAACTTTTATGTTCTGCGGGCCACATAAGACATGGGTCGTTATAACAAAATGAAAAAGGTTATTAGTTAATTTTAGAATGTTTGAGAAATGACTTTTTTTCTCGTTTTTTTGTAGAAATGTTAATATTGGCTGTTATTGAATCACGTATTTGCAAGACGTGAAACGTTTTTTCTGACAATTAAGTATTTAGACTGAAAGAACGATATCCCCACTTCCCTGTCATGAACTTTACTGTGTCTGCTGTGCTGATGGAGAGTTTTGTAATAGTTTTACCATGAAATAAGTGCGTTTTTACAAATTAAAATATAGCAAGTTACATTTCTAAAAGATATTTCCACCTCTTTCTGTATCTGTGTCTGTTTTCCTAGACCTGCAGTATTAGCAGAGATCAGAAATGTTTTCTTTATTGTTGCAGCAAAGCATATAGTCTGTATGGTAAAGATAATGTATGGCAGGGTTATGAGCCTGTTTTTAATTCAATCCAGCCGTTTACAAGATGCTGCTGGCTCTTGAAGGGGCAGCTCATTTTCATCCGCCGTTGTGCGTGTCTGTGTGATGAATCAGTGACAGCACTCTGAGAAGCAGCACATCCAACTTCATTCTGTTTTCAGTCAAGGCAGCATGCACACCAAGACACTTAAATGCTTTTCTCCTTCCACTGAAACATGCCAACGCCGAAGATCAGCCGAGTGGAGGGCAGTGAGGATGAGCAGGTGTGTGTGTGGGGGAGAGAAAAAAATGCACAGTTGGACAACTCCGTGTTTGTTTCTCACATACGTCGTGTCAATTATAATTATAACATTACGAAAACTGCATTAGAGCATGCTCCCGCACAACCATGATTGCTCCAATCTATAACACTGAAAAAATCCCAGACACAGAGGCAGACCCCATTTGTGGGTAAAGATAATCTGTGATGTCACCCACAAGATCATGAACTGTAAAAATGAAGGGTGAAGTGAGATAGTAGCACTGACCTGAGTTTACTCCGCCCACTTCAAGATGATCCAAATAAAGGATTAGGCAACAAAGCAAAGGGATGGGGTTGGTAAGTCCACTCCTAAGTCCATGCTGTTGTCAATCAAAAAGAGATGCTCCTAAACATGCACATTTTGAGCTTTCACTAAACCAAAATGACTGATCAAAACAAATTCCATCCCAGTATTAGCATGGAAAGAAACCAAGGAGGGAAAAAAATCTGACATCAGGAAGAACATGCTTTAATTTTTGACATAGAATTAACCTTTAACCCCTTGAAGCCCATTGACGCATCAAACCGCTTTAAACTACACCCTTTCACACCGGAGACTTCGCCAGCGACCCCTGAATAGCACACACTCTTTGACATACCATAACTACAATGTGAATCAACACATATCTAGCACTGCATATCGACGCAAAGCTGCTTTTCTGTGCGTAAATCCGCTGATTTACATTGAGTAGTGAAGTAAGCACTTCACGTTGTAAAGTGTGAAGAAAAGTGAATTGAGTAACGATATTCAAAAGTACGTCAACGCTGGAGCTAAAGCTCCTGTGTTTAGCAGGGTTCACTTAATTTAGCATCTACTTGGAAGCAACAACATAAATGAAACAGTATTTTCAAGATCAGAAATCAATTCAGGCACCAGGGGAAAGAACTTAGTTTGTGGTGGAGCTGAGGAAATGGTGGGCATTTTCAGAATATCTTTTAGAGACCCACACCTCCTATAGCCTTAGTCACAACTGCCTTTATGGCTGGATACGGACTGTCTGCGAGAAAGATGCACAAAACTGTACGGGGCACACAGGTGGTCCACAAGCAATGTTAAGATCATAGACCACTCAGTAAACCCATAGGGTGAAAATGTTTTTTCTATGGGGATATTGTGGGTGACAGGTTGGACCAAACACTTGCAGTACATTCAACACAACACACAGAATAAGTAAGGACAAAGTGGGTGAGAACGCAGGAGTACCGCATGGATTTTTCTATTTTTTAACTCCAGAAACTGTGCACTGTGCAAAGAGCCTGTTAGTGCTGTTATCGTAATAAATGAGTGCACCTTGTGTGCTTTGTGCCAGACGCCTGACTGATAGAAATAAGGAACTTTGACAATCAGAGTGTAGTTTGTGTGGACATCCTTCAGACACTTATGAATCATGTGCACACCCCGTGCGTGTAGCATTTGCCCACGGTCAGTAAGGATCCTGTATGTGCACCTCACTAATGACTAGAGTGTGGCATTTAGGCATTGTATGACAGCACCATCTGTATAAGTGCGTGCAACTTTCATTATTCTTACAAATACTTCACGATACACTTCATGCATACTTAATGCATGGCAATGCCATTTTCATGACATCATAAGGTGGTCACAAGAGCCTCAAGGAAACTGCAAGACACACACCAGTGTTCCCTTTAACCGATTTACTGCCTGCTCCACCAAACAGTAGAGCACATTTAGAAAGCATTGAAGCACTAAGCCGTACTGATTTTGGCTGATTTTCAGATTCATATTACATTAGGGACCCCAAAAAGCTACCCAAAAATAGGGTGACATATTGTTTTTCTCCAAACTTAAAGAGTCGTGCTGTAGAAGGCTAAAAATCATGGCTGAGAGGTTTTGGGAAACATAGCAGAGGTTGGATTGAGCGTGGAACACAGCAGGGACGTTGAGGACCAGGGTTGGAGAACACTGCCCTAGCAGAACGAATCTGATATGTGCTGTTCCGAATGTATTTTGCTAGTTTTTTTAAAAGCCTTTGCATCATAAAGAAGGGAGGACTTTAGTAATTTTGAGAAAAGACAAATAAACAAATAACAAGTTTTATAAGCTCCACAGCAGCGGCGGGTTTAAAAGTCGCATTCTGATCTTTTGATCTATTTTCAAACTGTTCCCAGTGGTCTTTTAATCATAATTATGCATTTTTATTTATTAATTAATAATTAATAATCATGCAATTTTTAGGCAAAAACAACAACCAACCTGTGTCGTTTTAGGACATCGTTTCTGCAGAGCAGCAGGAGTGCACCAGGAATTTGCACTGAATTGTGGATGGAACCAACGGCACAGGCTAAGCCTGGCTTATTTGCCATCATCCCTTTGTTTACGCTTTCTCCCACTAGCTTACAGACCCTCATAGCCCCAAGCTATCGTGAAAAAAGCGTGCAATATTGTACAGTTTAGATCCAGATACCAGCTCAGACGAGGAAAGCAAAGACGTACGCGGATCGAGTCATCGACAAGTGGATGCATCAGAATAGAGCGCAGCGGGGATCTTGTGTCCTGCCAATTCTTCGTAACAGCAACAAGCTTTTTTAAACAGTATTTTTTTTCTCCGCTCCTGATTCTATACACATCCTCTATCTTGATAAAAATGTTACAAGAAGATGTTTAAAATGCCAATACCATCATTTTTAATGGATTAGGTCTTTAAGGCTGTACAGAAATGTAGAGAAAACCCTGATCTGCGCAGAGCAACAGGGGGAGCAGATTGTTTGAAATGTCATTTGATGCCTTTTATAGAAACTATGAATTAAGTTCTGGAAGATCAGCCCAAGGATGTGAGTTGCCGTAGAAACAGAGTGTGTTTGCAGAATTATCAGCACTGGCTTCTCAGCGTGTGCACCTCATCAGCCTGGTGGCTGTTGGGTAAAAATAGAGGACTGAGCATGCGCAAAGAGGAGGAAACACAGAGGAATAATGGAAGACAAGCCGACTTACAGGAGTTCTGGAAGGTGTGGACCTGCATGTCGAGAAGAGGAAATGATTGTCTGAAACTGTACGTCACAGAAGTCTTCTTCTTCTGGAAGATCTTTGTCACCTAGAGAGGAGGAGATGGAGGGAGAAGAGAGGCAGCGTAAGAAAAGAGTCTCCCTGAGCATTTTTTTCCACTTGTGTACATTTCTGAAATCCTTTATCCACATGTTTATAAAATAAAAAGTCTTAAAAATTACTTGCAGAACTTACAGACATGGACCCCTCTGATAATAAAAGGAAAACCCACTGGGACTACTTGAAACTTATAAAACTCACAATAATTAAAATGATAATCAGACATCTCATTCGAATTGTTGTTCAAAAATCCGTTAAAAACAGAAGAACAAAATTAAACAGGCTCAGACAAAAACCCAAAGTAATTTGACCAGAACGACAGATGGTGCGTCCTCTGATCAGAATCTTCAGACTTGTAATTTATTTATTTTTCCCATTTATAGTGGGGGTACTTTAAGTAAGGCTGAATAGTGACATATGACGCAATGATGCAAGTTTGGTTCATCGACGTGACTTCTACAGAATGTCAGTAAAGTGGAGGTATTTTAAAGTGACAGAGCGACAAAAGAACTGCAATTTGCATCAAATGTGGAACTAAAATATCAAGCGGCGGTACATCTGCTGAAAACTTTAAGCACCCCTGCATTGATGTCATGCACAAGCCAAACACCCGCAGCAGCACAAAAAGTACAAGAGAGAGACTGTGGCCGATGCATGCATTATGCTGACACGCAGAGGTCAGCATATGTTCAAATCTCTAGCAGTTTATTTGACGAAGGCACAGTTGTACATGTTTTGTCTGCATAGAACAACTATTAGACTTTTCAGATGTCGTGGTTTCCTTCCTTTTATGTTGAAGCTAAAGTACTGTTATTGAGAAATTTGTCCTGACCTGGGTTATGTTGTTTTCCTGGATAGATGTTTTCTGTTTGAGGTAATTGATGTTTTAAAATGAAAATAAATATTTACTTTATTTGAAAACCATGTCTAAAATGTATTTTTCACTATTCAGGATATACTGTATTTAGGACACTTTGAAAAACTCAACATCCATATTTGATAACTACACGCCAATTATTCGGTATTTGCTGAATGTTCACTGTGGCATTCACTGTCTTTAAAGACCCACTCCAATGAAAATGGTCTTTTTGGTGATTTTAACATGTTCTTGTAGCATTTTCTCATGATGGACATTTATAAAGAAAATTAATATTAAAACTGTGTTTCTAAATATTTACTTTTTTGAATTATAGTGAATCAGGAGGAGGTGAAAAAAATACTTTCTGATTTGTGACGTAAAAAAAGGCGCTGGACAAGCAACCAGCTCCATGCCCTGCTTCATTCTGATGCATCCACTTGCAGACAAATAGGTCCATGTTTGTCTTTGTTTTCCTCATCTAAATTGGCATCTGGATCAAAACTGCACAGGTGGACAGCTCTGATATTGCTCAGCATTTTTGTTGTACCAGTCCTATTCCACCTAAGCTAGTGGGAGAGAGTTTAACCAAAGGGATGATGGGAAATCATCACAGTCCCGCCCACAACTCTGAGGCAAATTTCTGATAAACTCCTGCTGCTCTTTAGAAACTATGTCGTAGAAAACAACACGTGTTTTGATTTAGCCTAAAAACGGTATAATCGTAACAAAAAGACAACTGGGAATGATCAAAAGATGGTCGGAGCGGGACTTCAAGGGGAAACCTCAAAATAAAGCTTCTGAGGAGAGCATCTTGTAGTTGTGACGGTTTCCTCAAGAGTGTCCTGGAGGAAACTCTTGATTAAAAGCAACTGAGGTGATAGAATAGCACAAAAACCTGTTTGAGGTTTGTCTCAAACCTTAGTAGCAATAAAAACTACACTTGGCTGTGGATCGTCTCTGGACCCCAGCCGTCCCTCAACTTCATCTGGATGAAGCTCATCTGCTGGATTTAAACACGTAGTTGTAGGGTTAGATGGGGTAATTCTTCTCTAAGAGTTCTGGTACATCGACGGTCCATCCTGGGGGAGGATCCCTCCTTCCTGTGGACACCCTTGAGGTTTCTTCTTTTATTTTCCGGAATACTTTTTCGCTGTTTTTCCTTACCACTAAGGCCAGGGACGCCCAGTTTAGTTTAGTGTTTAGTTAGTTCAGTTTAAAATGTACCTGGTGAATCCGTTGTTTTACTACTATGTTTTACTAGACAGTTGCCGGTATGAAGCCCATTGAGACAACTATTGTTTTAATATTGGGCTATATAAATAAAATTGAATTGAATTAAAAAGGCTGCAGGACTTCACTCCACTTGGCTTTGCTTTTATGCTTTCAATAACCTTCAAACATCCATTCAAGCAAATATGACCTCCCTTTTTTTTAAGGCAGACTAACTGGCTGCATGTTTGTGAGGTAATAAAGACGAGAAATCCAAAATTCTTCTTAGTTTCTTTGTTTCAGAAGCACATAGCCCTGTGTCCAGCAGCTGGTGAGCAGAGTTTCAACTACAAGACACAAATTCAACTGATAGAGCTTCAGATGAAGTAAGTATTCAATGGTTGTGTAGGACAGGTGACTCCTGTGACCACAGGGTGGCAGCACTGTCGAGACTAGCCCTTGTGCTCAAATGAGTGGGCCAGATGGGACACCGTAGTTCGGTTGGGGTTTTGCTGGGTTAGCGCCATTTTGTCTTCAGTTTCCCTGTGCATGTTCTGAAGGTAAGATGGGCTGTGCGGCCCCGCTGGTTGTTACAGTTACACATGTCCAAACTGGTAATTTGTAATCTTGTTTCAGGACTGTTCATTAAACTGTTTTAAACTTTTAAGTTGAAAAAGAAGTATGAGGCATTTGCACTTAGTTTAATTTAAATAAAGTTTTGGTAGAAGGCAGCCGTTAGCTAGTTGTCAGGGGGGAGGGGTCCGTGAGCAGGCTGCACGTGACGGCGATGCAGGCAGACATGATTTAATTCCATGGGATTTAGACGCTGAAAGATATATTATTTTTGTATGATGTCTCTGTAATTATCATTTTGTATTAACCTTTGGTAACCTTATTAATTTATGGTTTTATTCTGATTTATATGTTTCTTTTGTTTTAAATTTACAATGTCTGAGTTTACCTGACACAGAGTTTCCCTGTGCATGTTCTGAAGCTGCCTGACTGCTGAGTGGATGTCAAGTTCTAATTAAAACAAAAGGAGTTTGTGGTTCAGTCACAATCCTGAATCCAGCATCCAGTGTCCTGTGGTTCTCTCTTCGTCACTCCACCACCATACAACATCAATAAAAACACAACGCAGAGGGATGGCGTCGAGGGGCCGGAAGCAGACTTGCTGATGCTGAGGGTTACAGTTGCATTAAGACGTGAAACACAGAGGATGCTGCGGTTACCATGAGCAGGTCATTGAACAGGAAGACTTCTCTCTGGTGGACGCCACTCCTTTGAGCTCTGTTTGGATCGGGAACCTCAAACAGCTGACAGCAGCACACCAGCCTGCGATGAGGCAGTGACAGCACCTGCAACACACACACCAACACACACGGCTTAATGTTTGTCGTCCTGCGTCTCGTGCTCCAAGCCTGCTTCCACTTTCAATGCGGAAAGGGGCTCTGCTTTGTTTGGGTGGGTTGTCTGTGAGCAGAGTGGACCGAACCATCTGGAAATGTTAGGAAAGTTCCAACAATCCCCCGTTTGAAGTTTCATAATTTAAGTGAAGCCCTGACAAACAGAACTAAGAAGAACACTGACTAATCCTAACTTTGATGCAAAACAACCCAATGCCTCTCACATTCAATAAAACAAACTGAGTTGTGTCAGATTTTCGAATGTCAAATGTTTTTATTTCCAACAAGCTAAACAAATGATGACAAACAAATTCATGATAATCTCAAAGGTAAATCATTGTTATGTCATTGTTTTTCAGGGTCAGGGTTTTGTTGAGCTACTTCCTGCTGTTTATATGCAGAGTAAAGTGGGCAGAACTAACATAACACCAGCATTTATTAAAACTCATGACATGGGTCAATGTTGGGAATGTACCGAAGGTAAGCATGTTAGCTGTAAATGCCATTATTTTTATGACCACAGGCATGCTTTTGTGAGACTTTTATTTTGAAGGATTAAAAAGGGAAGTGCTTCCTCCCTTCTTCATGGGTTGATGGATGAACGAAGACGTATGTCATTTTGAGGATGCATTATTCCCTTAATCAAAGCTCTTTAAAGTTATAGAAACTGCAATCATGTGGAGAGAAAAAAACTACACATATGCTCACCAGCCACTTTATTAGGCACACCTGTCCAACTGCTCGTTAAAGCTCATTTCTAATCAGCCAATCACATGGCTGCAACTTGATGCATTAGGCGTGTAGACATGGTCAAGACGATCTGCTGCAGTTCAAACTGAGCATCAGAATGGAGAAGAAAGGTGACTGAAGTAACTCAAGGTGACAAGATTTGATGCCATGAAAAGAAATGATTTATGTTAAGATTGTGTGTTTTTGTGGTCCTAAATTTGTCATAACTCATTTTCTGATAAGCTAAAAGCACCCATGAATGTTTTGGATCTTCTTCTTCTGACGAGTGCTGATGTTTTCTGAGAGCCTTACAGGCTTTTTGCCGACCACCATCCTCTCCACGGCCTGAACCTGGGACACATGGTCATCGTTGGTCCTCAGCTCCCACTTCTGGATCCTCCCGTAAATGGCCACCAGCAGGTCTCTGGGGATGTCCTGCCCGTTATCAACGCCTGGTGACACACATCACATCAGTTCAGGAAAACTCCTACCAGACATCTTTGGGTTTAATCTCCCTGCATCTCCTCTTTCCTCATCCTTCAGATGCGATGGAGTTTTGTTCGGACACGTGCTGCAGCTGCTGGTGGGCTGTTCCCACACAAGAAGAACAACTGACCTGATAAATTAGGAGAAAAGCAAGCAAAAATGGCTAGGAAAAAAAAGCTTTTAGTTTCCCCACTGCCAACTTCTGGCTGCAAATCAGCCTCAACAATCGGCTGTGAGGGAGATCTGATCGTTATGAGTGTTGACAACAGCCTGCAGCACTTCTGCTCTTTCCCAGCCAACTGCTGTCTTTACAGCCCGCCCGACTGTGGCTTCTCAGACAAACGGCTCTGATTCTGAGAGTCAATCCACTGACGCACCTCGTAGGTTTTTGATGAAGTCCTCCAGCTTCATCTTCCTCTCCGGCTTGACGTTGGGGCTGTACATGTCTGTGTTGAGGAGGATGATGGCAAATGCCAGGATGAAGATGGTGTCTGGATTCTGGAACTGGCGGATCAGCACCGGGTTGCAGATGCAGTATCGCTGACTGCACAGAAAGAAGGGAAAGTGAGGAGGCTGAGACAACCTTCGACTCTCAGGATTTCTAGCATGCAGCACAGTTGAATACCTGAAAGCTTCCACCAGGCGCTCCACCCGCTGAGCTTCACCCTGAACCTTGATCTGCGCCTGGAATTTCCTCAGAGCATCGTCCAAATCCATCCCAGAGAAGTCCATCTCATCTAGGACACAGCTGCACAGAGAAATCACATTTTACGGAGCTGTTCCCATCAGTTTGTTCAGCTATAACTTTGTTTTTCCACATAAACAAACATTTGGACTCAAACTCCCCACAGTAAGGCCTGCCACGTTAGAAGTGTATGAGCACTCAGAGCAGCAGACACTTCTTCGTCTGCATTTTAGGAGAAACAAGTCTCTCTGCGAGGAACAACATCAAAATAGATCAAGAATGCTCTTTGATTACTAAAAATCTGCCCCATAAATATCCATCCACCCCAATCTATTCCTTTTCTTTTTAGTTTAAACTTTAGGACTTGTTTTCCCGATTTTTATTTTTCATTTTGACGATTGTTGCAAATCAATGTTGTGTCCTGCGAGACATTGAGAAGCACATCTTCCTCATTTCAGCTGATTCCTTTTGCTACGAGGTGAAGTGCAAACAACAAATCTATTCCATGATGTCTGAAAAACCAAAATGCATTTTACTAACTTTTGACAAAGATCTTAAAATTTCATGAAATTGGCATTTTTTTTAGTGGTTTTTGTCAAGAAAAAAAATCTGCAAATGTTTACAGGTTGAATGTTCCCCTTTTCTCTCCACTAATGATGGATCAGATAGGAGAACCACTGTGTTGTTTTTTACCATTGACATTAAATGCAAACAACCAGCTTTTTGTCTCTGAATCTTAGTCGGAAAGTGACTTTGAAGTGGGACATTCGCACTATGCAGGGAGTGTGATCAGGGACACATCCACAAATTACAACGAGAAAACTATCAAGAAGGAATCTGGTCTCCTTATGATTGGATCCTGACTATAGGGGATCTAAACATAGGTGACGGTTGGTTTTGGTGTTGGTAAAGACGCTTCAAGTTTTGTGCAATATCTCTCTGAACAGGCCGGGTATCGCATAGTTTGGTTGATACACTGAGATGTGTGACATTGTGATTTCTGACCATATACTACTGGATAAGGACCTGCCTTGTGCTGTTGGTGAGTTTTTTTTGCTGCTTTTGACAGACTCTGATACTGACACAGAGAAGGTCACCTCCTGGTTTCACTCCTGGGCTCTTAAAAAACATGCAGTCCAGATCTAAGTCAGACCACATGAGGAGAGAACAGTGCAGCCCACAAGAGGTTTTAAACAAACTGAAAGTTTCTTTTTTTTAACCTTTTGATCTATTTTCAAGGTCTTCCCAGTGGTGTATTAAATATTTTTAGCCCAAAAAAAAGGTTTTAGTTTCCAGGGCATAGTTTCTGCAAAGCGGCAGGAGTTCATCAGAAATTCACTTCTGAGTTGAGTTGGCGGGGAAAAAGCCAGCACTCGTTTCCCATCGTGCCCCCGTTTACACTCTCTCCCACTAGCTTACAGCCCCTCAAAACCCCAACCTAACATTAGCGGTGCAACAACAATGGCAGCAACATCGTAGCTCTCCAGCCGTACAGTTTAGAGGCAGATTTTAGCTCAGATGAGGAAAACAAAGACGTTCATGGATCTATCTGTCTACAAGTGAATGATCAGAATGGAGCGAAGCGGGGAAACTTTGCTCACTAACTGTAGTTTGTATGCAACAACTACAAGCTTCTTCAAACCGTATTTTGTTCCTCATTCACCACGATTTATATAAAGAAATACTCAGAAAATCAATTTTAAGTTTAATTTTCTTTATAAATGTCCTCCATCGTGAGATTGACCCATCGGACTGGGTCTTTAAGGAAGATCACAGACAGATCACTGCAAAGTGCAAAAATAATGGTGGATCATCTCCATAATCCACGTCTGCAAATACTTATTTTGATATTTTCCTTCAAAAGGTTGCTGGTGAAGAGCTTTCATCAAAACCTCTGCCTCTAACAGCCCTGTGACTCCCATTTTCAGGTATTCTGAATGCTGCTCCTTCAAGGTCGGCTGAGTTTGGCTATTGGTAATAAAAGGCTGTCCCGTGGTTTCTGCAGACTCAAACATGCAGCCATTCCAACCCTGCTCTAGAAAACCCAACCCTGATAACATTGTTAGCAAATCTAAAACAAATCCTCAATTCTTTTTAAGGTGTCAATTATCCACAGAAAGATACACTTGAATGATCCCAAAGAAAATTGGAGTCTGTTGCTCACACAAACACAAACCTAGACACACACACAAGCACACTTCCTTCTCTCTCTCCATTGGTGGTCTGTTAGAGCCTATTATTAGAACAAGTGGTTTTCTAGCTTGCAGGTCCCAGTCATGAACGATCTCTTAAAAGAATTCGATCATTTGCTGTACATAACTTGTTTGTTTGTAATTTTGTTAAACTCCTTCAGGTTTCGGATGCAGAACATCATGGTCCTGCAGGATTTATCTGCAACTTTTAATGTACTTGAATTATAAC
This sequence comes from Oryzias sinensis, assembly GCA_037389245.1. Classification (NCBI taxonomy): domain Eukaryota; kingdom Metazoa; phylum Chordata; class Actinopteri; order Beloniformes; family Adrianichthyidae; genus Oryzias; species Oryzias sinensis. The sequence continues at coordinate 27,059,604 of CM074492.1, forward strand.
GTTTTAGATTCCAGATTATATAAGCTGTTGGGGATTTCTAATACAGACATTGATTGGTTTAAATCACATCCAGCAGACGGGTCTAATTTTTTGTGCAACTCACTGTTCTACTTTGTACATTCTTCAGGGAACCATATTGGTGTTTGGAAACAGAGTAGAGCGGGTCTCCTTTTCCTGATGAACTGCACTCACTTGAGAACATCCTTGTTGAACTGCTGTCTGCTGCCCAGGAACTCCCCAATCATCTGCCTGCTCAGTCCTTTCCTCTCCAGGATGAACCTGGCAACGCCCACCGGTGTGTCGGACACAAAACCCCTCTCAATCAGGTACTGGATCCCCTTTTCCGGCTTCCTGTGGCAAAACAAGGAAACAGGCTGTTATGTACTACTACTTTCTGAAAATAATGTTGCCTGAAAATGTCACTAAATAATAAAAGTGTCACCCTGTAGCAAAAGTAGGAAAATATCATTAGATTCTAGGGAAAACTAAAATATCTGTATCGATGTGTGGTCTGTATGCATTTAGAAGGTTGAGACAAAAAAGGTTATGGTTTAACAGAAAAATGCAGCTTAATTGACCTTTGTGTTTTAGGCCAGTTCACCACGTACTTGTGCAGTACTGATGTTGACATTACACGTCGTCTTTATTTCGTTTCATTCTACTTTCTATTTTCTGAAGACAACTACCCATGTTCCTATGTTCTCAGTGGAACTGCAGTGTGAACACATACTTTTGCATATGCAAGAAACCAACATCCAATTCAGTGACTGTTAATATCAGCATTACCGTACACAATTACCAAAGTCACATTTTTCAGAGCTCTACAATAATCCAAATTGATTTTTGCAGTTGAAGGTGATAAAATCCAACGATTGACTGGAAATGTTGCGAGAGCATCTTGTGAACTGCAAGAGATTAATGTACAGCTAAAAATGTGTACATTTTTGAACTACTCTGCATTCTCTTTTCAAATATCTATTAAGATATTCTAGGATCTTTTGAGCTCTGATCTGAGCTAAACACTCCCAGTGCAGCACAGAAGAGCCACAACATCCGGCAAGGACTCAGCAGTTCACCTCCACCTGAAGGACAGTGGACTCTCCATGGAGAAAACAGAAGGTTTGAAGGAGGAGTCAAGGAGAAGATATTCTTCAAAAAGAAAAGGAGAAACCTGCTCTCAACAGAGGGAGGGGCTTCTGAGACATTCATGTACAATCCTGTTTGGACATCTTTGTCCAGAAAACTAGTTTTGTTAATACAAACAATAAACTCGTGGATAGGGCACCAAGATTTAATGATAATTCTACCTTAGTAGAAGAAGTCCTACTACACTAACTGAACCTTAGGAGGTAATTGTTAACATAACATCTACTTATGGCCACACACCTGAAGCAGTCAGCTCATAAATCATGTGATCACAAGATTGATGTGATCATGTGACCTGGATGATTAAGAATCTTCATAGACTGTTTTTAACAATGATGTATGCATTTGTGGATAAAAATGAAAACAGACAGGAGATGAGTACAGTGAGGTGAGGAAGGAGGGCTGATGGTCACCAAGAGACAGGAAGTCAGAGAGACAGGTCAAAGCCTTCATTTTTTATAAATACCAGTACTATTGAGTCTACAAACCTTCAAAGCAGCATCAATACCATGCTCTTATGATCACATTAATATGCAAGAAAAGTCAGATTCATAACTTTGTCACAGGTTGAGTTTTAAAAACACTCAACCTTTCTGACACGTTGATGACGTTGAACAAAAACGTGACAGTTAAACATGACAAAAAATCTACTGCAGGTTAGGAAAATGGCACAAATGGTTTCCACAAAGGAGTGGAGAAGTCCCTCGTTATTTTTTTCCGAAACTCCATTGGAGATGTTTGCAATTTGTTAAAACAGCTATGTCTCAGAGACGATTTCGTTTGACTGAGAGCTCACAACCAGCCGGACCCAAAAAAATGGCAGAAAAAATCTGCCAACTAGTAAATACTTTTCACTTTGAATTGGTCATGCAGGTTTTTTTTCCAAGAAACTCAAACAAAACTTAAACAAAAATACAACTTAGATACATTACACAAGGTGCACAATACTCAAGCAAAAATGATGAGTTTGCATGACCTGTAAGCTGTTTCTTTTTTACTCTTTGTAACTAAATCCTCTGAGACTGCTCCCTGAATATGTAGGACATATGAAAGGTTTCTGCTTCCAGAGGACTAACTCTTTTACTTTCTCAAGGAGAAAAGAACATTTTGAAAGAGATATGACAATTTTCTATAACAAAAGATAAACCAAGTCCAGTTAACTGCTCTTCCCTCTACCTGCAAATCTACTTGGATGAATGAAAGTCTATAGACTTCCTCTTGAATGTTTTTTTTAAAGTTTGCACATATACTTACACTATAGGCACAAAATCACACATCAGCACACAGATTAACATTGCAACGTCAGCAAAGTTCAACTTCTAGATGTGTCTTTCTTCGTGTGCTTTCTTTTTCTCTTTTTTCACATAAATATGAATGAATGAATGAATGAATGAATGAATGAATGAATGAATGAATGAATGAATGAATGGAGAAAACAACTGCCGTAAGACATCCTGACACTTCAGAACCAGAACCACTTAGCTCAGCCGGACCTCTTTCACTATTACACAGAAGTACAAAATGTCTTTTGCAAGAAGAAGAGAGATCTGCACCCTCCAAAATGTATCTGCTAGTTACGAAATGGTTAAACTCCCCTGAATCCCTTCAAACTCTTTGCAAATAAACCAGGATTCCTATATCCTAAAATGCAAATATCCAGAATTGTGAAATGTTTGAGTACAGTAATAAGAAATGTAACAAAAGTATAACAGACTTCTTGCTCTTTAAATGACAAGAATCTACAGGTCTGAAAATCTGAACTGTATTCAGAACACATAATGTAACATTTATTTAAGCCCTTTGTTTTGAACATTGACTTTAAATGAGAACTGGATTGAGTGACCCCCCCCCCCCCCCCCGGGCGTATTCAGTCATTCTATTTGTCCAAATAATCATTCTTCATCTAAAACCTTTTTTCTTTACCATGCTCTTGCTAATCCTCATTATTTTCATTATTTCTTTTTCTGTATTTCGAATTATTCTAGTTATAAACTGACCAATCAGATGCCGATTGGCCATTGACCCTTAAACCGTTTGACTGACAGATTTCATGTAGTCCACTCTCAAGAGGAATGGTAAATGGCATATACTTATTTAGCGCATTTCTACTTTCCTCAAAGACCCAAAGCGCTTTACCGTCACAAACCTGTTTACCTATTCACACACACATTTACACACTGATGGCGGCTCTGCTGCCAAACACTGGGGCCAACTTTCCACCAGGGGCGAGGTGGCGTTCAGTGTCCTTCCCAAGGACACTTTGACGCATGGGCGGGCAAGGCAGGAATCGAACCTGCAAATTCCCCATCAGAGGTCGACCGCCCAACTATCGCACCACGGCCGCCCACGTGGAAGGTGTTTGGACTTCCAACAATGCTGATTGGTGAGAGTGGCTGCCATAGAAATGTTGACACTGATTGACTCGAACTAATTACTGCTTACTGACAACTTCTGGTTCCAACAGGGGAACGTCTGTATCGCCAAAAAGTGGCGACTGAATTGATTTCATTTGGATGGTACCGGAACTGGAATCACCAGTTCATTCTTTAAAAAATACAGCAAGCTGGTACTGACATCATGTTGTTATTTTGGGGTTAATTGATACATTTCATTTGAATGACAGAAAGATTTCTTTATTAACTTAATCTGAAATAAGACTATGAAACATGAATGCAGCCACAGACTCACTTGTTGAACAGATTGAGTCCGATGCGGTACTGCCTGCGCTGCACCACATCATTGTTAAAGGCCGGGGAATCCCAACTGTGGCGGCTCTCCCTCTGATAGGTTTGCTTCCCCAGCGTTGCTCCTCCGATTGGCTCCCGCAGGCTGTCGCGCGACGAGGAGCCGGAGCTGCAGTTGTTGACAGTCGTGTCGTCATTGGAGTTGGTGGTGGTGGAGTTGACGCTCTCGTTGTCTCCATCTGAGCACAGCAGGTGATGGTGGTGGAGGTGAGAGTGGTGGGCAAGGTGTTGCTGGGCCTCCATGTTTTGAAGGACTGAGGATGAGGAGGAGGAGAGCGGGGAGGGTGTAAGTGGCGGTGGTAGTGGGGATAGAGGAGTGAGAGGCGGAACCGGGGAGGGCAGCGGGGATGACGGGGGCTCTGCGTAAGAAAGGGGGAAGTGTTGGTGTTGGTGGTGCAGGTGGTGGTAGTGGTGCTGGGCGAAGTGCTGCTGCATGTACGGGCTGCTGCCATGGTGCATGTGCATGATCTGTGGCTGGTTGTACTGCGGGTGGTGGTGCAGGATGGTGGGGAGATGTGGGATTGGTGGAAGGTGGGGATGCGGGTGAGGGTGGGAATGCGGGTGAGGGTGGGGAAGCGGGTGTGAGGGCAAGGTCCGAGCTGACGGCATGGGCAGAGGGACGTTGGAGGGGCTGCGAGTTTGTCCTTGCGCCGTGGCGACAGAGCGGCCGTTCGGTTTGTGTTTGATGGTCCCGTGAGGGGAGTCTGTTTCACTGCTGCCTCCACCTCCTTCACCTCGCTCATCCTCTCCACTTTCTCCTTCACCGCCTCCTCTTCCTCTTTCTGCTCCTTCTCGTTCAGCTCCTGATGGCTCCTGTTCATAAATCAGACGACCAATAGATCCACGTTCCGACCTGCAGAGAATGAAAAAACAATAAAGTATTGGTAAGTACTATTAATTTGACAGTCTGACGCCCTTATTGTCTTTTTTTCACCTCGTTAGAAGTGTTTTAATTCCACGTATTTTGGATTAACAGTTGGCCGGACGAAAATACCTTTTAGTTAAAGTAGAGAAGACCACACCCAGATCAAAGTGCTATTATGATTTTTCTTACTCGAATCAGCTGTTTTGATCTTATTTGTAATTAGTGGTGCGTTCTCAAACTTGAAGCCAACCAGGAAGTAGGAGTAGTGAAGAAGGGTCTAAGGACAGGGATGCCCAGTTTAGTTTAGTCTGTTTAGTTAGTTCAGTTTAGTATTTTCTTATTGAATTCTCTGTATTCATCATCCTTTTGATTTTATCTTTGCTTTACAATTACCTGTACGAAACCCATTGAGATGACTGTTGTTGGGATTTTGGGCTATATTAATACAATTGAACTGAATTGAATTGAATAGACAATTAAGCAGTTCCTGGAGGAGGATTGCAAAGGGGAAACTTCCCATTGACTCTCATTCTAAAAAAAAAAGTCAGATTTTACTCCAGAAACAAATCTATGTACAACCTTAGCGTTCAAATCGTTTTTGATGTAAAGTCATTTATTTTCTGTTCATGATGACTGCCACGAGTATGAATTTCATCAAGCATGTTTGCTTGGATTTTATTACAGCTCAAACTTAAGACCATGTTTTCCATAAAAACTATAATTTTTTAAATTTATTTTAATAATCAGACTAGAATAGTGTTAAATGTTAATTTTATCATGTGACTGTTTTTACTGCAGAAATGAATTTGATCAATGTTTATCTCCACTTCACATGCCGCCATTGTTTTCAGAAAATCTGCCGCAATGTATCTTGGGATATGGAGAGTATAGAAGGAAACACCAGACCAATCCTTGAAATCGGGAACACCCCTGATCCAGATAACCAGTAGCAGATAAGGAGGATATCTGGAAAACCATCCCAGAGGCCTGGAGTTTGACACTCCTGCTATAGACTTAAAATCTTTCTTGAAATGTTTCATCCCTCATCTCAATGGCTTCATCTGTCTGATGATGACAGGGGAAACGTTTCAAGAAAGATAATTTTAAGTCCATATGCCATGACTCAACTTCAAGACATCCTGATGGTTGCTTGAACCAACCCTATGACAAAGAGCACCAAGGACCCAAAAGCAGGGAGGTCAGCTTCCACAGAACACTTGAAACGTGTTTCTTATATACCTACAACGCAATTACTAAATAGAAACAGCTGGACCCAATTAGTAGCATAGCAGCTAGCAAACAAACACCAGTACACTCCAGTCTGTGACAAACCCAGCTGCTTTGGAACAAGGAACAGTTGTCCAGTCTGTCGCAGGGCCACGCACAGACAGACACACACTCCCTCCTAATAGGTAGTACGGAGAACTTAATCGACCTTTAAATCATGTGTTTGGATCAGGGGAGGAAGTTAGAAAAAACCCATGCATGCACAGGGAGAACATGAAAAGCTCCACAAATTAAGGACCCAGCTGAAATTTGCATTAGGGACCTTTTGCAGTGAGGCCACAGTGTGAGGTAACACACAATGAGCTGAGTTTAAACTTGAAAAAGAATCTCTAGCAGCACCCATTAGATTCTGGACTGCGAAAATAAAAGTTTAAGTTGGTCGTGCACATACCTTGGAGTTTATCCAACAAATATGCTCCTATAAATGTTTGAATTATAATACTAATAATAAGTGATATTAAGAAAGTCCCCCCCCTCTTGTAATTACTTGAATGAAGCAATAAACACGATCAAGAAAAAGCTTGAATAAGTAGGTGCTGATAATACATTTACTACATCATGATTTTACGAAAGAATGTAAAAAAGGGAAAACTCTCTCCTTATCAGAGGGATTTGGAGCAACGCTTCACAGAATCTCTGTAGAAACAGATCTTTGAGGCTCTCTGGCTGACAGCTACACACTGCTGCAGCTGGTTTGGGTCAAAGAAGGGATCTGGCTAAAACTAGAGATAAGATTTTTTAGGCCCGATTCGATCCTGAGTCATTTGCTTTTGAGTATCTGCCAGTACCGAGTCCGATAACAGATTTCTATTTTTATTTTATTAACCTTCTTTCATCATTTAACACTTAAACAGAGCACTTCCATGAAGTAGCTTCAAAATTGAAGTAAGAAAAGAGCAACTATCAGCTGGTAAAAATAGTTAACTATTGCCTAAATAAAAACTGGTGATAATCAGTCATGTGGAGAAATCTTATTGACTGAAGTGTTCAGAAGTATCTTCAGAACTATTGAACCTTTTTGATCAGATGTGATTCTAATCTCCTTTAAAAATAAATGATTTTCTTTTAAAACCGTTGTTGTAGCATAAATGATGAGTGTTGAGTATTCATAGTATTCATGACTACCTCATATCAATGGAACCATGTATTAGTTAATATGCAATTCTATAGCTGAACATCTTCAGACCTGTGTGATATTTTTTTTTGAGTTTTACAACCACCGTATTTAATTCTGCTTAACTAGGGCTCTGTCAAAGAGAAATAGACTGTTTCTATTAAAAATAAACAAACACTATCTTTTTTCTGTTTACATGCTTTTGTAGGTCACTGTTTGCATTAAGACAACCCAGTAAAGACACTTGCTGTCATCTTAAAATGCTTTTAAAAGAGTTATTGGTCCCTGAAGTCTGAATCTGGGAATATTTAGCGTTGCCTCCTGCTCAAACTAGCGTCACAATAAAATGTTGTGATCCAATTATGATACACAGACTTCTAGTAGAGTATTTATCTGGAGTAATAAGGGTGAAACATAAAGCACTGATCGTGATAAGAATAAATCAAATATCCGATACTGATCGGGTTAAAACATCTGATTTCTATCGAATCTGCAACCACGCAATCAGGCCTGGTGTAGCGTGGAAATCTGCTCGGGCTCTATATATTTTCATTTCACATTTCCTTTTGTAACCCAAAGTTCTTTTCCCTCATAAGTTGTGTCTGACATTATTCTTTGTAATGTTTTTAGAGAGATTTTTCCACAACCCACTTTGTAAAAAGATCTGTGACTGTTAAAATGAACCTGCTGCTCCACACAAGCGAACCGTGTCTCTGAGCAGAACAGCTGGAGTCTTGTAGCTTCGCGTTTGCAGGCAGGAAAGGCTGCAATGCACTTAATAATAATCTTAATAATAAAAACACGTTTAGAAGATAATCTCTCTCTATGTCGGACCTCTGTTTGTTAACAACGGACCGCATAATATCTTCTTCTATGGTAGTGTCGTAATTTGTCCAGACCAATCACTATCTGACACGTCATTGGACCAACGGACAGCCAATCACATAACGTGACGTCAGCATTAGTCGAAGGACCTCAAACGGTTGTTGCAGGCCGAATGGTTATGGTACCTAACCGGGTTTCCAATCACGTGATCACATCAGGAAGGCCCTAGTTAAAACGGATTTGCTATCGCAACAAGCCCCCTTGTGTTTATCTGGTGAACTGCCTAATCCAGTTTACGGAGTAGGAAGTCTAAGTCCTCAAAGACCAGTGTTCTCACATGCTGTGTAGAAAACCCTCCCCCCTCCAGGTGTGTCCACCCAATCAACCCAGTCTGTTTTTGTTGTTGTTTTTTGAACAAGCACATTTCTCTCTGATCAAGGAGGAAGTCAAAGTGTTCCACACTGCAGTTTTTTGCCTCCTATTGTTTGGATGCCAGCAGGTTTAATGTCTAAATGTTGTCCACATTTTATTCAACTCCAGTCTTCAAAGGTTGGTTACCCACAAGTGCAGGGTGAGATGTAAAGAGAGAGGATATCGGCCCTCCACACTGTGAACGGACACCCCTCCCATTCAGGAGCTGGGCTGCACTCACCTGTCACTCATGTCCACAGAGCTATCGCTGGGTGGCTCGATGGTGAGAACAGGAAGATGTCCTCCTCCTCCTCCTGCTGCCCTTACTCTATACTCCCCTCTGCACTCGGTGCACGGAGTGCTGCTCCTCCGGCTGGGATTGCTGCCCCCCTCCGTCTCTCGGCTGTCCTCTCTCCCCCCTGCACCTCCGCCTCCCCAGTAGTCTGTGTCGGTGCTGGAAGCAGGACGAGAGAGTGGTGAGGAGGGAAGGCAGCCTTCGTCCATGTAGAGGGTCACATCGCTGAAGGAGGTGGCGGTGCTGTCCTCGTGCATGGCGGCACCTCCTCCCATGCCTCCCCTAATTCCTTCTGCCCGGCCAGCGGGGCGTCGGGAAGATGTATTGGTGTTTCTCCATCCGCACTGCCCGTAGTCATCATCGTCTTCCTCCTCTTCCTCCTCCTCTTCTTCCTCATCTCCCTCCTCCTCGTCCTCATCGTCCTCTCCTTCTCCTCCAACATCCTGAGAGTCTTCATGTCCAGACTGACAGGTGAGGGAGTCGTCCATGGAGTCAGCCAGGGACTTGACCTGCAGCAACAACAAAGATGTCATTGAGTCTGTCTGCGGCCCGGAGTGGAGCCCAGCTTCAAAGAGGACGCATTTTATCGCAATGCGTAGAAAAACACAGAGGGTTCTGCCTGAGTTCTGTCCTAACCTGTTAGCTGCAGGTGGCTCAGGTAGCCCAGTCAAAAACTGTTCCACTGACTTGAAGCATTTTAAAAGACAGATGTTTATCTCAATTACACAAAACTGTCTAATCAAGACGCTACACGAAATGTGTCAAACTCAAGGCCCGCGGGCCAAATGTGGCCCTCCACGTCATTTTATGTGGCCCGCGGGAGCATAAAAGTTTTTAATTTCTTGAGATAAAAAATAAAATTTTTTGTGTATTTATTCATATCTAGGGGGAATCAGACTTGAAATCAACTATACATTAGGACCTAAACACTGTCCATATAACGTAAGCTGACAGACTCAAATGTAATTTGATTGTAAAGGATTTATACTAAAGTAACAAGCAAACATATTTGTTCTATTCAACTGTAATTGTCACTTTAAAAAGTTATAATAAATTAATAATGAATTATTTAACATTAAGTAGTAGTTACGTTTATTTTTCATTACATTTAGTTAGTTGTATAAGTTATATCTTGCCCTTTGAGGACAACCACCTTACTGATGTGGCCCTCAGTGAAAATGAGTTTGACACCCCTGCGCTACATGGTGGGCCTCAGGGCCTCAGGGCAAGAAGGCAACCGGTTGAAGTCCCGGCTGGGGGACCTGAAACAGAATCATGTAAGCGTGGTATCTCTCCGGTTTACTCTCACCGTCCAAAAACATGCTTCACAGTTCATTGGTTAATCTAAATTGTCCCTAGGTGTGCAAGTGAGTGTGCATGGGTGTTGTTTGTGGCCTGGCGACAGACTGGCGACCTGTCAAGGGTGTCCCCTGCCCTCGCCCACAAATGGCCGGGATAGGCCCCGTGACCCCGAATGGTTAGAAATGAATGAATGTTTAATCAAGAAGCCACACAAAAAGGTCTTCACCTGTTTTGAGAAAGAGTCCTCCACGTCTCCCGTGTCCTCCGAATCCTGCTGACCTGCTGACCCCTGACCCTGTGACGGCCGCTCGTCAAATGAGTACTGCACCCACAAAGGAAACAGCTGCTATCAGTTCACAAACTAGGGTTGAGTGTGGAGCATCAGAGGAAGGTTGGGTTTCTGTGTGGGCACCTGCATCCGCATGTTGGACAGGATGATGCGGCGGGTCATTCTGCTCTCCGAGGCCGAGCTGCGAAGTCTCTCAAAGTTCTTCTTCATGCGGTAGCGCCTGAACGCCGTCTGGATCGTCCTCGCAGCCCGCCGGGACACAAACTGACCCCCATACTTCCTCTCCAGCATCTCCACCTGTTACAGTAAGCAGAGATTTTAGCATTGCTGTCCTGTTTGGGGGCTGCTGGAGCCCATCCTAGATGTTTCAGGGTGAAGACAGACAAAAAAGCTTGTTTTTGGATTGTGGCCTCCCACAATCCAAAAACAACTCGATCAAACTCAATCAAATTCAGATGTTGTAAGCCGATCCGTATCGGACATTTAATTTATTCTTATCGTGATCAGCCGGAGAGCTCACACATTCACTGGAAGAAAACTCAAAGACCACATGGAAGAATCCAGTCGGGTCAGAACCAGAACCTTGTGGTTGTGAGCAAACAGTTCTTTTGACAAACAAGTCTTTATTCAAAGAAAGTCGAGCACATTTTTTCCCTCTCACAAAACACGAGTCAGAACTGCAGACTGATGTTGGTCATTGAACTGAGGAATTGAACCCCTGGATTGAACTGATTGGTAGATTACTGCTCCTCACGATGATCTGAAGCCACCTCTAAGGACTGTCCTTTTATTGCATTGTATCAGAGAGCGGACTGCAGCCTACTTTTGTCAATCCAGATCAGTCCACAACACATTAGCACGTTTTATTTTGTCTTGTTTCTTTCATTTTTTTGGTAGAAAATATCTTTGGTTGTTCTTTCTTTGGTTCTCTTACATTAGGATCACTGAACCTGATGAAGAATCCCTCTTTTAGTCTCTGTTTTCCATCTTTCTGTGCTCTCTCAGGTGTCCTGAGTTTTGACAGCTCATCATGGGATCCCTTTGATCTGAGTACAGGTACTGAGATGGATCACACTCCAGCAAAGACAACTGTGTGATGTCCTCCATCCACAAAAAGCCACATAAAAGAACACGGCGTACCTTCTTGTCCTGGAGGTCCGTAGAGAGCTCATAGCTGTCAGATAGCGCCTTGCAGCGTTTGCTCTCCTCCTCCTCTTGCTTACGGAGCGCCAGGCTGGCCGGCTGATGTCTGCTGCGCTGGGCCCAGGCGAGGCTCGCTGGGCTGGGGGGAGAAACGGGAGAGCTGCCCTGGAAGCGGAGAGGAGAGGAAGCTATTGATGCCCGTCTGAAAAATAAGCCCTGGAGGACACTGAAGCACTTTTATATTGATTGCGGTGGAGGTTTGAATAGCATCATAACAGTCGCTTGGTGCAGAACGCACAGGAAGAGGATCGCAGTTAACAACCATTTGGGCTGTTATATGAGTGTGTGCTCCATTCATCTCTTTTAAGTCGTTTTGTTTATTTTATTTTTTTGCTGGATATCAGTGTAAGAGAAAATATTGCCCTAAAGGTGATGAAACAGGTTCATTTACAAATACCTTTGTGTACAGAGCCATAGTTTCAAGAGGGAACTCTTGAGTTTATGCAGAGTTTGTTTATTTATTTGACAGTTTAATGACTTTTCTCAAAATGTGTTGAGTGAAGTTGAGTGGCCGTGGGCCAATCATCCTTTACAGGCAAACATCAGGACTTCTCATCTGTGATGACAAGACAATATGATAACTATAACTTATTTGCAAGGGCACCTTTGCACCCGTGCACCCCTGGAAATCTATAGTAAACCACATGTTCTTGTAGCATTTTTCTCATGATGAAAATTAAGATTAAATTCTGTTTCTGAGTATTTCTTTGTTTAAATCATGGTGAATCAGAGGCATACAAAAAAATGCAGTTTGACAAAGCTTGTACTGGTTGCACACAAACTAGGTCTTGAGCTCCTTGCTCGGCTCCATTCTGGTACATCGACTTGTAGTCAAACAGATCCATGTACGTCTTTGTTTTCTTCGTCTGAGCTGAAATATGGCTTAAAACTGTACGGCTGGATAGCTCTGATATTGCTCACCATTTTTGTCCCACCACTAATGTTAGATTGGGCTTTTGAGGGGCTGTAAGCTAGCGGGGGACTGTGTAAACAAAGGGATGATGGGAAATGAGTGCTGGCTTACTCCCTGCAAACGATTTTGTCCACCACTCTGTGGGGAATTTCTAATAACCTTCTGCCAAATGTCCTAGAATGGCATAAAAACGGCATGATTATGATTAAAAGACCACTGGGACGACTTTTACAATAGGTCAAAGGATGATCGGGGGGCTCCTTAAGGCTGAGTCACCTTTGCCTAACTGGAATGCAGCGGTTTTGTTAGTTCGCCATTCACCAATTAATGCAGAGAAAGGCTTGTTAGTCAGATTTGGAGCTAGATGTGTTTTCTATGTTTTGCACAGCAAAAATTATGTCGTTGACTTGGGTCAAGTCAGTTGCAGTACATGTTTATTTAATTTATAGTTTGAAGTTAAAGATAATTCTGCATTGAACCTCAGCATTAAAAACAAGTCTGGCGTTATCTGATCTTTTACACCCAAAATGCAAAATCCAGCTCAGCTTTGAATTTGTGCTTTTTTTAAGTTTGTATTTGTAAATTCAGTTGTCCATACATAAATGATTTCTAAATTTGACGTTTAGCTCTTTAAAACATGCACAAAACCATTAATATAAGTAAGAAAAAGAAAAATTTGAACATTTTATTAATTTAGTAAATTGCTGTAAATTGTTTATTTGAGATTTTGGCCACAACTTATAATTTTCTTGGAATGAAACACTGTCATTTGGAAAATGTGTCAGAAATAACAGCATTATTGCAAAAAGTAGTCCTGCAATTTTGTTGTTTTGCTTGTTACCTGTGTGTGTACGTAGGAGGCTCCCAGGGGCCTGCCGGTGGACGCTGGACTGTAGGGGTCACAGAGGCTGGGGAGGGGGCTGTTGCTATAACGGTGGAAGGGAGGCGGATGACCAAAGGATGAATCAGAAAAGGTGAGTGTCTCCGGACACTGAGCGTCGCCCTCCACACTGAAAAAATAAAAAACACACCGTTTAGAAGGGAACAAAATGCAAAGGACTAATAAAAAATCTGCAGAAAAGAGAAAAAGGTGAGAAATGTAAAAAACCTTTAGAGTAAATAGCAGATTACTATTCATGTGGTATTGATCTAGTTTGGACAACGTGTCAGTAAAACGACAAGATTTACAGACACTTTGGTTTAAAACATTTTAAAACCTTTCAGATCTGCAGCAGTTCAGTCGAGTTCATCTGTGTTGTTTGAATGAAATGTGATAAAAACTGAAAATGGATTATTCAAAAACAAACTAGTCCAAACCTGAGAAACTGATCCAACACAAAGACTGCCTTCTAGCAACACTGACCAAAAAGAAACTGAGCAAAAGCCAACTTTAGAGACCCACTGTCCAAACTAGACCAAACTGGAAAAAAGATCCTGGACAACACAAGCTTGTTATCAAAAGAATTTGTCTTTAAGGGTTGAACAGAGGGCTGAAACCACAACAAGGTTTCAAAGAGGCTGTGAATGTAGATCAGGAGATCCCAGGTGATGGGAAAATTGTGGAACACAAATACCCAACATTCAGTTGTATGACAGATTGTGGTTTCTCAGCCTTAACCCGCACCATCAGATTAGCTAAAGGGTCCTAAAGAGCAGATGTGGTGTCTGCCCAGAGTTAAAAACAGATCCAAATCAAAACCTGTTAAAATATGACTAGGAAGTAGATTCATATAGGCTTAATAGAGCACCAGAGCCAGGAAACAATAGTAAATAGTGTATCCTGTACTTATATAGCACTTTTCTGCCTTCCTTGAAGCCCCCAAAGCACTTTAGAGTCACCTTCCCATTCACCCATGGAGACACACATTCATACACTGACGCCAGCTCCTCTGCCGAACAATGGTGCCAACCTATAACCAGCCAATGACGGGTTGGGTGTCTTGCCCAAGGACACTTGGACACACTAAACCTGCAACCTTCCAATCGTATGATCTTCCAATAACATGCAATCCTCTGATTAAAGATTGACCGCTCTAGGAGAGCCACCCCTTAAAATCCCACTCTGATCATCTTTGTTTAGATTTTCTAAGCATTCCCAGTGGTCTTATATAAATCAATAAACTTGTGTAGTTTTCTAGGACATAGTTTCTGCCGAGCAGCAGAATTTCTTTTGAAATTTGCCACTGCGTTGTGGCCTATAACCCCTCACATCCCTATCCTAACATTAGCTGGGCAACAAAAATGGTGAGCAATATCAGAGCTATCGAGCCGCAGAGTTTAGAGCAGGATGTCAGCTCAGACAAGGAAAACAATGACGCACATGGATCTATTTGTCTGACAGTGGCTGCATCAGAATGGAGCGGAGCAGGGAGCTTATGGCATGCCGCTCTAACTCCTGCGTTAACACTTACACGCTTTTTTCAACGACATTTTTGTCTGCTTCTGATTCACCACAATTTGAATTAAGAAATACCCCGAAATGCAATTTTCATCTTAATTTCCTTTATATATATCCTCCATCAGGAAAATGCAACAGAACATGTTATAAACACCCAAAACACCAGTTTCATCTGAGCAGGTGGGGTCAGACTGAAGTAAAAACCTGACCTCCATCATTGAGCAAAAAAAAAGTGAAGTGGAGAATTGTGGATCAAACCCCACTTCATATGAGCAAAGGAACCCCAATGAAAAGATCAGAAAAGACCCACAGTGGTTCTGTGTCTCCCACAGCTGACTGGTCAGCTCATCATCTTCAGAGTCCTGTCATGTGTTGTACGGAGATTACGAACGACAGAAACACGAGAACTGATGCGTGATCAATGGAGTTATTGATAAATGCACGAGCATTTGAGAGAAAGATTCTGTGAGTTTTACCATCAAAGACGCTCTCCGTGGTCACAGAAGACGCCCGTGACGCCGGCATGGAGGCTGACGTGGGCACATCCAAACCCACACACACACACACACAAACACACACACACACACACACACACACACACACACACACACACACACACACACACACACACACACACACACACACAATCCCCCACACGCTCATGCTGAGCTACCCACATACACAACTCTCTGTAAACCCACACTGCACACCCCCACACTTTCACACACTAACACTCTTAGCTATTGCCATGACTCACCCCCATGTGACTGTGTGAGGGTTTTGTACAGAGATCCTGGCACAGACAGGTTGATGTTTTAATGGTTGGAAGTGAGACCATAATTTTGATGGTGACGAGCAGACCTTCAAACATCCGCCCTGCTGCTGAGCTATGAAAATGTTTTATTTGGACCTTTTTTTGTATCAAAGAGTGTTCTCTGTGGGAAAAATGTCACCAACTCAAGCAAAAATCAAACATTATTTCTTTAAATTTCTTTTTATTTCTGCTTGGGTTTAAATGTTTGGACAGTAGAGTTAAGATCAGAAATATACTTTCTAAGAGTGATGCTGAAAAACTCATTCATGCATTTGTTACGTCGAGGCTGGATTACTGTAACTCCTTGTTAGCAGCGTGTCCTAAGAGTTCCTTAAGAAGTCTCCAGCTTGTTCAGAACGCAGCAGCTAGATTGTTAGCTGGAACTAGCAGAAGAGATCACATCACTCCTGTGTTAGTTTCGCTCCATTGGCTCCCAGTTGATTCCAGAATCAAGTTCAAGATCCTCCTGTTAACCTATAAGGCCTTACATGGAAAGGCCCTGTCCTATATTAAGGACCTCATAGTCCCTTACCATCCAATGAGAACACTTCGCTCGCAAAATGCAGGACTGCTTGTGGTTCCTAGAATTAGTAAAAGTACGGTTGGAGGTAGAGCGTTTAGCCACCAAGCCCCTGTCTTATGGAATAAACTCCCAGCTCATGTAAGAGAGGCCGACTCAGTTTTTACATTTAAAGTTAGACTGAAAACATTCCTCTTTGGACAGGCTTATTGTCAGACTAGTTAGTATTCAGAGATTATTTAACTTAATGTTAAGTTGTTTAAATTAAACTTAACTATTTCTTTTAAAAGGCTGCTAGAAGTTGAAGCTGGGGTAACTATGGTGCACTGGGGTTCTGTCTTCTTTTCTTTTCTACTTCTACCCTTCCTCTCCTCCATTCCTGATCATAATTTATCATTTAGTTCTCCATGCCTCTGTCTGGTACAGTGCGATTCATGTATTGTCCCTCTTTTCCTCTCCCCTCCTGGGGAGTGGGAGTGCTTCCAGACTCCAGTTGGCTCATCCGTGCTCCAGTTCCTGACCGTCTACCTCGCCTTTGCTCCTGCTCCTACACCTGGCTGTGGTTCCTGTCTCCGGCTCATCTCTCGCTCGTCTCTGCTCTGTACCTGACCGAGTACCTCGTCTTTGCTCCTGCTCCTGGCTGTGGTTCCTGTCTCCAGCTCGACTCGCGCCTTTGACTGTCCCCACAACCACGACTGGATGAAGCTCGTCTGCTGGACTTTAAATGTGTAGTTGTAGATTTAGATAAGTTAATTATTCTCTAAGAGTTCTGGTACATCGCCTGTCCGTCCTGGGGGAGGATCCCTCCTTCATGTGGGCACCCCTGAGGTTTCTTCGTTTTTTTCCGGAATCCGGTTTTTTTGGGAGTTTTTCCTTACCGCGAAGGGGGGTCTAAGGGCAGGGATGCCAGTATAGCTCAGTCAGTTTGTTAGTGCATTTTTGTATTTTCCTTTTGAACTCTTTGTACTCATGATCCTTTTGAGTTCATGTTTTACTTCGAAGCCCATCGAGACGACTGTTGTTGTGATTTTGGGCTATACAAATAAAATTGAATTGAATTGAATTGAATAGAGTCTGCGGACTGCTGAGAGCAAAAGAGGAATCATTTGTTTGTTGCTTCTGTTGCTCTAAAGGCGCAAAAATCAAGGAAATGGATGATGTGGAGAAAGTTCCGGGCTGTTGTGCTGCTCAAAACTGTCTATTGGAAACTATATCCATCTGCTTCAAGCTTAAATCACAACACTAATGTACAGTCAGGGGAGTATAGCTTAAAAATGCATAAACTAAATATAATGAATATATTTTAATGACTAAAAATAAAAATCTAACATTATTTTTAGACAAGCCAGTTATATTATTGATTTTTTAATGTGGGTTTTTAACGTTTCTTTGGTAAAAAGAATTAGAGAATTTACAGACTTTGTGTTCAAATTCACGAGAAAGCGGCAGGTGAAGTCCTGACAGCCCGTTCCTACCCTGCACCAAGAGCTGCAGCTGACGCATGCCATTTCCTGTTTCCACCTTTCTATCGTCATAAAAGGCGTTTTATCTTTAATCACTTCCTTTTTTTATTTCTCGTCAACTCTCTGATTACGTTGGTGCCAGGTTATGACTCATGTAGTCTTTTTTTTAATCTGCAAAAAATGCACATAAGAAATACACAAGGTGAGGCACGCAGTGCACGTGCCTCGAGGCAGAGGGCGCTGGTGACCCCAGAGAATGTGACGCCGCGGCTAAAGAATACTAGAATTAGTGGTGGCAAGTCAAGTGCAGACGTCAAGTGATGCTTTTTAGCATAATTTCCTAACCGGAGGATTGTGTGTCTAAACTCAGGAATCTCTGGAAGTGATCTCCACTGAGACAGAGAGACTTTTAAAACTGAAGAAAGAAAAGGAACACTTCTACAAACAGGTTACCCACGTGTTTCTCCAGAAGGAGCGGCACATAGAATTCATTTAAAGTAAAAGCATGTCAATAATAACAATGTTGGTGCTTTCTTTCTATGCTACAGTTTGTAAATGGAAACAAAAAATTTTGTAATGAAATTTTAAGCAACACACTTTAACTGCTGCCAATCAAATAATCTACTCTGAATGGTTCATTTGTTTGTAAATCTGACTGATAATGTCAGTGCCTCACAAGCCGTGAAACTCACCGCACGCCACGTAATCCCATATTCCGATGGCAACGACAGAATACGCTGTTTGGCACGGAAAATTTCATACATTTAAATTGTGAAATCTACATCCTTTGCTTTGCTGCAAAAACAACCTTTAACAGCCATTAATTGAAGTTCAACATTTCATCCTGAAGACCTTTAAAGACCCGTTCAGATGGAAATGGTGTTTTTGGTGTTTTTGACATGTTCTTGTGGTATGATGGGAAAGGAGCGGCCTTGCTGTCCGTCATTGATCTTGCCCACAACTTATCGGTGGATTTCTAAGGAACCACTTTGCAGGAGCAATATCCCAGAAATTGACAAGCTTTGCCTAATAACAGCATAAAAAGATGACTGGAAACTCTTTTATAACAGACCAAAAGATGATCAGAGCGAGTCTTTAAATCACCTTGGAAGGTTTACATGCAAACTTTTGATCAAGTTCAACTCTTCCTCACTTCTCCATATTACTTCATTGGTCTCACATGATTATGTGGTGATTAATCACCTCTGTCACTTACTCAAACATAAGCTTGACCTCAACAGATCTCAGACCCTAATTACATACATAAACCTGAAAGGTAAGAACAAGACAAATTGAACATTCTGGACTTTCTGTTTTTTTGCTTTAAAGAAACGTGTTTTACTTTATTCATTTGCTTCTTCTGCACAATCCTTGTGCTATCTTATGGGGTCCAGATGACCCCACCCTTACATTGACGTGTTTTTCCTACCATGACAAAGTTGGATAAAGGTGAAGATCACAAATCACTGAAGAAAAAAGGTTTAGCGCACTGTCTAGTGGGTCTAAATGACCCAACTCCAAATGTTAACGTGCCTTGGAGGCACGTTAACATCGGGAGTAGGGTCATCTGGACCCCACAAGATAGCAAAAGGGATAAAGTTATCCTTGTGTTTCCATTTGTCAGGCAGACTGCTTATTTAAAAAATGAAGACAAGAAAAAAAGCGGAATTCGTCATTTTTAAATGTCAAGTAAGCAAGAAAGAATGACCTCAGAACAATCAGAGGCGGTTTAGCACAGTCTTCATTGAGTGAGGGAGCATTCTTCCTTAAATGTTTTCACCAGAAAAGGCAGAAGAAGTCTTAAAACACCGACCAAAGCTGCTCCTGTGCATGGAGCTGCAGGTGTACGTCTCGTAACCGCCTCGTCAATGCTCATATCAGGACAAAAACAACTGTTCAGACACAAAAGCAGCAGAGGAAGAACCCCCTCAGAAAAGCTTTGGCATCTATCTCCTCCCGCAAAAATGATCTTTTTTTCCCCTCCGGTTTCTATCTCCTTCGTATTTTTAACTCCCCCTACCTCCATTTCAAGTCTTCCTGAAAAAAAAGGATAAGACCTGAAATGGTTGAAACACATCCTTTTCCTCTGACAGCTGCGGCTGAATCAACCGGGAATGAATTGTGGGGTTAATGTGCTTTATTCACACGCCTCCGAGCCGTGCTTCGTACCACACAGGTGCAGCGTCCTCTGGCATGCAGCTGCTCACTGAAGCCATGCTCTAAACTTCAAATAACCTCCACCCTGGACACCGTCACATCTGTGCCAGATACTGGCCAAACATCTGCGTGGTTCTGCGCCTCCTCTCTGGAAGTTCTGAAGGTAAATGGCCTGCTTCTATGTACAAAAACAGCAGTTTTTAACCATCATTGGTTCTCTCTGATTCCTTTTAAATAAATGTTAGGTCTGATTCTTCGGCAACGTCAGAAATGTTTCGTCTGAATCCTTTTGATCGAGGAAAACAGCTTCCATACAAAGCAGCTGCTGCCTCACCTAGGTGCTGTGCAGCTCTGGCTGACTGCTGCAGGTGACTTTCTGATGGAGTGCCATTCACCTGCTGCTAACAGGCACCACCCACCTCCACCTGCAGGCTTCATTCCATACTCTACCTGCAGGTGTTCAGCGACAAAGTCACAGCCAGGAAAGTGAAGGCTGAAAATAGTCAATGGGAGCCAAGATTACAAATATCTGAACACAAACGCCTGTTTTAGCAACAGTCCATAGCCACAAAGAAACAGACTGTTTATGAAAAACTGCTTTCCAGACGTTTCTACAATTTTGTGATGTCTTAGGCCTTAGTCACAAATGCCCTTACGGGTGGACGGGCAACCTGTACAACTGGCACGCGCAAAATATGGGTGTACTGCAGGTTCTTAAGTATCACGTGCACACCCTGTGCGTGCATGGTCAGTAAGTGGTCAGTGAGAGCACCTAACTACTAGAATGTGCCTTAACCCTTGTGCTATCTTAGATGACCCCACCCTTGCATTGCCGTGTTCTCCCTACCATGACAAAGGTGGATAAAGGTGGAAAGATTTCATGTAATCCATGGACACCAGTAAAGATCACAAATCATTGAAGAAAAAAGGTTCAGCGCACTGTCTAGTGGGTCTAGATGACCCAACTCCCAATGTTAAAATGCCTTGGATAGCACAAGGGTTACGGGCACCATACGACAACATCGTCTGTACATCATAAACTTGATGCAACGTACAATAGCCTTAGAAACACTTCACGGTTCACTTCACACACACACAACAATGGTACATTCCATTTTTATGGGGTGGCTGTATGAGTCTCAAGGGAACTATAATACAAACCCACAATCCTCCGAAGATGCAGCTGCTCCTCTCTATGGACCTCCGACGGGCCTGGACAGCCCAAAAACCCACCGCATCCGTGTGGGTACATGTGACTAAGGCAGCCTTCATGTCTTCACAGCTCTGTTTACATAGTCTGGTTTTAGAGAAAACAGACTCCACTTAAAATAGGGTTTTGCAGATTTTTCACTCAGGTTTAGTTAAGTAGATGCAGATCTACTATAGTTTTTGACTGCAGTAAGCATCTTTTGACATGAGTTTCATCTGCTTTTGTTAGAGGTGGGCATATCAATCCGAGTACCAATAATATCAACCATGGTGAAGTATTAATACTAGCGGGATGAGATCGATGCTTCTGGTACTTTTGTCACAGTTTGTCTACAATACGTACAGTAAAGAGGTGGAATTTAAGTTCATGCAAGCGCATAATTCATCTGTCTCCGGTTGCCACATTGGGCAAAAACCAGTCCAATTTGAGTAAATCCCTGCCCAATTGGTGCGGGAAACTGCCCAATCTAGCAACACTGTCCTCCCAACTTCCTTGGAGAGCATTAAAAGAGCCACACATTAAAGAGCCACATATTTGCACCAAAGACAGAATTTCTTTGTGTTTATATTTTTATATTTATTACAGTGTTGCTTTTGTTTACTTTTTGATATTTTATTACTGCCTTTAGTTGTTTGTTTATTTTTAAATATTTGTTGTGGTACTGTTATTTTAACATTTTGGCTTTTTTATTTTGCAATACAGTAGTTACAATTTTTTTTATTCTTATTGTTATTATTGTAATATGCTATTACTAATTTATGTGTTCTATATTTGATGTATTATCATTTAGATAATTAGTTATAACATTTGTATTTGCTTAAAGTCTCTGTACTGTGTTTTATTGTACACTTACTTAACAGAAAAATGTGTATTTCTGAAATTATTCCAATATCAAACATTTCAAGAAAAAAGTATCAGAATCGGTACTGGTGATACTAGCCCCGTAGTTAACTTGGTATTGGATCAATACCCAGATTCTTTTGTCAAATGATGGAACTAAACACGTTTTTCTCTGTTTGGTTGGTAAGGTGACACAAAGCATGCAGGGAAGTAATTGTAAATTGTAAGTTTGAATTATGACTGAAATTATCCGTTGAACTAAGCGTGTTCACTAAGTTGTTTTTAGCTTGTTAGCACAGCCAGCAGTTTGTTGATCTTTCTATAAAAGAGACTCGAGGCAGCTTTCTTCTGAACTGCTACATTCTAAAGGCTGATTTTACACTGGTCCATTTGCGGAGCGTTTCCATTGCGTTGCGTTGACTCAAAGAAAATATAACCATCATTAACTATTCAAAATGTTTACATGTCATGTTTACTTTCCACATCTGTCCCACCGCACGGCAATGCAAGTTCTATGCAGGAGTTCTATTTCCAGTCCGTTTAATTCGTGGCAAAAAAGGGTAACTGGAAACAGGTCCGGGTTTCAAAATAAAAACTTCTGTTGTATTTTCAAAATAAAACTTTATAAGACTTAGGCTACTGGTATATCCAAATTCCCACCCTACTCCCTAACTACAAAAATATATATATATATATATAGTGCGGGGACTGTAACAAAGTGGCATTTGTTACTTGTGTGTCTACTTGTGTCCACCTGATTTTACCTGTTTTTCTGCTCACCTACTTCCTCACCAGGGGGGTATTCCAGAAAGCAGGTTATGCTAGCTCCCACAGTAAGTTTGAGGCTAAGCAAGCGGATAACCTCAGCTTTCTGTAGTGGCGTAATGATAAATTCAGAGATATGGTATATGCTTTCATGATTCAAATCCATTTTGTTTCATTCATTTTATTGTTATAAAAAGGAGAATATCTGCAGGCTCAAAATTAAACATATGAATTCAAAAATTACAATAAATTAAGATGGAAAAACTTAAATAGAATTGGAGTAATATTACATTGAGTTAAAAAAAATTGTAAATTTTTAGGTTAGAAATTAGGTTAAATAAATTTAAATTAATTATTTGTTACCAATTGAATTAATTTAAGTTGGATAAGTTATATATATGTATGCGTCACAATGAAAATAAGATCAGAAACTCGTGCGTTTACTTTGTCCGTTATTTTTCTCCAAGCAGAAACTCTTTCTTTTGCTGATGATGCAGCCGTATGACTTTTTTGATGGGCGTATAATCTTTTAAATTAAAAAAAAATTAGCCGTCATTAAAATCTGAGTCCGTCTCGCTGAAGTATTGCAATCTCTTTTTTTCTCCATGCATTTCCATGGTGACTCCAGAAATCCGTGATCCATTGAAAATGTCTTTATGCACATGCCGTGCACGTGCATTAACCCAGGGATACCAAGACGAGCGTAATTACGCTAAATCATATCCGGTCTTTTGGAACCGACATACCCAGAGTAAGCAAGTTCAGGCGGATTTCAGCCGGAGTTCAGGCTTAAAGTCAGGCTACTTTAAACATGCTTCCTGGAATACCCCCCTGTTCATGTTTGGATAAATATTTGTAAAAGTGATTGGCAGCCATTTTGAATGTTCAGCTGAAACCATTTGAAAGGGGTGTTTAGCTGTTAACCCCCGCATCTCTTCGGTAATGGTTTGAACCAATCGGGGCAAGGCTATATAAGCAGAGGTGTGTGCTCAGTAAGGACAAGGTGGATGGAGTTGTTATTGAGAACACGGACTGTGAAAATAAAACTGTTCACTCCAAACAAACCAAGACCCAGACTGGTCACTTTAGCACAGCCGCTTCTCTATTCTGTCACAAATGGTGTCAGAAGTGGGATTTAAATCTGTGCTAAGTGGCAAACATGATGACCAGAGGCGCAAAGAAGTCAGGCCACGAGAGTGAGCCTGATGATGGAGTGGGACCATGGGATGACCGAGGAGCCATGGCAGCTATAAGCCCAGCAGACAGACTGGATGATCTGGCAGAGTTGGTGAAAGCCTTGGTCCAGTCTCAAGTAGCCAGAGACAAGAAGCTGGAAAAGGAATTCTCCCGCCAGGAACAAAGATGGAAAGGCCAGCAACAGGTGACCGCAATGCAGGAGGAAAGGCGTGGTCCACATGAAGATCATGGCAGCAGAGCGTCTGTGGAAAGTGATGACCATGATGTAGGAGCCAGTATGGAGCCAGGTGGCCAGAATTTTAGGCATGTGAAAGAGCCTAAACTTCACCCATTAACAGTGGATGATGATATTGAACACTTTCTCACCACATTTGAGAGAATGGCTGAAGTATGCCGGTGGTCCAGAGAAGATGGGCGGTTCGTTTGGTGCCCCTTTTGACTGGAAATGCCCTTGCTGATTACGTGCTTATGGACATTGGACATATGGACATGCAGAAGATGCAATCTTAGCCAAATATGAGATCACAGCTGACCCTTATTTTAAGCTTAAATTTCTTTATATGTGTCCTCCATCAGAAAATGCCACAAGAACAAGTTAAAAACCACAATTTTTGCGGAGTGGCTCTTTAAAGAACGCGGCTCTGAGCTGAATGAGAACATCTATGACAAACAGGAAGCGAGGATGCTGCAATGTCACAGTCTGACACCAGAAAGTGAAAGGATGAGGAAGAGGAGTGCAATGACCTGATGATTCACTGATCAGATCGTCTCACTGTCAGTCTGACTGTTTTCAGAATGACAGACAGAAAAACAACAGGAACTCTGCAATGCAGACACGGAATAACAAGATTCATGCCTGGAGGGTGGATCTATTTTTTCAAATTCATGAATTTCTTTTACGCTCGTTTTTGTGCATTTGAAGGTCCTGCAAAGCACAAATTCTCCATCTAAATGAGTTCTGTAAAATAAGTTGCATGTTGTAAAGGGTTCTCCTGTGAGAAAAGCATTTCATTTGGCTGTTCTCTCCTCCGCTCTGCAGAGGCTCCCTGTGGGCTTCAGTAGCCTCCAGCTGTTACTCTGCAGACTGCTGTGGTCTGTGATGCAGGCTGAGGGAGAGACGGCAATCAGACTCAAACCTCAGCCGCATGGGAACACGCACACACCTGCAGCTCTGTCAAGTCACTCACACAGCAGGTCAGTGTGTCAGTATTACAAATAATGTTCTGTGATTACCTGTTGAGCTCAATAATTACACACATGCATCAGGACAACACCTGCCCCCGCCGCACGCCTGTTCTGCCACATAAATCTATGCTGTTTAATTAGTCCAGAGGGCTGCACACATGAACACCAGGCACGCTTTACATGTGTGCCACTATGTGTGCAGGAAGACTCTCCTCACAGGGAGATCTTTGAAGCTCAGATCTGCAGAGAGCTCTTCAATTTATCTTCCCTCCAAGGATCTTAGGATCTCAGGTGCCGAGTTGGATTTGTAAGATGTGGATGAAAGTTAGATGCCAGACCGGTTAAGTAATTTTGGCTGCATCTGATGTACAGTACTCTTGCTCATGGTGGTCCTTAATGTTCACGTTCAAAGTCACTTCAGTCATCTTTCTTTCCCATTCTGATGTTTGGTTTAGACTGCGGCAGATCGTCTTGACCATGTCTACACACCTAATGCATTGAGTAGCTGTCATGTGATTGGCTGATTTTCTAAATTCGCATTAATGAGCAGTTGGACAGGTGTGCCTCATAAAGTGGCCAGTGACATAAATGTGGAATCTCATCTTGCGACCAACTGTGACCTCGAAGTACAGTGTCTGCCCTGAGACTGGAAGATTGTGAGTTCAAATCCAAGAGTGAGTGGTACCAAAGACTCTAAAAACTGGACCCGTGCCTCTCTGCTTGGATGGGTCAAATATGGAGAGGAAATTTCACACACCCAGATGTGTTTGACAGCTTATGGGACTCTAACTTTTGTGACAAACAGTAAAAGACAAAGGAGCGATGTTAAAAAGGGCTTTAGAAACAAGCATCTGTGCGTAAGATCACAGGAAACCTGTAAAACATAAAAATCTCAAGCAGACAAATGAAACCAATGTTGGACCGTATTTTAAAACCTAAACAAACACATGCTAGGACGTTGTTTGCCTGTTTTGAGTAGAATTGATGTAAACACACTGGCGTGGCTAAAGCTTATGCCTTAGTCCCAACTGCCCTTACAGGTGGATACGGGCTGTCTGTGAGGGAAAAATGGGCAACCTCTTATGGAGCACATAGGTGGTCCCCAGGAAACTTGGTGAAGTAAAACGGCAAAATGTTCCTCTAGTCGTCAAGATTTTTAATTTTTTTCAACCCCCAAAATCCTTCACACTGCCCAGGGAGCACTTTAAAGCTTTACCAGTGGTGGATATTTATGACTTAAAGGAGGCCTGGGTATTAAATTAGACAATCAGAGTAGTTTGTGTGGACATCCTACAGACGTTCTATGGGCAAATGCACATCCTGTGCATGCAGCATTTGCGTGCGGTCAGTAAAGGACCGGTGCACACACCTCACTAACGACCAGAGTGTGGTGTAAGGACGCCGTATGACAGCATCACTTCCACATCTTACACTTACCACACGCACAAGGGAACCGCAAGACACACCTGAATTCCTCTAAAGACGTGGTTCCTCCTCCCTACAACTCTTTACAGGTCCGGACAACTCAAAAACCTGCAGCACCCGTATGGGTCAGCCCAGTACGGGTGCATGTGAAAACTGGGTCAAACAGAAAAAGAATCTAAAAGCACAGCGATGGAAGAAGGAAAGAATCAAGGAGCTACAGGTTTTGAGGAGATCCAGAGCTCCAGCAGGCTAAAATGCCGACTCGGAGCAGAAAATAAGTTTTGCATGGACCCATGTCTGAAAAGCTTAAAGAGCTGAAACGTGGTTCTAAAAAGGCATGGATTGAAACTGGAACCAGCAACCATTCTGCTCCTCTGCCCTATAGGCTCGCAGTGCTCCACATTCACACAACAGGGGCTCTGTGGGAAATGTGTGTTAGTGAGACACACGCCCACCCATGCCTCGGTTTACCACAGAGAGTGTGTCAATGTTTGTGTTTCTTTATTGATGAGTTGTGTGTCGGAATGCATGTGTTTGTATGTGTATGTGAGGCACCAAATGGCACCAAACCCCGAGGCATTGATCTGCTTTTCACAACAACTCCATGTGAGCCATCTCCACCTCTTCCTCCACCGTCTTGAGCTGTACCTCCAGCTCCAACCCCCGCCTCACAGCCTCACGGATGGACAATCTGCTGACGTGTCCTTGACAGACACATTTCAGTCAGACAACTCTTGCAGTAAGAAATATTAATTTGACATACTTAATTTTCCACATTCTTTAAGTTGGCATTCACCTCTTTTCGTTTGGCATAAGGCTCCGTTCAATTCCATGAGAAATTTCCATAAAATTTTCGGGTAACAAACCCCCCTTTACGGAGCCCACAGGTGGAAGCCGGGGAGGAGGGTGGGGCGAAGAATGAGCGCTGAAGGTAAGAAAGAGAGAATGAACAACTGCGCACCTGGGCTTAAATAGGACGCTGAGCAGGTGAGTTAATTGACTGAACCGCCCTAGGGTATTTACCTGTAAAACACTGCAGCGAGTATCTGCCCGAAATACGATAAATCGTCATTGACAGAAAAACTGTGATCCTAACCACCAATTCAACTCAAACCTGTTTTTCTCTTCTCAAATAAATCCCTGTAGCAAAACCCAGAACTTTCATCTCAAGCATCCCAACAACATCCTGAGAGGTTAAATATTCAACATCTTCATCCAGGTGGAACCTCCTACCTTCAGGGTGTCCAACAAGGATAAGCAGGTTACCCAAACGTCTTCTTCCCTCTTCAGCTGATCTAGCTTAACGTGTAGCCTCTGCTCTTCTGCAGTTCTCACAATCCATTTCACCCTCTCAAGCAGCACTTCACACGAAAACCAAGATGGTGATTTTATTGGTCTTGACTGATCCTTCCTGCAATGCAAACCACAGGCTCCTGATTCCTCCTGCTCCCTGTCCTCCCCCTGTGACGGCTCGGCAGCTGTACCCAGCACTTCTGGACTCGAAATCACTGACAGCCAGCCTACCTGCATCGCTCAACAAGGATTCATCCTGGATCTGCCTCCAACTATGCTTTATTGTCTTGTCTATCTCACTGTTTGTAATATCTTTCATGTTTTGAACACCCTCCTAGCTCTGAGCCATAAGCTTGGGTTTCCTTCTTCTCCTAACCTGTAGCTGCTCATATGAGGCTGCTCATGTCTAAAAATCATTACAGCGACCAAGAATCCAACCGGCCACATTTTCTCTTTGACTTGCCTGCAGGGTGGAGCTGTGGCCTTAATGAGAGCAGACAGACATGCATGAATGGTCAGATATGATAAGGCGGTGCTTGAAAGAAGAAGGGGAGACATGACAGTGGATGAAACCATCTCCTGACTACTAAAAGTTAAGCAGATACAGCAGGTTAAAAAGAGATATAAATAGTATTTATTTTTCATTATGAAGAGAGACATCTGGAAAAAGACATTCATTGATATTTGAGCAAACAAAAAGCTCCATTTGTGGAAGAAGCTCCATCCATCAAACTATCCATCCATTTTCTAAACCTGTCATATCCCCTTCAGGGGGGTCACGGGGCTGCCTGAGCCTAACCCGGCTACTTGTGAGCGAAGGCAGGGTACACTCAAGATAGGTCGCCAGTCTGTTGCAGGCTGTGGAAAAAGCTGAGATGCTGTATTGGTTTAAATAACTACATGCCATAATAATGGTATCTTTGCAGAAAAATCAGTGCAACTGTACAAACGTGAGAAAAAGTTCACCAAAACACCAGCGTATCTTTGCATGGCCTGATATTTACACCAGACTGAAATAAATTACATGGATATTAAAGATGTCCTCTTTTTAAATAAAATAGTCTTTAAATTAATCTGTAATAATTGCAACTGTAATTAAATATTGACATTAGAATAAGAAGCTGATGTGGGATATGTTCCATATTTGACCAAACTGCAGAGACATGCTGTAATGTACTGAATTTTTATTGAGTCCGTATGTACAGTATACGATGGTCGGAGTCAATACTCGATTCTGATTGGAGGATGGCTGCAGGATGTTTGTTTAAAAGTAATAATGGACTCCTCTAAAAGAAGTTCCGGTCACATGGCTTAACTGTTCTATAATATTGTGCTGACCCAAACACCAGCTGGTAACCAGAACAACAGAAACCTGGACAGGCGTTATTCCACAGTCCATCACAACAGCAAGAATTAGAAAATAAATACATTATACTTTATTTATACCACAATGGGGAAATTGTTCTCCGCATTTGACCCATCCCCTGGGGGAGCCGTAAGCTGCAGACGAGCTGTGCTCAGGAGACTGGCTGGGGAGAGCGGGGATCAAACCGCCAAACCTTCGGTTGTTAGATGACCTGCTCTACCGCCTGGGCTAAACAATCTCTGTCCTTTAAATGTCCCTGAGGGACATCCCTGTGTTGCTATCAAATGTTACCAACAACTGCAATGTTGGCTTTAATTTTATTATTAATTAATTAAAGAAATCGTTTGTTTGTTGATCCACATTTAAGGATCAGAGTTAAAAGTAAATATTTTTAATGCAACAAAAGTGACCTGGAAAAATATGGACTTTGTTTCTTTAAAATAAACATTTGTTTCATCATCTGGACAAAAAGTAAGAGGTGAACTTTCTCACTGAAATGATGCTTTGTTTTACTTGACCCTTGTGCTATCCAAGGCACTTTAACATTGGCAGTTGGGTCATCTAGACCAGTGTTTTTCAACCAGTGTGCCGTGGGAGATGGTCAAGTGTGCCGTGAGAAATTGCCATCATTAACTGAAAAATTAAACATTTCCCATCTCCAGGATTTCAGCTCTCTGTTCATCCAAACAGGCCCTGATAAAACACTGAGGAGTTAGGAATATAAAAGATCGTAAAATACTTTTTCTTTGCGTTTATTTTATTTTATTAAAGATATTTTGATAAGAATGAAGTACCGCGAATAAGTTGCAACTCCGGCTGTATTTTGGAAAAGTCCCGCCCCTTTAACTGTCTCCACCAATCATTCTTGGGGAGCTTAATCCCATGTCATCAGTCTGACCAATGTCATCAGTCTGACCAATCAGAAGTGGTTAAAGTCTTCACTTCCTTGTCCCGATTTAGCTCGTAAAGTCGCTCAGTTCTAACAGAAATACCAGCTAAAGCTCGTCTTTATCGGTGTAGCTTTCCACAGAATCCGATGTCAGACCGTGGAACAAGTGAACAAAACAATGAAGCTCAGAGACGCGATCTCCGCCGGCCGTTTAATGCACTACATCTCCCATGATGCATTGGGTTGTGAGAGTGACAGCGCTCAAGGAGATCTGTTGTTAAACGTCTTGAAATCAACGAACACACATCAAACTGTTTTTACATCTTCTAACTTAACTTTTATTGCATCTTTTAGAAAAAAACAGCTGCAGCTTCCAGCTTTTTCTGCAACAATTATCTAAAAAATGCATGTGCAATTGTGGAGGGGCCGTAGATCAATACAGACTATGAGTTTCTCCGTTTTTTTTTTTTGTTTTTTTTTATTTTTGGATCCTGGTGTGCCGCAGGATTTTTTTTAAGGTTAAAGTGTGCCGTGGCTCAGAAAAGGTTGAAAAACACTGATCTAGACCCACTAGACAGTGCTCTGAACCTTTTTTCTTTAATGATTTGTGATCTTCGCTGGTGTCCATGGATTACATGAAATCCTCTTCACCTTTATCCACCTTTGTCATGGTAGGGAGAACACGTCAATGGAAGGGTGGGGTCATAGGATAGCACAAGGGGTTAACATAATGTTTTTTCTTTTCTTTTTCTTTTAACTTGTCCTGTCCAGCAGCTGAGCTAATAGATCAGAGCTGAAGGCCTTTTGTGTTGGACAGATTTTACTGTTCCAAGAGGGCCCACGTGTCAAACTCAAGGCCCGCGGGCCAAACGTGGCCCGACATGTCATTTTATGTGGCCCGCGAGAGAATAAAAGTTTTTAATTCTTAAAATAAAAATTGGTGTATATTTATTCATATCTAATGCGTCCATTATTCATTCACTCCTCATTCATTCTTGGTGATGGTAAGCTACTGGTGTAGCCACAGCTGCCCTGGGGCAGACTGACAGAGGCGTGGCTGCCAGTTCACACCTACGGCCCCTCTGACCATCACCATGACCATTCATGCACATTCACACACCAGTGGAGCCACACTGGAGGCAAGGAGGGTGAAGTGTCTTGCCCAAGGACACAATGACAGTTGGCTGAGGGGAGCGGGGATCAAACCGCTGACCCTTTGATCATTGGACGACCCGCTCAACCGCCTGAGCCACTGCCGTCCAACAAGCAAATATATGTTTCTATGCAACTGTAATTGTCACTTTCAAAAGTTGTAACAAATAAATAAACGAGTAATTTAACGTTAACGAGTAGCAACATTAATTTTTCATTATATTTAGTTACATGTATTAGTTATATCTGGCCCTTTGAGGACAGCCACTATGCTGATGTGGCCCTCTGTGAAAATGAGTTTGACACCCCTGCAATAGGGGGTTATGAAACTCCACACACATGAGGTGTATATTTGTATAAACACATCCTGTATTTGAGACAAAACTTTATTTATATTGATTATGTTTGAACACATTCTTTGTAGGACCGGACGGAAAACAAAGAAGAGAGGAGAGAGTGGGATGTTAGAGATGGGGGATGAAGGACCAAAAGAAAGGGGAGAAAAAAAAGTTGGTAAGGAAGTTAAAGGATGATTAAAGAAGTGTGTATGTGTGGGTGGGGTGGGCGTTGGGGGGGCACAAAGCAACAGGATGCTGGAAGTTTATCATCATTACTGTCAGGTGTAGATGTTGGTCCAAAGGGCAGGGCCTGTCTACACACACACTCAAATATAAGAAACAAACCTGTTGGCTCCAAAGATCTTCTCACACAAGCATGTCAACATGTACACAATACAACTACAGCCCATACGCACATACTTAAGCACACAAACAAACACGTCAAGCCCATCTTTCTGTCATGCTTGCCGAGGTGAGCTGTCACCTTTTTTCAGACAACATGGTCTGAAGAAACCAAACTAAAAGAGCTTAGTGCATTTAGAGAAATTCTTTTTGCTTTTACAGACAGGTTTAAAAGTATCAAAGTGGTTTTTTCAGTGTTATCCAGGTCTCTGGCCTCTGCTGGCCTTTACTGCTCGATCTATCAGGCTGTCTTTGCTTCAGCTTCCCTGCTGTGTCAAAGTGACTAATGTCTGTGGGACCTCTGGACCTCAAGTCCTTAAAACAATCACAATTTAAAGCCCTTGTCTCCTGCAGTCACAGGAAGCATGTATAACCAAATGTCTCAAATGCTGCATACTCAGCAATGTCATTGTTATGCGATCAGGTATTTCACCCGAACTGCACGATCTCACGCACTCAAGCCTTTTCCTATAATAGAAATACTTCCTGTTGGATATTTTTTGGATTTTCTCAGGATAACATACAAGTCCACCGTTTTAGGTTACAAATATATATTTATTTATGTATTCCTTTTTGCCCCCCAAACAAAGAAATGTTTTTATAAAGAACACATTCTTTGAAACACAAAGACAAATAGTCCAGGTCCTGCATGGTTTTTTGTCTGTTTTTAGCTCAGCTTGGAAGATTCATTCAGACAAAACTAACTTCAGAAGTCTAAAGCACTTTTCTTCACTTGATTTAGAAACATTTTAAAATACAGGAAAAACATGTGAGGGGAACTTTATAAGGAGTTTGGATAAAGCAACTGTTTTCAAGGTTTAGTGCACAGTTACTTAAAAAATGATCATACAAAATTATTATTACAAACAGGTGATTTGTTCAACTGATAATGTCCTTTTCACATTTGGTGCAATATATATATAAAATAAATATAAAATAAAACTAAAGATCTGAGTACCTTTATCTGGAAATTTGCTTAGAAACAAGATTTGTCACAGTCTGTTCACACACACAGTGGTGTTATTTCTTGTATGTGTCAATCCAGTAAAGTTTATTACAGCAGGTGTTCACTCCATGGAATCTGCAGGTGGATGATGGCTCCCAAATTTTATAAATTTTATATGTTTAACTTATAAATTACATATATTGACATTTACCTATTTCATGGTCTTTTATTTATACATTTATACTTAATACTAAAAGGGCTTTAACGGCATTATTTAAAAACTGCATTGCTATTTTTTTTCCATAAAAATAAAACTTTATAAAAAAAGAAAAGGTGAAGCTTGATTGTGCACACTGTTCTCATTAAAAGAAAAATCATCAAATATTCGATGTGGTAATACAGGAAGAAACAACAGGAACTTGAGCATCTCTTGAACTGACATTACATATTTGCAGAAGACAAAAAAGGGATTACAATAACCAGTGCAGCCCTCCGGTTTAATGAGATCCCAAATTCCTAACCCGATTACCCTGATTGATGCAATTTCTGATTGATGCATGAGCAGCTCTCTGCAAAAAACTGCAGCGTTTAGTGTCTCCACATCAACAAAGACCACAGCTCTTTGCATAAATCTTCCACCTCATTGCTGAAGATGTTGGTAAAAGGTAAAAAAACCGAAGCTCAAACCAAGGCACAACAATCTCTTTAAAACAATCAGACAATAAATAAACTGAAAGTAAAAAGACTCAAGGCTTCGTGTCAGAACACTTCAGTTTGTGCGTTAGTGTCCCCCCCATTAGACATCTTGTGCGACTTGGAAAAGATGATCAGTGAAAAGAGTCCCATGAAAGGCCTGTGACTGCAGAGGTGCAAGATTTAATTCCAGTCCCAGTTAAGATCAAGAGGCCTGAAGAGACTGCTTGTGTTTTTGTTCCTTCAATACACACTAGATGAGTGTCTCATTTGTTCAGAATATGTTTTTCTGCAAACACATCTCTACTGAAAGAGAAAAAAAACCTTGTTTGACCTAGTAAGTAATTAGGAACAAGTTCTTATTTACTGTAATGACCTGGCAGACGAGGAGGGACAGATCATTGAACAAAATTTAAAAAAAGTACACAATTAGTCATACAAACACAAAAGCACTGCTGCTATACAGTATATGAATAAAGAATAAACCAACACATTTATGTAAAAAACACCAACAAATTAGTTAAAATGTGTTTACAAGCTGAGTCTAAGAAAAAGGCACTTATTTAAAGATCATTCATTGCTATGCTCTGAACAGAGCTACAGATAATCCATCCACTGGGCAGATAGAATTTGTTTGATCATGTGTTGTAGGAGTTTGTGTATCTTTGTATAGCATAGATAAATATCTGCTGGAGACATTGGATTTATATCCAAATACAATTACAGAAAGATTACAGTTTGACAAGGAAAACCAGCTCACAATGGTTTAAACAAACAAGCTGTAAGTGCATTCCATAAAAGAAACCAAGTTGTGGTTTGATTTTAGAGTAGTGTATAAGTCAAAGTAAGATAGTGAATTGTAATTTCTTCTAAACCACATGACTTTGGTTTCCCTGGGGTTTAAGTCTCAGAGACGTTTCTAGATTGTGTTAAAAATGTCTTGATTGTCTAGTATTGTATTATCAACATAGAGTTGAACAGATGAGCATAAAACCTGATGCTGCTAACTGAAAGATATAAAGGTAGAATAGAGAGAGCCCCAGAATAGATCCCTGAGGTACACCGAAGGTAACACATAGAGATTGAGAAATGATGAAAGTCTAATTTTATGAACTGAGTTTTTTTAAAAGACTCAGATGATCTAGTGAATTAAATACTTTAGCTAAGAATATGAAACTTTGTACATAGGACGTTTTGGAGTCTAAAGCGGACGTTTTGTACAACAAACAATGGTTGTAATACAACCATGACCAGGTCCAAAGCCAGACTGAGTAAAATATTTTTTTGTATAGCATATAGCTGCTAATTCATACATTGCACTTACACAGCCTCATCAAAGAATTCAGAAAAAATCTCTCTAGTTTACACAGAGACAAAAGCAAAGCATTTATGTGCCCATGGGAATTGCTGATTAACAAATATGGAATTATATTTTAGTATTTTTTACAAAAAAAAACCCTCTGGATTATATTACAACTTTCTGTTTTCTTTACCTCCATTCTTTTTCAAAGCTGCCAGTATCATTCCGGTTCTCACCATGGGTCTATGGAGTTGACCACTTCTTCTCACATGACATGATATCACTGAGCTGTAGTCACTCATGAGAAGGAGGGAAGAAAAGTATCAACAGTATGATACTATTACATCAGGCATCATTAATCCTACTGAAGACTGTCAGGCCGCTCTGAGAAGGGTCTATGCAACGCACCAGCGTAAAGATCTATTTCAGGTTGTGTAGCAGCCGTGATCATTTAATTGGCTCAGTTTGGTCCAGTACCCATGCCACACACACCCCAAAGGCCGGTGACTCATGTCCGTGAAGGTGACTCTTTCTGTGTGTCTGTGTGAGGATAAATGAGAAATGAATCAGCTCTTTTGATATGCTTCTGTTTTTGTTAGCAGATAAAGAAAATACTTAAGAACCCTCCGAGGTCCAGAAGACAAAGTTCCACCTAACTGTGATCTGTTTGTGTTGTGTTGTTCATACAGTCGTGGATCCTCTGTTCTGCATTGTGTGTCACATTTATACCCATGGACATGATTTCTATTCATCAAACCAAATCGGTCAGTACAAGTATTAATGGAGGTATTGTGGATTGATCTAAACCTATGCTAGGTCATGATCAGGGGCGGCTACTGGTCTGTCAGAGAGGGGAAGCTCATTTTCTGCCTACATCATAAAATTGTCTATTTATTTAAAAGTGAATTCTGCCCTACTAATGTTATATGAATAAATGAATGGATGAATGAATGAATGAATGAATGAATGAATGAATGAATGAATGAATGGATGAATGAATGAATGAATGAATGAATGAATGAATGAATGAATGAATGAATGAATGAATGAATGAATGAATGAATGAAGGAATGAATGAACGATCTAAAAAAAAATTAAACTCTGTAAAACTGAAACAAGGAATGTGGTGTATAATTGTATGAAATGCATGATGAAAATCAAGCAATTTCGCCAAGCAAATATCAAATAAATAGGTTGCAGCAGTTTTTACTTCGACTGAACTTGAGAAATCCACGATAGGACTGAGCGCGAATAGCTTCAGTGATTCCTTATAGTACAGAATCGCTGTCAGTCAAAAGGAGATGCAGTCTTTCGACAGATCCTCCAATCATCACGCAGAAGCTCGGAGTCAGGGCCAGCCCACTCCCCATTCACCCCCAGAGATGCTGAGCGTCTGTGGGCAGGACATGATCGCAGCGTTTATCCAATGACCATCTAGTGTCGAAGCTCTGAAAAAAAACGTTCAAAGCAGCCCCATTGAAGTCATTGGACGCTGGGCTTCAATAGGGAAATGTACTGTGACGCTACGGGAATGTATGAGAAGGAAATCGAGTCAGCCGACCTGCTATATGTTACTGATTCTGAACGAACTCGTCTTTGAGATGAACGTTTTCTAATGCATTTTTAGTCAATAAAATGTTAATACAATAGTACATTTTTAACCATTAATTTTGTGACATTATAAGGGAAGTCGAGCTTCCCATGCAGTCTTAAAGAAATCGCCAATGGTCATGATATGGATCAGGATTTATGATGCTGTAATTATTGAAATGCACAATAAAATTGTTATATGGGTCCACAGGATATTTCAGATTTTCTAAAAACGATTATAAAACAGATAGTGTATTTTCTGCACAATAAGTGAATGGTCTGTTTTCTAACATATGTCACATGTAAATGCGTACATCAGCTAAACGTTATTAACCGTTCCACAGTAACTCCAGAACTTGTTTGTAACACGCTAAATGTTAGCCACTTTAGCATATTCACAAAAACTGTAATTATTGTGACTACACTAACTCCCAACCTTGTTGGTCGCAAAAAAACACAGTTTGACACCTCTACATGTTAGCTGCGTTAGCGATAACATCGCTCAAACATCAGTAAACACAACCAGAAAGAACTCATATATAAGGCACCCAATATTATACGGTGCACTATTGTTTTTTTTTTTTTTGGAAAAATTTAGGCTTTTAAGTGTGTAGCATAGTATATAAAAAAACACGCTAATAATACCATCGTAAAACGGAATAAAGAAGAACTCAGTCTAATGTTTGCATAATCTGACATTTATAAAGACATTAAAGTTGCATTCACTTATTTTGCTTTTTAGCTGAATTTTTTCATAGAGAAACTATATTGTTTACTATGGAGATCAAAGAAGGAAGTGTCAAACTGAATGCTGAAAAATGCAACAGGGACTAGTGGGCGGGGTCTTTTCGACCCAGAATGGGATGACATTTGTCTGTCTGGTACCGAGCCAGCCAATTACAGAACAAGGTAAAATAAAAAAATGGGCTAAAACAATTAATATATGTAATATTCTAATAAAGAAAACCAACAGTATATAAATTAAAAAAGTTGTTGGTCCATGGGTGTCAGATTAAAAGGAGAAAAGTGGGCGGGGAAAAACAAAGAAACTTTCCATGGGTTGATTCACATTCATGATGGTTACACGGTTAATGCTAGACATGTGTTTTTCTACTATTGGTTGTTTTGATTCTACTATTTTGTTGATTTGATGTACACATGAGACTTCTGACTTGTTCTGAAACTGTTTCATCTGGTTGGATGATAATGATGATGATGATGTACTCATTTATTTAGCCTTTAAGCTTCAGCCTTAAAACAAATGTCTATGAAAACTGTCAGGATCTTGCAAAAGCACAGTTTTCAATTTATTGTTTGTTTGTTCCTACAGTCTTAAATTGTTACTCTCTGTTTACACATTTTTTGTTTGTTCTCTTTCTGATTAGCGACACATGCCAAAGGAGGGAGGGAAAACGTGTCATTTTGGTGGATTGTTCTCCATTTCTTTCATAGTTGGCACCTGATTTCCTGCTCTGTCGGTGGAGACCGGGCCTTGCTAAAAATAAACGTGTTCTCTGTCATCTGTCGCAACTTGCGCCAACGCCAAAAACACTATCTGCGTCCTGGTTGGCCGACTGCTCAGGAGAGTCTCTGCAGGTCACCGGCTGCACATGTTCCTGCAGGAAGCAGCCAAGGCGGCATCCGAAAACCGAGCAACAAAACACAGTTCTGATTGTGCTGACGAGGGGCTGCTGGCTGGAATGAAGAGGAGGAGGAGGATGGGTGGGTGGAAGAAGCAGAGGATGAAGAGGAGGAGGAGGAAAACACTAATGAGGGAAAACAAGGAGAAGAGGAAGGAGGGTTGTACAAGCAAAGGTTGGCAATGATGAAGATTTGCTCAGGGATGTCTGTTAAGAGAGAAAAACAGAGAGAAAAAAAAGGAGCTAGACGGCATAAGGGGAAAATGGGATCCAGGACAGAAAAGCCTAAAGCTTTAAAACAGATAATAATGTGAAGGACAAAGACAGGAAGATAAAAGAAGAGGTTAACAAACAGGATTTTGAGGGAGAAATGTGGATAAAAGGAAGGGCAGTGAGAAGGACAGAGAGGACGAGTCTCCAGGACAAGAAGAGACAGCAGCAGAATGTGTGAAGGACAGCAGTTGATGAGTACCAGAAAGGAAATGATGGATACACAGAGAGAAAGTGGGAGGAGATTTTAAAGAAGAAGAGAGAAGGGAAGGAGATGGTGGTAAACAACAGCTTTGGAAGTTTAAGCTTAAATCTGCATTCTTCTGTGAGTGCAGCATCTGCTGGACAGGCTTTTTATGACTGTCAGTAGCAGGACATCATGATATGCTTTCATGGTTTTTACTGGTCTTTTTCTTTCAGAATTTCTGCTTTCTTCCTCATTTTACCAAAATACTGAGGATCAGAGTATCTAAAGACATAAAAAATTTGTGTAAACTACTTTTGTTTTGTCCCCTTTTAATAGTCTAAAATGAAGAAATTGTGAAAAATGTTGAAAGAATAATGAATATTGATTTTCACAGATCTTGCCATAACAAAAAAGTTGCAAAGTGGTTTCCAAAACATGACTTTTTTTCTTAATATTTCCAAACTACTTCTAAATTACTAAATTATGTATGAGCTGCATACATGCATGCAAAGAGGATTGAGTATGAAGGAACTCCTAAGACAAATTATGCATAAAAGCCATTAACACAATGATAAGGAGGAAAAACGTCAAACAAAACAAGCAACTGGTGCTGTCCATCATTCTGAAATCAATTCAGTTCCAAAGTATAACAAAGTTCAGTTTTTTACAAGACAAAATAAAATTTAAAACGCAATGACTCAACTCAGATGTTGCTGGTAAACCTGAATCTACAAGTTGCTGAATTTTTTACCCTTAAAAAAAAAGAAAAGTTAAAAACTGGGTCACGAGAGAGCAAACTCATCTGGGATCAGGCGGTGAGGTGAAGTCCCTCTGACTGCAGGAATGTTTATTCTGTAATTTGTATTTTTTT
Source organism: Oryzias sinensis (assembly GCA_037389245.1). Taxonomy (NCBI): domain Eukaryota; kingdom Metazoa; phylum Chordata; class Actinopteri; order Beloniformes; family Adrianichthyidae; genus Oryzias; species Oryzias sinensis. Next base: position 27,098,909 of record CM074492.1, read on the forward strand.
CCTCTGAACTGGTTGCCACATGACTGCAGGCAAAAAGCCTTCCTGCAAAACTGTCTGCAGGGAATCACTTGTAAAAGCGTTCATATGAACTCACGCTCAGTCACACGCTTTAAGACCAAATATGCGTGAATCTCAACTCTATTTTGGAGCTGAGACGTCAGCTGCTTTTCAGGTGAGAAAAAGAGGTTTTTTAAGGACAGACATAAAAATATAACCAGGCGGATGAAGACGAGTGTTATTCTGCTTCTTTACTTCAGGTCTTGTATTTCGTAAAATGTTGCTGCGACACTGCAGACTGGAGAAGTTACCTGAGCTGCCTCTGAGATCTTATTGGTTTATAGAAAATAGACTTGAATTTAACCAGTTTCAACCTGTTCTCTGTTTTCATAGGACTGTATTGAAGAGGATTAGTTTCAAAAATTGATTTGTTAAATATGTATGGAGAATATATCATCTGCATTTATGATGCATGCAGAATCCTATCTGTTAATTTCAAACAGACTTTAGTTTGATGAACTGGAAGACTGAGTGACATATTTAAATTCTAATTAAAGTTTATTCAGACTGATGAAAATGATGTTTCTAACATGGTCTTAAAGCACTTTTGTGACCATTACACATATAAAGTTAGGCTTAAAATTGCATTTCTGAGTATCTTTTAGTAAGTAAGTAAGTAAGTAAGTAAAGTAAATTTTATTTGTATAGCACCTTTCACAGAGAAAAGTCACAAGGTGCTTCATAGGTTAAAATATGTATATATACACATATAAGAAACATAAAAATATAAAAGATAAAGAGCATAAACCACGTAAAACAATCATCTCAAGCCCAATAAAAGCAGTTTCAGTTAAAATGCTTTGCAATTTCATTCAAAGCATTGTGAATCAGGAGCAGACGATAAAATGCTGTTTGATCAAGACTGTGTTCTGGGCGGGTGCCTGGTCCGTTCAAAGAAAAAGCTCTCAGGAACAGCGAAGGGAATGTTGGTGGAAGCAGTCCTGCCCACAAGTCAGAGGTAAATTTCCAATTGTAATTGGCTGAGCGTGGAGATGGTGATTGACTTCAGTAGGAGAAAGTCCCCGCCCTCCCCAGTTCGTATCGGTGGGATGGATGTAGAAATGGTCTCATCCTACAGGTTCCTGGGCGTCCATCTGGGCAATAAACTGGAGTGGTCGGTCCACAAACATAAGGCGGTCTAACATAACAATCTTTTTTTTTTAAATTACTTTATCCATCTCACAGTAGGGAAATTGTTCTCTGCATTTTGGCCCATCCCCCCCCGAGGGGGGGGGGGGGGGGGCAGCCTTTCGGTTGTTGGACAACCTGCTCTACCGCCTGAGCTAAAAGGCCATGAGCAGACTTCCTGAGGAGACTCAGGTCCTTCAATGTTTCCAGCAGGATGCTCCACATGTTCTACCAGTCTGTCATGGCGAGCACCATCTTCTTTGCTGTAGTGTGCTGGGGTGCTGGCATCAGAGCAAAGGATGCCAACAGACTGGATACATTTATTAAAAAGCAGGGTCTGTTATTGGCTTCAAGATTGCCAATCTGGAGGAGAGACCAGGCTACTGGCAAAATTGCGGACCATCATGGACAATCCCTCCCATCCTCTCTACGAAGTGGTGGACAAACTGAGAAGCAGCTTTAACCCTTGTGCTATCTTAGATGACCCCACCCTTACATTGACGTGTTCTCCCTACCATGACAAAGGTGGATAAAGGTGGAAAGATTTCATGGACACCAGTGAAGATCACAAATCATTGAAGAACAAAGGTTCAGCACACTGTCTAGTGCCGGGGTCGGTAACCCGCGGCTCATTTTCATGTTTGAAAATGTAAAATGTTGGGGGAGATAAATATATTTTTTGTTTTAATATGGTTTCTGCAAGAGGAAAAACAAGACAAACATTCTCAACGTTTTCCTATGCTGTAAAAATATGCAGGATAAATATTGTCACGCCCAGCAGGTACGTCACCTGCAGCGCGAAATCCGGGAGCCAAGCTGTCAACAAGTTGAGCTTTCAATCAACTGGCTGGGCTAGAGAACTGTCCGAACTGCCCCAAACACTGCATGCCTCCAAACAGTCTCAGAGAGAAGGAGGCAGAAAGACAAGCTGTAAACGCAGTCTCATTTCCAATATAACAAGCCCATTTATTTTGAACACGTATGACATTGAACATTGCACAGAGGTCATCAACCTCTCCCCCTCCCACACTTATGGTACAACATAAAGAAAGAACATAACAGGAAGAATAAACTAAGGTGGAACAACAAAACTGCCACATGAAAAAGAAATGTGGGCAAACAGAAACTCATGCTGAGCCCTAATTAGATCAGGAGACCGCATCCCACAATCCCCTGCTGCTAACAGACCTAAAACGCACATGACCGCCACTACAATATTAAATTTAAACATTTCAGTCAACGAAGATTTGCGTCATAGCCTGGGACACACGTTTCTACCAGCAGGGCTTTTATTTATTTATTTTACTTTTAGCGGACCGCTAGGCAGGTGGCTGATGGAAATCGAACCTGCGTCAGTTCTGTGCATTGCTTCATGAAGTTGAAAGCAAATATTCTGATCTCCTGCTACACAACAAAGTCCGATGGCTGTCCAGGGGTGATGTTTTCCGTCACTTTGTCGTCTGTCCTTTACATAAACGTGAAAACATTCCTGAAAAGAAAAGACCTGAACTACCCGCAACTGGAAGATACTGAGTTGCTCGAAAAGCTGCACTTTTTGTTGGATATGACTGTGACAAGCCACCTAAACCAGCTGAATGAAAGTCTCGAGGCGCCGCAAAAGCTTGAAGCTGTTTTGTCCTTCGAGCACAGGCTGACTGTCTTTGCCAGAGATGTACAGCGAAAGAAGAGGATGCTGCGGCGTTTTACCCGTGCACTGACTTGCTTGGCATTTGCACAGAAATCAAACTTAACCGTCTTCATTTGATTTTATATACTTTACCTTTTAAAAAGGCTGTTGATTTCTTTTTTATAAAAGCAGGCTGCGTTTTATTGCTCTGTTTAGTTCCCAGAGAGGGGCACGTCATCATGCACGTTCCATTTTGTTGCTTTTTGTTCGAATCCTCAAAATAAAAATGACATCATCAATCGGATTTCTTTATTGCATTTCTTTAATTTATCAAAGCAATGAAACATAATTCATTGATATTGTAATGAAGTTAAACTTGCAAAACAGAGCAGTCACGTGACACGTCGTTCTCCGCAGAATGCACTGCAGGGAAAATAAACATTTAATCATGAATGCTCATTATGTATTTGTAGCAACTTAGTCATTTTGATAGTAGGCTAATATACAGTAGCTAATATAGATACATATGCATGTGTTGCCTTCGTTATAAGGTTTAAATAGGGCTATTAATATTTTGCGGCTCCAGACATATTTGTTTTTTGTTTTTTTTGTCAAATCTGGATCTTTTAACATTTTGGTAAATGGCGTATACTTATATAGTGCCTTTCTTCCTACAAGGACAAAGCGCTTTACAGTCACAGACCCATTCACTCACTGGTGGTCGCTCCGCTGCCAAACACAGGCGCCTGCCTACCACCAGAGGCAAGGTGGGGTTCAGTGTCTTGACAGGACACTTTGACTCATGGGCGTGCAAGGCGGGAATCGAACCTGCAACCTTACGATCATGGAACGGCCGCCCTACCGCTGCCCCCTGCCATCAGCCATCAACTCATCTGGTAGAATTGTTCCCACAAATTTGCACTGAGTTACATTAAATCTTGGTTCATTTGTCTCCTGCTTAATCGTAATCTTAATATTAAAACTCCTGCCTGCAGAAACTATGTCCTGTAAAATGGCACAGGTTTTTGACAGTTTTGGCTAAAACTGCATAATTATAATTAAAAGACCCCTAGGAACGCTTTGAAAACAGATAAAAAATAAATTGAGTGGGACTCCAAGAAAAATATTCAGCGATGTGTAGAAAGACTCCACCAGTCTGCCACTGCAACAAGCTGGTCTCACCCTGTTTTAGGGAGGCACCATCCATCTACTTCTAAGTTCTGGAGGTAGTGAAGTAGAAAAGCCTTCTAATTTCTCGGCATTGAAATAGCCTCCAATGAAGACATGCGTGATTTTTCCAGTGACGGAGATTCCACACCACACCATCACACTCCCTCCACCAAAAGGTTCCTCTGTATTCTGTAGATAATCTGCTGTCATTTTTCTGCCAATCAGGAGTGAGCTTCCCTGTACCACATGATCTCTGGCTCAAGAGAATCTGTCAATCAGATGTTGGATGTGGACCACCCACTTTTACTGAGGCATCGGATTGATCAGTTTATAAATTAAATAACTTGCACTACAGGATCAAATATTATGAAATAAATTAGGATTAGCATGAAGATGTTAAAAAAGGACGCAGAGCAAGAATGGTGATTCTGACCAATAGAATGACTGAGTAACAGCTGTTTATTTCGGTATATGGGATTTTGGCTTCTTGGAACCAGCGGGTGCTCCCTGTTTGGAAAGCCGGGGGGGAGAAGTCACTCCTGTGGTGATGTACTCCTTTATTTAGGTTTAAACTTCAGCCTTAAAGCAATTTTCTGGGAAAACTGTTAGGTTCTTGTAAAAGCACAGTTTTCAATTTGTTGTTTGTTTGTAGAATCTTAAATTGTTCCTCTCCAGAAAACTCCAGTTCTCACGCAGTTAATGCATTGAATGCGTTATCTACACACGTTAACCCTACAACGCAACAACCAAGGGCAGAATCTGGACTCACCACTGAACATAAAGTTCCTCCGCAGGTTGAAGTTCCTTTGAATGTGTTGCTGACACCAGCGCAAACCAGCCGAACAGTGAGGGGCGATCATGACAGACCTGTCATCTTCTCAGGACAACCACGGTGACACCCTGTTATGTGAAACTCTGCCTGCACTTCGGAAAGGGTGCAAGAACTCACTTTAAACAATTGGATTTTTCAGCTCAGCATGGGGACAGATGGTTGGAGTCCACAGTAGCAGGGCCCATTTCCACAGAGCCTGTCGATCACATGTTAATTAGGCAGCAGACTGGGAGAAGCAGAGGGTACAGGCAGCCTGGATGACACATTCAACTGCAGGAAAAGTTGTTAGGAAGGGAGTATTTGGAAAACTTGGGTCCAGATCACACTAAGCTCATGCTGCTTATCCTACAAATGCCTGTTTACTACAAAGGTGGCAACATCTAAAAGGCAACAAAAAACTGCATATACTTTTTTTTATTGTACAAGAAATCACCTACAAACTTATTATGAATATAAAAACAGATGACTGCAATATGCATTTGTAGAAACATTTTGTTTAAAACAAATTACAAACAAGGCCTAAAAGAAGTAAAAGATTTATGGCAAAGAAGTTCATTTCCTGATGAGGTTTTTTTATTTTTTTAGCAGAATGCAAATGTTTCCTTTAATGAATATTTTACCAAATAAAGGCCTAAGCATTCCCCTTAACCAGGGATCCAGTTCCTGGTCCCTGGATGGACACCCACTGTAGCTAAGAGGAATATATCCTCAACCAAAATGATCCTCAACGTTGTCTTCTGATCACATTCCCATCACTCTTTCACTTCAGGCTTGAGTCTCACTTCAGAAGAAAAAAACCTTAAAAACATTTAACACAGTTTGTCTGAAAATTTAGAGAAAAAGTTTGAGCAAACTAGTGCCCTCAAAATTCCAACCAAAAGACATTTCTTGCTGACCATGCAGATCAGATTGTGCCGATGAGGCTCGAATGTTTGTATTGTTTTGCTTTTCCCATCAATCAGCAGATGCTGCAGCCATATGAGGGTTTCTGCTGCCGCACTCACAGCTGCAGATAGCAGCACACTGGTTTATTTATGAAAACCCAACACACTTCTGCAATTACACTTACGTTTAAAAACAAGTAATGCTTAATATGCTATAATATGGGGAAAAAACTCCAAGGAACTAGACTTAGGCACAAACGTGCAAACATATTTAAATTTTGCATCACTATTTATTTAGACCAGGGGTCCCCAATATATTGATCGCAATTGGCCGGTCAAATGTAAAGGAAGTGGGTAGATTGCGGGCCGTCAAAACTAAATAAAAATTAAAAAAATGCCTTCAGCCAAACATTATCTTCACAATTAAGAATGTCACTTAATTGACATGCAGAACAGCCAACCAAACATCTTCTAATACAGACACCACTCGACACGTGGGTTCAACAACCTAAGTGCTACACTCTGCTAGCAGTTAAGGAGATTTTCTTCCTGCTAAACTACTTTTTTTTTTTTATTTGTCTATTTTTAATTTGTTTACTGTTACAACAGGGGTTATGAATCTTCTTACACACAAGGTGTATATTTGTATAAACCCCTTATGTAATTTAGGCTAAACATTGTTCAGTTTAATTTTAATTATATTTGTAGCTGTTTTTTGTTGGACCGGATGGAAAAGAAGAGGAGGGAAATAGAGAGAGGGATCTTGGAGGGGGGGCCACAAAAAAATGGGGGTGGCTAAGGAAATAGGAGGGTGATTATTGAAAGGGGCCCAACCAGGAAATTTGGGGAGTCCCAGCACTCTAGGGAAAGACCAGAACCCAAACCACAGGGACACGGACACCCGCAGGCTCAGACGTGATGTGATCCCCGGCTCATGGTCTTGCCAGAGGACCCCCAGATCCCTCTCCCTGCACGGAGAGAGGGCCGCCGGGCCCAGGAAACCTGCAACCCAAGGCGGCCGTGGTGCAGCGGTAGGGCGGTCAACCCATGATTGTAAGATTGCAGGTTCGATTCCCGCCTTGCACGCCCATGTGTCGAAATGTCTTTGGGCAAGACACTTAACCCCACCTTGCCTCTGGTGGGAGGTTGATGCCAGAGTTCGGCAGCGGAGCCGCCGCCAGTGTGTGAATGTGTGTGTGAATGTGTGTGTGAATGTGTGTGTGAATGTGTGTGTGAATGTGTGTGTGCATGGGTGAATGGGACTGTGACTGTAAAGCGCTTTGGGCCTTCGAAAGAAGGTAGAAAGCGCTTTATAAGTATACGCCATTTACAGATTGCTGAGAGACCAGTTCTCCCTGCCAGGGATGGGGTAGGAACAGACGATCAGAGGTCCCACCTTCCTTGTGTAATGTATGTGTGTTTGTTGGAGTGTTTAATGTTGTGGGGTAAAGGGTGTGTGTACTAAAGGGTGCAGTAACATTGGCAGGCAAGGCACTGAGAGGACATCTCCTGATTGCTCGCCCAACAGTGGATGAAGCTGCTTGTCGGCCTTATTTTTTCTCAACAATAACCATACGTTTCTTCAAGCGGACCGTCATTATTGTTGACTGTTGGACATTAGACCAAACTCCAGTTCAGGTAGTTATCCCAAATAACATTTGAAACTACAGCTATGCTCTGCAATTTTTCTGCTTTTTAAAAACAAATTGAGTTCTCCAAGGTTTCATTCAAGCCGTCCTCAGTTTTGCTCCAAAAAAACATTACTAACTCGTATGTAAAGGACAGATTTACGACCTCCTATAACAGCATTTTCAAACAAAAGATGTCCTTGTGAGGCAGCTTCTGATCCCCTTTAATGCTGACAGAACAAAGGTGGTTCACAGCTGCATTAGTGGAAACCAAAGACCCGGTATGCGCCCACACAAACTGCTTATCATCCCAAAACCCAAAGTCTGCCTCCGTGCTTACAAAGAGGACACATTTGCAACAAAGGTGCATAATTACTGGCACTTTCAAAGGGAGTAGAATTAATATGGAAACGGAATAATTTTGTAACTGGAACTGGTGACTCTGAATGTCATGTTAAAAGAAAATGACAGGAAATGTTAAACGTCCCAAACCTGTGGTGTTCGTAACAGCGTGGCTGTCACGTTCCACCTCCAAGTTGGAATATTACAGACTCTAATTTTCTCTTCTTTTTTTTTTAACTGACCTACTTTCCCCATTCGAGCTTTGGAAGTTCTTTCTGACTTGAAGCTTTGGCCAACTGGTCCTGGAACAGTTCTGGGACAATTACTTTAAACTGAAAAGTAGGTCACACACTTATTGTGCTAGACTGCTTAATGAAGAGAAACATGGAAGGGATTCTTGTCATATATTTTTTTAAAGTTTTAAACCTCTGAAACCTTAAGAATTATAGCAAAAATGGAAGTGCCAAATGTGTTACTAGGAGCTGTTTGTCCGCCAACCAATTTATGAAGAGAAAACTGCTGTGCAGCAGCTCAGTGCTCATAAAAATGCTGGAAGAACCATGAACCTCCTTCCCCATGGTCTTCACATGTCCTACTGGATTCGCTTCTGCGGCTCATGTGAAGTTGACATTGATGTGATCACAGAGTTTCCCTCAAACACGACAGTGACCGCCGTCAGTCGGTGATCTCTAAACTGATCTGACAGACAGCGCCAGTCCCCTCCGCTGACCTGTCACACCTCAGAACCTGACCATTGCTGCTGCTCTTGAAAAGCCTGCGTCCATCATCTGTTCCCCGACGGTCCTCTTTAGTGTCACAGTGGTCCAACTGGTGACAGACCAGCAGCTGGATTTTGTCAGAGACTCATTTATATAGAAGTCGACCTTAATGCCTTTGATCCTTTTCTGAATCCTTATTTTCGTCCTCTTTTCTGTATTTTCAATAAAGTTTGAGCCTCATTTCGGATGCCTAGCATGAGATTATTTACATCTTTGGGTCTTTTGTGTTTTACATCTCTGCAAGGATTTTAGTACATCTAATTTTTATTGGCAGTTTATTGCACCATAGGCCCATTGGATCACACACACAGTAGAGTAAAACACACATTAAATGAAAAAACAAGTAAGTTAGTGAAGTAGTTGGGCATTCAGTATGCAGTGCCTCCCCATGCACACACACAGACACACACACAGCAGTCTTATGGCAGCGGGTACGAAAGGCCTCCTGTATCTCTATGTGGAACTCTGCAGAAGGCGAAGGCGGTTGCTGACAGGACTCGTTTGATCAGAGGATACTGGCGGTGGCTGGTGTCCGCCAGGATGCTCTTCAACTTTGCCAGTATCCTCCTCTCCACCACCGCTGGTACATGTGATGTCTTTGTCACAACTGCCCTAACGGGGGGATACGGGCTGCTCGCAAGTGAAAAAGGGGCAAACCTATCCCTGTCGGCAGGAACATTTTTGGACGGCAGGCCACTCGAGCTTGTGGAGCATACATGGTCAGGTATATTTTTTCCATGAGCATGCTGTGAGCGACAGTTCATAGTGAACACCTATACAACATGTAAGAGTGTGTAAGGGTATGTTTCATTTTTTCAACCATCCTGAACCCTGTGCACTGCGCAAGGAGCCTGCTACTGCTATTTAATAGATAAGTGCGCGCCACTTGCGTGCTCCATCCTTACTGCCTGACTGTTAGAAATGAGGATATTAGACAGAGTGTCGTTTGTGTGTTCATCCTACAGACACATATGTATCCCCTGCACACCCCTATGCGTGCAGGATTTGTGCACGGTCAAAAAAGAGCTAGTAAGTGTAACTCACTAATAATAGTGTGGCATAGGGGCACCGTACGACAGCATCACTCATAGGTCATTGGTTATGTGTAGTGCACACATCAGGCTCGGAAACGCACGTTATGTCGACCACTTTTCATAAAAGTCTATGCAATAAACACGTGTACATGCATGTTTCACGGTTCTGCGTTCACGCCTTCAAGGGGGTTAGAAAGTCAGTTTTCGGGCTTTGCGTACAAAAGGTGTGTCAATGGAACACGTGCTGAAAATGAACCCAGGTTGAACTTTGACCAATCAGGGACTCAGCTTTTGTAATGACATATGGATGGCGTCCTTTTCAAAATATGGAAGTGCCAACTGTTTAAAAATTTATCTTGAAGGTTAAAATAATAATTACTGTGTTTGTGCCCAGCTGGAACTATATGACACCAAGTGTTTCATATATTGGAATTGAACTGTGAAAGATAAGCCAGGAGCAAGATTTGCACCAAGCCTCTTTCAACTGTAGGTACATGCGCTAGTCGGGTAGCAACAGTGCAGTTTGAGGACGTAATGCATGAAGCACCGTTCAAGAAACCATGTTTAAGAACCCACACATGCCTGATGTAAACTTAGCGTAACTTACATTATCCGTACGAACGCTTCATTATATACTCAACACACATACGTGACAATAGTATGTTCCATGAGGTAGCTGCACAGGCCTCAAGAGAACTACAAGACACACCTACGCTCCCCTTAAGATGCTGCCTCTACTCTGTTTGACCCTCTACGGCCCGGGCAACGCAAAAACCTCCAGTCCCCCCCCGTCTGAGTGAATGTGACTAAGTCTCAAAGAAGTGAAGGTCTTGTGGTGTGGGGATGGTTCTGTATGATAAAACAAATGGCATAAAATCATGCGCAGAACTCAGGAAAAGAGCCTCAGCCTTGGTGATCCTGCCCACTTTAACACTTAGGCTTCCATTCTGTCTTGAGGGGTTCCCCAATGTCTAAACCCTCTGTCTGAAATAAATATGATTCCCTGCCCCTACAAACCAAGTGTGCAGTACTGTGTCAGTGTGAAAACAACCAAAGATCAGCAAAATCAATGTAGTTTCAATGCCCCCCCCCCCCCCCCCAGTCCTGTTTATTACTACCTCTCTGCTAAAAAGCGTGTGTGAGTCCTGTCCAGAGACCACACAGCTGCAGCATCGCTGCGGCACAGAACTACGCCATGTATCCAATGAAGCACCCTCAGCCTCCTCACTTCACTTTTACCTGCAGACTGAAGGTTGGCAAGCGCTAACTTTGAAGCCCTTGAAGGCTGATTGCTGCTGTCCTGCTCAGCCAGTGACTCTCTCCATGCACACACATCTGAGCACCTTCTGGTTGCTCTGCAGTCTGGGGGTGTTGAAAGCCCACAAAACACTGATTCATGTTTCGCACATACATACACACCCCCTAACGCACAAACATGTTACCAGCCACAGTTGGAGCACAGCAAGCTGTTTACATGAGCCTGCTTCTCCCTGTGCTGCAGTAGAGCCTGTCTCTGTGTATGTAGGATCTGAGCTGCACAGACATAATAAGGCCTGTTCATCCACCCACAGCCCTCCACACAAACACACACTCACACATACAGACAGTGCAGGTAGTCAGCATTTTGCTGCATCATGCCTTGAGATTGCGGGAGAATCGGTGGGAGGGCTGCCACACACTCCACTAAAAGATATAAATCCAGTTCTTGTCCAAATCATAGACCTGGTCAATCTTTAGATGTCACTACAATAGAAAAGAGTTTAGAAAGGAAACATCAAAGAAAGACATGAAAAGCATTTTTGTTTCTCTCTTGAGAACAAAACTCAGCCTTCTCTCACTGACTTTGTGTTCAAGTTAGAAAACACAGATCCATTCATACTGGATGTGTGTGTCACATCAAAAACCTCCACCTTCAGCTCCACTCAACCACTTCTCATTCAGGAACAACACGTACTCTTAAGAGACTTATTCCGCCAAGTTTTCCACAGAACTGAACCTTAAACCAAAACAATATTCACATCAATGCTGTTTATTTGTATTTAACCTTTATTTATCCAGGCAAGACAGATTAAGAAAGGAAATTCTAATTTTCAACTCAAGACCTTTTGAGAAACAAAAATAATCATTATAAAAATAGGATAAAAAAAGAAAGAAAAAGTTGCAGGAGTGACATAGAACAAAAATCAGGATAAAACAGCAGTAGCACAGACAATCATTAAAAAAATAATATTACTACAATCATCTGAATCATAAAATTAAGGTAAAGCAACATTTCACTTTAAAATGACATCTAGGATTTCTTTTAAAAACTGAAATATGTCCTTTCAAAGTTTTTTTTTTTGTAAATTATTACATTCTCTTGGTGCTGCAGATCCAAAGGATAAAGAACCCAAAGAGAGTTTGATATAAGGAATGTTAACAGAAACAGTTTTGCAGACCGGGTGTTGTACATGTGGGATAACATGTGCAAAAGCTGGCTCAAATGAGGAGGAGAAAGGTCAAGGAGAGTTTCGTAAATTAACAGCAACCAGTGGATTTTACATCGAGTTAATAAGGAAGTCCAATTTAGTGAAGAGTATAGGAATGAGTGGTGGGTTTTGGAGGGAGCATTTGTTATATAACGAATGGCAGAATGGTGCAAATTTTTATTAGCTGATCTGTAAATGACATCACCATAACCAAACAAGGGGAGGATAGTCATTTGGACCAATGTTTTTCTTGCGGAGTAAGTGAGAAAGGATCACACTCTGGTCAATGTGGACGTTGTCTAGCCAGATTCCAAGATATTTATACTCTGTGACTTGATCTAGAGGAGTGCCATTAAGTGTGTTTATTTGTGTTTTACTGTGACTTTCATCTTGAAAGGTGCTATACAAATAAAGTTTATTATCATTATTATGAGTGGAGCTATCTGGAGGATCTGAAGAAACATGTCCCTTCTTGCCAAAACATCCTGCTGGAAGTAGTCATCAGTAGATGGTCCACTGTGGTCATTAAGGGATGGACATGGTCAGCAACAATACTCTGTGGTGTTGGAACCATGTTCAGTATGTACTAAGGGACCCAAAGTGTGCTAAAAAAATATCCCCACACCATGACACCACCATCAGCCTGAACCGTTGGTACAAGGCAGGATGGATCCATGCTTTCATGTTGTTGACACAAAGTTCTGACCCTACCATCTGAAGGTAGCAGCAGAAATGGAGATTCATCAGACCAGACAACATTTTTCCATCTTCTATTGTCCAGTTTTGGTGAGTCAGTGTGAATTGTAGCCTCAGTTTCCTGTTCTTGGCTGACAGCAGTGACACCCGGTGTGGTCTTCTGCTGCTGTAAACCATCTATCTCCAGGTTGGACGTGTTGTGCGTTCAGAGATGCTCCGCCCACAGAACTGCCACTTACTGGATATTTTCTCTTTTTAGACCATTCTCTGTTCACCCTAGAGATGGTTGTGGGTGAAAATCCCAGTAGATCAGCCATTTCTGAAATACTCAGAACTGACAACAACAACCATGTTCAAAGATACTTTAATCACCTTTCACCTCCATTCTGATGCTCAGTTTGAACTGCAGCAGATCGTCTGGACCATGTCTACACGCCTAAATGCACTTAGTAGCTGTCAAGAGATTGGTTGATTAGAAATTTGCAACGAGCGGTTGGACAGGTGTGCCTAATAAAGTGGCCGGTAAGTGTTTGTCATAGACTGTTTATAAGAAAAAATGTTTTATTCAAATCAAAACTAAGTAAACATCAGTTCTTTATTGTACAAAAGAAAGAGGACACCATGCAGTTCTTGTTGATGTGATATCAGTTCCTCGTGTAAAAATAGCAAACAACTTTAAAGGTGTAAAACGAGGTGTTGAACTAATTCATCATCCAAGCTGAGACAGCACATGACACAGAACTGTGAGGATTAAACTCAGAGCAATATGACTGAAACAGTAAACATTTTTGACAAATGCCTGGTTGACTTGCAGAAACGGCTTGCTGTCAGCTTATCAGCACAAAGACTGTAGCAGAAGGGAGGAAGGATGAAGCCAGATTGAGAATATGCTGATGTGTTGAAAGAGGTAGTAAAATGGAAAGACTCCCTGACTGTGCCCGTGGGACAACTTCTGTTCAGAGAACTCAGGTCTCACAGCACCAAAGATTTCCATCCATCCGTTTTCTGAACCCATTTTGACAATTCAACATCACGGGGATGCTGGAGCCCACCCAGCTGTTGTCGGTCAAAGACGGGGTTCACCCGTTGACCCTTCACCAGTCCATTCCAAGCTCACTGGAGAATCAGTTTTTCAATTCAGGAAGAAAAACAAAACCTCTAAATGATTATCTTTTTGCCCAAAACGTTCTTTAAAAACCATCTGCTATTATTCAAAATGGGACTTGGTAAAGTAGCATTTAATTACACCACAAGTCAAGTTTTAGAACCTTTCAATGTTTGCAGTTTTTCTGTTGAAAGTTTTCAGAGTAGGATGTGTATGTAGGATCTATGCTTGTTGCCCTCTCAACTGGAAAAAAAATGAACAACTGGTGTTACAAAATGAATATGGTTTATACTCTAAGCTTTAGGTTTATCAATGTTTCCCCCTTAACAGATGGAACAGCTAAATGCAGTCACAGCATTCTTTCATCCACAGACATCGAAACTGCAGTTTTCTGGATTGCTAAAAATAGGTATAGTTGAAATGGCTTCATATACATGCAATTGAATCGGTTAGTTCAAAAGGGGCCCAAGTCCAAGAGGTTTGTTTTTCCAGGAAATGATTATAATTGCATAGCTTAAAGGGAGGCTACACCAAATGATTCATACTTTACCCAGATTTAGCACCAGTTCATAGCTTACAACTGCTATAATATGAAGCACCTCACTTTTATCATTTCAGAGGACTAGCAAACTAAAGTCTCTGGACTTGGGCCCTTCTTGAATTAAACAGGGATGCTGCCATATTGGATAACTAGTGCTGCCATCTATGGGATAAAGCTAAACCCATCCAAGAGAGGACTAAGTCCAGGATATTTGCACTTAATGCATTTTAAATGTCAAGCATAGTCAATACGTTACAACAGATTTGGGTCTTTTTTGCACATAATCAGATAGCTTTTCCTTTGAAGACCACAGAACATATAATATCTCTATTTAGAAAAATTGTGGACTTGGGCCCCTTTTGAACTAACCGATTCAATTGTACGGATGTAAAATTCCAATTACTGTTAATAGAATAGAATAGAATAGAGGTTACAACCCGAACAAGATCAGACATACAACAGAAATACACACACACAGTTCAGGTGACAGGTCATGTTACATTTAGCAACGCTGGGGCGATCCCCATCCGGTGGTCTTGCGACTAGTGCGACCTGACTGATTACAAATCGCTATGAAATTTAAACCAGGCCTAAGGCTTTATCAGCCTCTAATAAACATAAACAGTTTAAAGTTGCTCATGTGTTTTCTACCAGAAAGCCTTTTTGTTTCATCAAAAAACCTTTTCAGTTTTAGGTAGCCTTACCATCTTTTTAATGCTGACATTTTCACTACTTACTCTTCAAAAGTACCACCATGAACTGGAAAAATGACCCGGATAATTGGGATTTCTAAAACTTTCAAAAGTTCCCCAGGTTCCAAAGCTTACAGTCACATGATCCCATTCATCTCTTCACTCAAAATGCACCAGGAATATTGGACATCAAGGCAGGATTTGAAATAACTCTTCAAGTAGTCTTAATCCCGAGTAGCCTTTTCAGGTAGAATTTAAATGACACTAATCTCAAAGACCCTCATCTCTGGCCTGTAAGGATAAAGTGAAATTCTCCATGGGTACACAGACAGAAAACACACAAACTCTGTCAGTGAGACCTGATGTTGAGGTGAATCCAGAGAAAAATCACCAATCTAGACGGCATCTAAGGAAACTGAAACCTAAAAATAGTTGGTTGTTCTTCAGTGATGGCAAAAATGTGCACTTTTAGCTGTTTTGAAGCCTATAAAGAACATGCATCTGAGTATTCCTCAACCACTAAAACTAACAAGTGCAGATATCTGCACTTTCTCCTTAAAGGTCTGAAATCTGTGTGGCTGCACGCAGCTCGACCTCTTTCAAACACGGCCGAGCCACAGATGCATCATGTAGTGACTCATCCTTTCTTCCCGTGGAAGCTGCTGAACCTCGACTCGTTCCAAATGCAACTGGACCGACCCACCGAGGAATTCAGAACCTCCCAGCAGGTCATTCTCCAGTAAAAATAATAAAACTGAATATGAGAGTTAGAAATCATTGTTCAAAACAGCAACAAAATCTGTTGCCTTTTCTAGTTTTACTGTAAACATTTGGTGAATGAAGCCTGTGTTACTCCATTGACTGTATATGAGAACTGGACTGAGTGACTCCCCCTCCCTCGCATTACAAACAGAAAGTATCCGCTGGTTCCAAGAAGCCAAAATCCCATAGACTTCAACAGAGAAATAAACAGCTATTACTCAGTCATTTATTGGTCAGAATACTCATTCTTACTTTGCTTCAACACACTCACACGCTCCAGTTCTCACACAGTCAATATGTCACTCCATGAACCAAATGCGCCATCATCGGGAAGCAGATCGTCTATGGTCCTGACTTTATGTCCAAAACGGACATGAAGCTGCCAGATGGTGGAAACCAGACCGAAATGTTAAGGTGCATGCTTCAAGATTTATCTATATTTTAAAAGGCCCAGACAAACAGACAACAGAAAACAAAACGTAGGATATTAAAAATCTGCAGAGGATGGCATCTCCTGATTAAAAAAGAATCAATGTGCTGAGATTTTTTTCAGATATTAATTAAAAAAACAATAAAAAATAAACAAGAAGAAGAGTAAAAATTGATCAGAAGATGGGAAATTGTGAACATTTAAATATTAGTTTTGTGTTTGAACATCTTTGTCGTAAATAAGTTTCATTTGCATTTTTTTATGCTCAGTTGCAACTTTAGTTGTGAAGTATTTAGCTGCACAGCAACAGGAAAAACACGTTGTTATGCTACTTCAATCTACTGCTATCTGATTTGAACACAATTGAAAAACCAAACAGACAGCTTTATTAAAGTTGGTGCATACCTTCTGCTAATTCGAGTTCATGGGGATGATCATGGTGATCACAGCTCTACTCAACCTTTTGACTGAGCATGCTGAAGAAAGCCTGAGTGAGGAGTCAGGTTAGAACCCACTTGGAGGTTTCCAGGCAACAGCCTCTCTCCTGTGGGATGGAAGCAACAATGCCGCTGAGTCAACTCCTTCAGCAATGCTCGCCAGCAGCCCTCATGACTCAGTTTCTGTCTTTTCTTCCTGACTCCCACTGGCAGAGCACAGAGCTAATGAAGCAGCGCACTGCTGGGTGTGGAGGCTGAACTCCCAGCTGCATCAGCAGGCTGAGGAGGGCTCCTCCAGGTACTGACTGGAAGCTGCAGCGTGGATCGCCAACGTTGACAGCTGCAACACGACTGTCTGCAGCAAAGCATGTGCATTACAAAACAGAACTGCAATGAGAAGAAGTGCTCGAACATCTGGATTTGCAACCCAGCAATGCTGCAAACAGTCTCTGAGATGAGTGTGCAGCATGCTGCTGTATTTCAGAGATAAACTTCTCTGGGAAGTTAACTGTGGCAGTGCTCCCTTACAGGTGAGCCCATTTTATACAGATTTTACCACTGGATATCTCATCAACAGCTGAATCCAGCATAAACTCCCCATTTAAAACAAGTTTCAGGCTAACGATCCATGACAGAAAAAAAGGATAAACATGTTTCTAGCAGCTTATGAATCCCAATGTAGACCCAGTTTTTATACATTTGCTACTTTGTGTTTAGGGAAATGATGTCATGTGCTCACTAGAGTCTGTTTGTGCCTTACTCAATGTCATGTTCTTCCATTCAGATCATTATAGTTAATCTATTTATCACAAAAAAAACTAAGATTTAATGAAAGAGCATCAACAAAAGCTTCATCCCCTTGTCGTTTAGTTTATATTCCACCCAAACTGTTCAAAGCTTTTCTTCTAACCTGCATTTTACCATTAAAGACCAACTCGGATGAAAATGTCTGTTTTTGGTCCTTTTTAACAGGTTCTTGTGGCATTTTTCACAGACTAGAGGACATATTTGAAGAAAATCAGCTTAAAAATGCATTTCTGAGGATTTCTTTATTCAAATCTTTGTGAATCAGGAGCAGATGAAAAAATTATGTTGGAAAAAGGTGGTATTTGTGACGTAGAAAATATACAGGGTGGGCCAAAGTCCCCCTGCTATGCTCTATTCTGATGCATCCACTGTACGTCTTTGTTTTCCTCGTCTGGGCTGGAATCAGAATCTAAACTGTACGGCTGGATAGCTCAGATATTCCTCGCCGTTTTTGTTCCACTGCTAATGTTAGGTTGGGGTTTTGAGGAGCTGTAAGGTAGCGGGAGAGCATGTAAACAGACACCTCTCAGCAACAGGGAGGGAAAGGGGGCGCCCATAACGCAGAGGTGAATTTCTAATGAACTTCTGCAAGTCTGCAGAAACCTTTTTCCAAAAAACTACACAGATTTTCTGATTTTGGCTAAAAATGACAATCAAAATTAAAAGACCACTCACTGGGAAAGCTTTTGCAATAGATAAAAATATGAAATGTGATCAATTTTTAATATGCTTTCAAATGTTTTTTTATGATCTTGTTTTTGAAACAGGGCTGTGGACAAATTAAAGATCAGCTTTCTAATCTCTTCTTTACCCCCATAGTTCCTGTAAAAAGCATCACCTGTGTGAGCACATGTAGAGAAATGAGCTTTTTGACTTTCAGTTGGAATTCAGAGAACTGAAAGGATTGTGGAAACCATCAACCTCCTCACACTAACTAACACTAAGGGTTCTGTGGTTTTGTTCGGTTTTGTTTTTGGTCATGTTCTGAGTCGCCCTCAGTGACACTGGTTCAAGGTTAATCATGATCCACAGCTGTAGTCATTTTAGATTATTGCCTAAGCCTATTTAAGTGTCTGGTTTTCAGTTCAGGTCATCTGCTCTGTTGTGTCACCTTTTGTTGCTCCATTGAGGTTGGCTTTTTCAGTTTGTTTATTAAATGCTTTATTTTCTGTCACCATGCCTGGGGGGTATTCCAGGAAGCATGTTTAAACTAGCCTGACTTTAAGCCTGAACTCTGGCTGAAATCCGCCTGAACTTGCTTACTCTGGGTATGTCGGTTCCAAAAGACCGGATATGAGTTGGCGTAATTGCGCTCGACTTGGTAACCCTGGGTTAATGGGCGTGCACAGCAGGTACATAAAGACATTCTCAATGGATCGCCGATTTCTGGAGTCACCATGGAAACGCGTGGAGAAAAAAAAAAAAGAGCGCAACACCTGAGACGGAGTCTAAGATTTTAATGACGGCGGATAAAAATTATAAGTCCATCAAAAAAGTAACACGGCTGAAAAATAATTTAAATAATTTAGTTAAATTAATTCAAACTCAATAATTGTTTATACAACTCAAATTTACGTATTTATCTAACTAAATGTCACATTACTCCATTAATCTTTTTTCCATCTTAATTACTTATATTTCTTGAACCTTCATATGTCTAAGTTTGAGCCGGCAGATATGCTCATTTTTATAACAATAAAAAGAACAGAAAAAAATGCACGGAGTGCAAAAATTCATCGTAGAATATTCCACCACAGTCATAACACACTTATGTGGTAGGGGTGCTATATAAACTCATCATCCATTCCTTTACTCTCACTCATGGTATAGAGACGTAAGCATAGTAGGACAAAATAGCTCGGCAAAACATGGTGAAACACAGTAAAACAGCTATACAACTAAACACATTTTGTAAAAAACCCACACTTAAACCCAAATCTGTCCAGACAGGCAAAGGGAATGATATCCCAGAATCCCTTGCGGTGCCGATCTAACAGCAGCATCAAAGTTACACCTACTTAATTGAATTAATTTGAATGAAAGGAAAATAATTGTCTGAAAACTATGTGTTATTTTTAAGGTGACCTAACAAAAAAATGATTTATCTTAACTGAAACAAATAATTAAGTTAGATCAAAGTAAAAAAGTTTATCTTTCCAACATCCATATGTGATCTTATCATCCTCTCATGGTGGAAAAAGTATTATCTGAGCTTTTTCATCCACTAAATCATCTTCAAATGGACACGTCATGCTGCTTCACCTCTCTGTAAACAAACTAAGCTTCAACTAAACCTGCTCCAGACCAGGTTATGTTCAGAGCATGAGTTGCCATGGTAACTTGACCTACCCTGAAACATACCTCCATTTCTGGAACCGAAAACTGAGGTTATCAACTTCCTTAGCCTCAAACTTATCGTGGGAGCTAGCATAACCTGCTTTCTGGAATACCATCCTGGTCTCCTGCATTTTGGGTCCTCCAGCACCAGTTCCTGACGCACACCACTTGCGTCTGTATCTGATCTTGTAGATCAAATTCCAGCAATTGATTTGAACTAATGGCAACCAATTCTGTCTAATAATAGAAGATGTAACTGGTTACACTGGAGATGCTGATCTGACAGATCCCTGCTTCTTTAAGTTGGAAAGCAGGTTCTGGACAAATGGTCATTAACTTTTGAACAGCAAAAATAATAAATCTGTGCAGACAACAAGACACTTTCATTCCCTGATCAAGCTGGTTTCACTTACTGATACAGGTCTCAATACAGTTAGGAGAACCAACAAATGCCTAAAACACTAGAAGTGTCTTAAACATTCACCTTAGAGCATAATTCACATACAATGAAGTCCATCAGGTTTTAAACATAAGATTTTAAAAAAGGATTACAGAAGCAGATTGTCTTAGGAGTAAAGATGAACAGTGGCTCCCTCATCTATAAAGGAGTTCTCTGCACATACCAGAGCCACTCATGATCTCTGTGCTTGATTCAATACTTTTCACTCTATATATCTAGCAGCTCCATGGCCCCAAAAGGGCTACAGCAAGTTCTGAAGATGGATGGAAAGATGGATGGACAGATGGATGGAAAGCGTCCACAGCTTATTCTCCAAACCTATGCAGATGATTCTCTGCTTTAACTATTAGTTGAATCAGATGAAACAAGCAGCAAACTAGATTGCAATAAAAAAGAACAATCCAATACTGACTCCTCACAAACTGCATGACCAAATCTGACCTCATCTCTTCCTTGTTTTTTTAAACATTTTCATTCACTCTCAGTCATGTGGATCCTTCCCAGACTCGTTCACATCTAGAGTTGGAGGCAGAAGTCCCTGCTTCATTTCAAGAAAAAGAATCATCTCCAGCTTTGGACTTAAATTCAAACTTTTACTTAAAACAAAATGTATTCTACAACCCTTCAGCCAAAGTTTCATGGAATTAAAATATTGGATCAAGTAAACAGGATTGATTCATTGGTTTGATTTGTGGTAAAAGCAAAAAAAAAAAAAAATAAAAAAAAATAAACAGAGGACAATCATCCTTACCAGACAAATCGCTAATTCATGTCGAAGGTTCTCGCAGACGTACAGTAGTTCTGCTTTGACTGTACATCCATGAAGACGGTAAACACTTCAATGCACCTGGAATAAAAACATGTCAGCTGTGTGACGGTGTTTGTAATCCTTCAGACAGACAGAAAAATGTCTCTTTGGGATAGCAGCAGTGATGCAGCATAAACTCTTTTTTTATTTATGCAAATTAATCGTAAAACTGCAAACCAATGACTAAAATGGTGAGAACAAAGACAAAAAAAAGGTTGAAATATCAGAAAATGAATATTGGAATCAACAAACACGTGTTTGAAAATATCTGCAAATCACAAGTCAGATAATTAAAAGTAGGTTATGATCCATAATATGAGAATTTAAATACTATTAAATTCACTTGGTTGTAATGAGGCTTTTTAACCAACCAGGAGATGCAGATTGTGGAAAATCTATTTTTTCTGCAGATCAAATGCAGAACTGAACTGAAAGAGTTGAGCTGGGTTGTGACACTGTTGGTCACATGAATCATCATAAGGACAAATCTCAAATATTATTTGGACTGACGGTAAAGCAGAAACTGCCCACTTTTAAACTGTTGTTTTTTTCAAAAACATCAGCCAAAGATGAGAGCAAACACCAAGCCGTGACGCAGAATGAACCACAGCAAGTGTTCATGCAGGTTTTGGTAAGAAAACCCCAACGGTCGGTCAGTTCTCCTCTATGGTCTTTTCTCTGCTGCAGCAGAAGGACAGAGACACACAGAGGAGGCAGACCATGATCACAGTTCTTCAACACAGGAGCTTCAAAAAAACAGAAATCTGATCCACTGCTCAGCACAGGGTTTTCCCAGCATCCCTCACACCACTTCAGGGCTCAAAATGTCCTGCAAGGCATCGCTGAATAATATTTATCATGCTCCAACTGCTGCCAGATGTTTCTATTAGAACAGCTGGAGTTCTGGAGAAATTGGAGGGAAAGAAACTGAGCCATTATGTACAGATAACATCACAAATGTTTACATAGATATGTTTTACCTCTAAGGGAGCTTATTTTATGTTGAATGTCTGCCTCAGGTTTCAAAATCCGTAGACATACAGCAAATAAACTGCTGATAAAACCCCCAAAGGAAAAAAATCCCTGGAAGCATGTGTACATTTAGTTTTATTAATGCCAAGTTTGTAACCAAATACAGTGGGGCAAAAAAAGATTTATTCAGCCACCAATTGTGAAAGTTCTCCCACTTAAAAAGCCTAGAGAGGCCTGTCATTTTCTCATAGGTAAACCAGAGACAAAATGAGAAAACAATCCACAAAAGAAACACATTGTCTGATTTTTTAAAATAATTTATTTGTAAATCATGCTGGAAACTAAGTATTTGGTGACCTACAAACAAGTAAGATGTCTGGCTCTCACAGACTTCTTATGGAAGAGGATCCTCTGTCCTCCACTGGTGTATTAATGAGACCTGTTTGAACTTGTTATCTCTATTAAAGACATCTGTCCACAACCTCAAACACACTCCAAACTCCACTATGGCAAAGACCAAAGAGCTGTCTAAGGACACCAGAATCAATATTGTTGACCTGCACCAAGGTGGGAAGACTGAATCTGGAACAGGTAAGCAGCTTGGTGTGAAGAAATCAACTGTTGGAGCAATTATTAGGAAATGGAAGACATACAAGACTACTGATAACTCCCTCCATCTGGAGCTTCCTGCAAGTTCTCACCCCGTGGGGTCAAAATGATCACAAAAATCCCAGAACCACACGGGGGACCTGGTGAATGACCTGCAGACAGCTGGGACCAAAGTATGAAAGGCTGCCATCAGTTACACACTACACCACCAGGGACTCAAACCCTGCAGTGCCAGACGTGTCCCCCTGCTAAAGCCCGTGCATGTGCGGGCCGGTCTAAAGTTTGCTAGAGATATCATTCAAACTTCCACCAAAATTCAGGATGGAGATCATTGCTTTAAATAAGCTTTCATCTTTGCAGCCATACTTCCCCTATGCTATTACTATACAGCCCTACAAAGTTCCAATCAGGTGATCAAATGAGCTGTGGGTGGCGGCGTGGGTGTGTGTGTCTTACATTGAAGTTGGTGACTGACTCAGCTGCATATTAACGGATGATGTAAACTTGCTATCAGCTGTGGGCATCATACAGCAGTTTGTTCCCCTTTCATTTCTCTTTTTTTTAACTCCAACATTCGAGACCCACGGCTTCTTATCTTCTGCACACAGTAGAATCACTTTTTAAGGTTATATTTATTTATTTACACTTTTAAACTGGTTCCTCTGAACGTTTTATGGTTAAAAGCCATTTCCCCATGTGGATGATGTGAAACAAAAGCCGACTAAAGAATTGTGCAAAACTGAGCAGAGGAGAAGGTAAATGAGGACAGAAACTGGAGGCAAAAGGGTTGGGCTGAAGACAACGCTGACCTTCCAGCAGCAGCTGAGCTCAGTTCAGGTGTGTTTTTTTCTTATTATGGGCTGCTGCATCTGTCCACCATGTCACTCTTCTCCTTGAATGACATTTAAGCTGCAGCCTCTTTAGATGCAACACAGGAGAACTTTCATCCATAGCTTGGTTTAAACTGACACCTGTCCAGACCTCCCTTTATGTGAAAAGTTGAAGAACTGAGAGGCTGTAGAGGCGGCACACTGACAGATAAACATCAAGTGAAAAGGCTGAAGAAATTGCTAAGACTGATAGTTGCAGAACAAACAACAACAACAACAACAACAACAACAAGCAGGCTGCTGCGTAAAAGAAAAAAAAAACACCCAACAGACAGCCTGACGCACCGAGGCGGCGCAGCGCGCACTGATGGCGCATTTTCCTAAAACCCGCATCCATCAGCCGTTGATGGATACATAAATCAAGACACGACGCAGACGGAGCAGGCGCGCAGCAGAGCGGCAGTCATGCAGCCAGCGTGGAGGAGGCAGGAGCGCAGCGTCTCCTCCTCCTCGGACCCGCCGAGGCTGCTGACGACGCCTCCGCGGCGCTTTCCTTACCAGTAGAGCAGCTTGTTGTTGAGGATGGCGGGCGTTTTTTCCGAGGCGCAGTTAATGCACCACATCGTCGCTGCTGCCGCTGATGAGCGCCTCTCTACCGCTGTAACATCGAGCTTTGAGCCCGAGGACCGACGCTCCGCTTCACGCTCCCTCTCTCTCCCGCGCTCCTCGATGGCGCGCTCCCCCGATCTTCCTCGTCACAGACGCATCATCGTCATCATCATCATCATAATTATCACTCCTACCAGACCCTCGAGTTCTCCTCTTCGGGGCCTCTTTTCTATTTCTTAGACCTTCTATTGGGATCCTCCACCTGAGGTAGGAGGTAACGACGTTTCACCAACGCAGTTATATTTATTCACAAAAAAGTGTTTCACTTCAGCAGGTTTCCTGTTTTTATCCTGGATTTATTAAAAGAAAAAAAAAACACAGACATTTGTCTTAATTTGGAAAATTTCCAAAATTAAAAACACACTTCATGTTAAAACTGTACAATACTCAAGCACGTCTAGTCCTTTTTTATTTATTACTTTTCTACCCCTTACTTAAAAAAACAAAAAACAAAGAGATAATATTCACGTTTGGCTACTCTTGCATGGAGCTACATTAGAATTAAAAAGGAGAAATTGTTATAAAGCTTTACTTATGAAGGATTAATCAAAATATTGACTGCAAACACATTTGAATTTGATCACATTGTTCTAAAATATATTGGTTTTAGCTTTAAAATGTGGTATTTTAGCTAACAATTATTTTTATTTTTTAAATATCTGAATATTGAATAGTGATATTACAGCTTACTACTTAAAGGCCGTGTCACACAGCCTCCATGTACATTTTGTGCATCTTGCACTGATGATTTATGCAACGGCATGGATGAAGGTTTGAAACAAAGCAGAAGATTACATGTATTAAAAAAACCTACAAGAAGTCACTAATAGAACTTTATAAAAGCCAGAAATGATTAATAAAAAAAAAAGTCACTTTTGCACAGTTGGCATGCAGAATGTGATGTGAATGTTTTATACAAATCTATAAACAGAAATACGTGCATCATCAGGTGTGTGAAATTGGTCATACATAAATATACGTGAGAAAAGTTGTGGCAACGTGAAATTTTCACTGATGTATCACGACTGATGACGTTAAAATTATGGAAGAAGTACGAATAAACCACGCAAACAACACGTAAATCAACACTACACGAACCGTGTGCAATAATTGTGCTGTCTATTTGCAATTAACTAGTGATTCTTGCATCAATTACGTCATTTTAATGTGCAACTATTCGTGTTCTGTTTGCCAGAGATGGAAGTCACATGTGTTAGCAGAAGAGGACTGTTAGGCTCAGCTTATAATATGATAGATACTTTTACCAACAGGCTCAACCGTGGAGCATCATTGGACTGGAATCAATGTCTGTTCTCCTGTCCTAATCCGTTCAGGTTTATGTCCATGCACAGGTGTTCTACATGACATCTCCTTCCTGTTGCTTTTGCATGCATCTCATTCTCCGTTTGTAATTGTCCACAAATGGCAACTTCTTGTTTTTCATTTGCACTTCCTGCAGCAGCCGCAGCATTTCCCCATTTTTCACTACCACGGTTCCTAAAACTGCTAATAAAATGGTGGCACAGCTGTAATATGTTTATGCCCAGGCTTCAAAGTCCCACAAGGGTCATCTTTTAATCTAGTTTCAGAGCGTTTGTTAGCCAAATAGAAGTTGTTTTTAGCCAAAATCAAAAAACCTGTGTCATTTTCTAGGACAAAGTTGCGGCAGCAGTTCATTATAAATTCCCCTCTCAGTTGTGTGCAGAACTGTTGGTGCGAAGTAAGCCCACCCCCGCTTCCCCACATCCTTCTACACTATGGCCTGCTCGTTTACAGCCCCTCACACCCCCAACCTAACACTAGCAGTACAACAAAAATAGCGAGCAATATTGGAACTATCCAGCCGTACAGTCCAGATCCAGATTCCAGCTCAGACGAGAAAAACAAAGACGTTCATGGATCTATTTGCCTGACAATTGAGCGGAGATGGGAGCTTGTGGCCCGCCGTCTTCCATCATCAGAAAAATGCCACAAGAACATGTTGAAAACAAAATTTTCATTGCAGTGTGTTTTTAAAGTGTGTGGGCTGGGCAGGTCTTTAGACAAGCTAATGTGGGTTTTCATGCAGAGATACCAAGCAGTCTGCTAAACTAAAGAAGAAAGTAGGAATGATGCTTATGTTTCAAGTTCAAAATCATAGAATATTAAAAGATAGGGTGCCTCTTAAAGGTTTGAATTCCATCCATTTAGTTCAATAAGGTAAGTGTAAAATGGCAGATCACTGCAGAAATCAGCAGGTGATCACCTGTTTTCATCCACCACTAGTGCTGCTGATATCAGAGCAATTGTTTTGGTGCTACCATATCCCCCCTCCCACCCTCCACTCTCTGTCCTTCCTTCAATATCAGGACAGTTACTGTGGGCAACAAAGCATGGAAAATAAAAGAGCTTGTCTTTAGTTTCCGTGGTAACCAGGGCCAGGGGATTATATCTGCTCTTTGACAAAATGTGTTGACCCTTCCATCCTCTTCGAGTCGTTGCTGAGAGTCTGCCCTTGTCTCCGAGTGCACACTCTTTCTACCCCTCATCCTTTTGCCCGGATTTCCTTTATGATGCTTTGGCCTACTTCTTTTTGTTGGCATTTGCTGTCTCCATCTTTGTGTCTCACTTCTTCTTCCCCCCATCCGTCATCTATCCATCCCTCCACACTGACTCGTCTGCCTAAGGACGAATTTCTATTATTCATTACTGCTTGTCATTAGGCCCCTCCCCTCCACTTCCTCCCCCTCAGCGGTCTCCCATCCCGTGTCTCCTCTAGTTTGTCAACTGAATGTTGATTCCTCGTGTTTTGGAGTGGAGACAGAGGAAGAAGAGAAGGTGAACCTGAATCCTCAGCGTACAGGTAAAGCCGAGCAGTTTCTAATTGTGCATTCCTCTTGAAAGGAGGAAGGATTTCAACACACATTATGACAAAACCACCAAAATGCAAAGAGTTTTACACAGACCTTTCTCTTGGAAGAATCACGGGAACAGAAACGAGCTGCTGTGGTGTGAAAATCAAGCTGCGTTACGATGAGCTCTGCAGGTCAACTCTGCTTCCTCTGGTGATGTTTGAGTCCCGCTGCTGAAGGCATGTGCTCTGTCAGGCTGACGTAGGCACAACCGTCCACACCTTCACGCATATCAACCTGTTTGGTTTAAGATATCCCAACTCTGTGACCTCCAAATGTCCGAGCGGTCCAGCACACAAATACAACAACTGGGAAGCAAAAAATCAACCTAATACAAAACCGAAGAGAAAAGCTGAAACGTTGTTGTTTAAACTTACAAGATGATTGACATTTCCTGCTTCGGCTGAAGTGAAAATCTGACATTGAATGAGCTCTGGCAAACAGTGACGTATTTACGTAAAAATTAGCAGACATGCTTTGTTCCTCAAATAAAACGTTCAGCAAATCTACAATTCTGATCTCTCAACCATTTCAACCAACTTTTTACTTTACGAAATATTTTCAGTTCCATGTGGAAGAACAAACAAGAACATTCCTGCCCACTTTTTTCAGATTTTACCCTTTACACAAAAAAGTCAGATTTGTAACCTTGTGGTCAAAAAACCCACATTGTGTCTGAACAAACTGCACATCAAATATACACAGCAGAGTGTAAAAGTACAATCAGAATACTTAAAGTTACTCCTAAAGAAAATCTTAAAGTCTAACAAAATATAACTACATACCTAAAAATAAAATAAAAATGTTAAAAAGCTTAATATGAGTAGATTGTCCTGTAGAAAGGAACAGTTCTTCAGATTTAATATAATTCTTTGCGTGTATAAAAATGATTGTATTTTCGTCTATGTAATTGTGTCCAATTTTTAAGTACTTTGCTGTTTTTTTAAATGTTGTCAATAAATTCATACCAGTTTTGTATTTTAAAATTAAATTGCTGCTTCTATGAGAAATATTGCAGTGCAGATGCAGAGCATCAATATGGGTTTTTCTGCAACACTACAAAACAAAAAATAGTAGCGAACATGTTTTTGAACATGTGAAATAAGGATTACCGGCCGTTACAGCTCATGTCAGCACAAATATGTGGGCTTTTGTTTAATGTTTGTTTATTTAAAACTGTTTATGTGGCAATGCTTCATATCCTTCTTTCTCACAAATATATTTTTCTTTATAATACACAGACATTTCAAAATCAACCTGAAGCTGTACAAAAGCTCCATTATTCTGTGAATTTTGTCATTTTATTTTATACTAAAAATCCCAAAAATGAAGCTCAAACAAGTTTCAGTTTCTATAGCAAAGAGTAAACATGTATAAACAGATTAAAATGCATAAATCCCAAACAAAGCAAGAAGAAGGTCAAAGCAATGAGGAAAAAACAAACAAACAAAAAAAAAAAAACAGGGAAGCACTGCGAAGTTCTGATAATTTATTCAGGGGATTCTTTAGTCCAACAACTATGTGTCATAACTCTTGTTATATTTTTTAAAACCAAACACTTCAAGCTTTTGGAAACCTCCACATGAATTTTTTTATGGGGGTGGGGGTGCCAGTGCCATTTCTGCATCATTGTAAACAATCGATGCTATTGGCAAACTCACCGCTGAGTTCACAAACTGCCAAAGGTTAAACCGCGCACACACAGATCTCCAGACATCAACTCTACAACTTTGGACTTTTGGCATGAATATTCAACCAATCAGCGTCTTTGTCCTGTCAGCCTCTCAATAGCCAATAAGATTGTAAAATGTTAACTGAATAGTTCAGTCAGATCAACTCTGTATTTGTATGAATTTATTTTCAACTTACTTCTTCTTTCTGTCTATGACAATTGTCAGCAGAAGACGCAGCAATAAACTGAAGTGTTAAGGGGGGGGGGGGGTGCTGTCTAACCAAATATCCTTCAAGATCACAGGGGTCAAGTTTAGTTGTGTGAGGGGTCATAGGGTTATCTGTGTTAATGAAGGGGTGGGTTGGTTTTAATTGAACTTTCTAGTTAGCTTTTAACAGGAAAGCTTTGAGCAGCTCAAAGCATGAAAAGTGCTTTTTTAAAATGAATAAATTGGTTGGTTGATTGATTGACTGATTGATTGATTCCATGGCACTGAATAAAGCGTTGATTCTTTTCCTCGGATTTTTAGCTTCATTCATGTTTTTTGCCAAAGAAAAGTGCTTATTCAGCTGTTATTCATGTTTACAGATGCTCAAACATTTTTTACAGTCACACATTTTTTTTCCACACAAACCAATTGGAGTTGAAAAAGAACTGAATTATTCTAAATGTAGTTTTTTTTAACAATGGTGAAGTTATAATTAGTTTTTTCAGGTGCAAAGTGTATTTAATTCAACTGCAAAAACACAGTTGACAGAAATATAACCCCATAGTCATTCTTTATGGATTACTTATTTTTGTCATTGAAACGATGACATTAGGTTTAAAAAAAAAACAAGTATGAAGTCTAGACAAAAGGAGGAGGGGGTTGCTCAGCGACAGTTGCTATGTAACAGATAGGGAGGGGCAGAAGGGAGGGGCTGGTGGAGTGCTGCAGAAGTCAAGTGAAGTGTTGCCATGACAACGCAGGTTCCACGCTGTCATTGTCCTATGTGTGTGTGTGTTGCTGGTTTTAGCATA
This sequence comes from Oryzias sinensis, assembly GCA_037389245.1. NCBI lineage: Eukaryota > Metazoa > Chordata > Actinopteri > Beloniformes > Adrianichthyidae > Oryzias > Oryzias sinensis. The sequence goes on from CM074492.1 coordinate 27,128,596, forward strand.
AAGTGGTGGGGGCGCTAGATTGGAGGCATATGGAAAGACTTGCCACATGCATAAACACAACGCACAACGCACATACACTCGTGCACGTGTGGATGTGCGTCTACATTAAACCCGGTCACATTTCAGGTTTTTTTATCTTTCAAAGAAGTGAGGACTCAACAAAACATGAGCAACACAATTCTAAATACACAGAGGGCATGGGAGGAAAATTCAACCTGACTATGCTCTCAAAGCTGAGGCAAAGTGCCCTCTACTGGCAGCAACACACACATTTTCTTCCAAAGACAGCAGATATTTTCAAGATAAACATAAATTCCGTTTTTACCACTATTAGTTTTTTCCGTCACAATTTAAGAAAATCCAGTCAGCGGGATTATCACCTTAAAATCAGATGTTGTGACAGCCATAAGGGCAAGGTCACCAGTCCACACATTACAGACATTCCACACCAACAAAATGGTTTGGTCAGGGCTTTACTCCTTTGTGTACTTTGGTTCACCTTCTTATTGAGCTTTAGCAAGTGGGTTACAGTTTCTACACATGTGCACACGTGTGACAATCACTGCGCTTGTTGGCCAGAAATCCCCAAAACACATCTCCTGACAAATGATAATGCTGCACACGGGAAAATCCTTCTCTTGTGACATTTGCACCCATTTAAATGTTTCACGTAGAACTTTGAGAGCAGGTCTGCTGGTCTGTTGATCTCGACTAACAGACAAACAGCTGGCCTCGTCATGAGCTTCTATCAAGTTCATCGAACAGTTCAGTGTGGGTCCAGGTTTGTCCACAGCTGTTTAATTCCTTGATGCCTAGCTACAGAGGCTTGTTAGTTCCAAACGGGATGATTAAGAGCTGGGATGGATCTAGACCAGTTTATATTCTCACCCTAAACGAATGGAGCCTGTCTGAAAGTGGAATGAGACCACCTCATTTGGGCCGGACCCAGTCAGCTTTCCAGGTCTGGACTACGGTTCAGATAAATGTGTTCACAGCAGAACACTTAGTCTAGACGAACGTGGGAAACAACTTCTGGTCTGCTTTAGCCAAACCAGACAAGACCGGTTGTGTCAAAGGTCATTTCACTTTAATCGTTAAAATGTTGTCCTCAACTGTACGTAACGAACGTAATTCGGGTGAAATTGGAAGCAAAAGAAGACCGCTTTGTGCTGATATGCAAAACTTTACAGCAGTTAAGTGGGTTGGTAGTTAATGCAACATAACTAAAACATGAAGCAGCTGATCTGAAAGAAGCGGCTTTTGTGTTGATATGCAACACTTGATGTTAGTGTAATGTGTGATAATAAGTAATAAGTGTTGATGTGTTGCATAACAATTTAAAGTTGCTTTTGTCCTCAGCGGTCGCAACTTATTCATGTTGAACGTGTAGATAAGTTATGGTATGCTAAAGAGTGTGTGTTATTTAGGAGTCGCCGGTGACATTTCTGGTGTTTAAATGGTTAAAGGAAAAATATTCTAACACAAACTGGAGCTGGATTATCCTATTGTTCGAACAAATCACACTATTACACCCACACAATAAAATACTGCAAAATCTTGATACTTGGGCAAATGAAAACAAAAATCTGAAGTCAAGCCACACAAGCAAGAGGGTAGGAGGAAAAGAACTTTCAAAAGAAATACTTGAAGTTAAAGAAATGATCAAATATGTGAAAAAGTCAACATCCAGAACACACACCAGTGTTGTTGGAGTGGGACAAAACTGGAAAAAATACCCCTGAAATAGTAAAGAATCTCACTGACTTGTATTCCTTTTCCTTAGTTTTAACACCTTGAGCTGGCTTTAAAAGCATTATGGCTCAAAAAAGACATTTGTTCAGCGTTAACCCTTGTGCTACCTTAGATGACCCCCCCCTACATTGACGTGTTCTCCCTACCATGACAAAGGTGGATAAAGGTGGAAAGATTTCATGTAATCCATGGACACCAGTGAGGATCACAAATTATTGAAAAAAAAAGGTTCAGCGCACTGTCTAGTGGGTCTAGATGACCCAACTCCCAATGTTAGAGTGCCTAGGATAGCACCAGGGTTAATGTGGACTGTGGAAGACAGAGCAGCTGGAAGGATAAACCCAAACGAAGACAAACTGTCTCTTTATGTTTTTGGGCTGATCAGAGAATGCTTCAGAGGTTTATTAAATGCAGCATACTTGTGAAAGAACAAACCAGACATGAAGGGTTTGATGTGGAAACAGGAGCAGTAAACAACCTCTTCATTAGTGCTGTGAAGAACAAAGCAGCCTTCATCATGATGAGCACATTGGACTTCTGCTCTTGTTTGGAACAGTGGCTGAACTTTTATGCAGTTTGGCTACTGGAATAAAAGTAATTTTGTATTTTCCTCCAGTCAACAGGAATTTGTATCCTATGACTCCCAGAATGCATTTCTCTGCCTGATGAACTTTCTGATTTCAGTTCTGGCTCGGTGTAAACCAGCCTAACCAGAGACCAGTTCTGGTTCAGAAGTCTAAACTAAGACATTGAATGTACAGATTGTGTTCCAGGGTGGAGTTCTCCCTAAACCTGCTCCCATTTGCATGAATGTTGTTGAGTCCTGAAGCCAAACGCATTAGAACCCATTTACAGCATCCCAGCTGAGCGAGCATCATTATCATGCCGTGTGGCGGCAGTGCAGCCTGTTGCTTAAGGCTTTTTTTTTCCGCATCGTCAGGATGCTGCACCTCAGACGTTTTCTGTGGTCTCACGTCTCCACAATCTGCTCGGATATCTCCTGTGTTTGTCCCAGCCGCCGTGTAAAACCAACAGAACTGCCTGAGGGCACATTTGGGAAAAAGCGTTACTTGGAATGTGGAAGTTGGTGTTTGAATAAAGAAAGTGTAAGAAAGGAGTAAGCTTTAGAGTACAAGTGAAAACTGTTGTGACCCCACAAGAAAATGAAGGGTTTTAAACAAAGTAGATTTTTGTTGTTGATTAGGCTTGTAGTGCTCCTGTGGGAACAGTTCTGAAGACTTTTCAAGAATATTCAGGTCCCTTGAATAATGCTGCCCAGAGAAACCAGGTTTGGATACATTGGATTTTGACTTCATTTTACTGTAATGTTTAGCCCTTGTGCTATCCTAGGCACTTTGACATTGGGAGTTGGGTCATCTAGACCCACTAGACAGTGCTCTGAAACCTTTTTTCGTCAATTATTTGTGATCTTCACTGGTGTCCATGGATTCCATGAAATCTTTCCACCTTTATCCACCTTTGTCATGGTAGGGAGAACACGTCAATGTAAAGGTGGGTCATCTAAGATAACACAAGGGTTACGATCTATACCGGGGTATCTCAAACTTTTTGTAGTGGAGGGCCAAATTAGGAACTCAACTTTAGACTGGGGGCCAATTTTGGTAAAAAAAAAAAAAAAAAAAAAGGATAAACAGAAAAAGTTGTTTTTAATAACTTTAATGACCAAGTAGCCGGATAGGCTCCAGCAGCCCCGTGACCCCGGAAGGGAAAAACGGTTAAGAAAATGAATGAATGAATGACCAAGTGTCATTTACAGTTAACCAGGCCCTCCAGATGTTTTCCCAGTTGCTGTTGGAGGTTTCTGTCCAGATCTTCTACTCGTCTAGTAATTGTATCATTTGATAGACTTACTTCTTCAAACTTTTTCTTTTGCTTTGGACCAACAATGTCAGCTACTTTCAGCATCCATTCTTTTTACAAACTCCCCGTCACTTAAGGGCTTGCCACGCTGGACCATTTCCAAAGCCACATAGCTACCAGCTTCTGTCTCAGCTTCACTGGATGTAGCCATTGTTGGAAACACATGTCATAGTTTTTATAATTTGTAACATAGTGACGATTTTTATTGATTCTTTGAGCATTGCATTTACCTGCTTGCAAATAAGGCACACGATTTTGTCCAGCCCATGAGGTACGACAAAATAAGCAATTATTCACTTACCTTGACAGCGCCTTTTCTTCCCGCCAACACAACATTTTTCCTCAAAGGAACCTGCCTTTGCTCTCTTTTATTGAGGGCCACAAAAAATCTTCCTGCGGTACGCCATTGGCCCCCGGGCTGCACTTTGAGAACCCCTGATCCATACCATTTATCTCAAATTCTAAAGAAACTCCAGTTAACGTGAGTCTTCAATCATCTAATCCACAGTTTGGTCATATTTAGCATAAATCCTAAGGATGGGACAGGTGAGGTACTGTATGTTGGTTCTATGCACAGCATTCCAGCACATAAGCACTTTCTTCTATTTTTCTATAGAGCAAGAAGCAGCACTGGTGAGGCACCGCCATTCTCTCTATGATGTCATCCTAGAGTCGGCATCAGCGGCGTTTCTGCGTTTCGCCCACGAAAACAAACAACCTTCCGAACGTTTGCAAGGAGGATGGATGTGTTCACATAAAAGGGAAGAGTGTTTGCTGATCACCGCTAGCTCCATGGAGAAAGTGAGCGTGTGGGCGGTGCAGGCTCTCCCTGGAAGGGGCGGTTCCTCACTTTCATATGTATGAATGTGTGGGTTGGAAGGGGCTGGTTCTCAGAAAGCAGGTTTTTAAAGGAATACTCAGAAATGTGTGAATGGATCAAAATACCGCTTTGGGCTTTTTTTGTAAGGAATGAACATTATAATACACCCAAAAGCTCAAAAAAGTAGTTGTTACATGATATGGGCCCTTTAACTAATTGCTAACCAAAAATGTGATAGACTGACAGCTCTAAAACATGTTAGGGATAATGCCCTTCATGGGGTCCATTGACAGAGATTAATGGACCATGTGGAGGCGTGGATCGTCACAAAATCCATTTCTTTCTGATAATCCACACTTGGGCATAATCCCGCTTATAGAATGTTAACTCACAAACAAAATAAATATTAAATCAATTATTGCTACTCACATCTTGCTATTTTTTAAGGCTTAAATTGTTTTTAACAATAAAATAATTTGATGAGTGACGTGTTGTCATGGTAATGGCTACCGAGGCTGCACCGACCATGGTATGAATGCTTTATGTCATGTTACGTGAAAAAAAAACATCATTTCAGAGAGGAAGTTCATCTCTTACCGCTTTTTTTTGTCCAGATGATGAAGCTAAAGGTTGTTTTAAAGAAACAAAGTCCACAATGGCTTCCTAGATCGCTTCAATTGAAGAAATGTCTACAACTGAGCATTAAATGTTTACCAACAAACAATGTTTGTCATTAATTAATAACAGCAATTATGTAGGAACTCATATTCACTCTGTATCAAGCAGTAAAGTCAACAAGACAGAAAGACAGGCAACACACTTAAGATTAAAGGCAGCATTGCAGTTGATGGCAACATCTGATAGAGATCCTGGCATGTCAATCATAGAGACATCTGAAGGACAGAGATCTTTTCTACCGTCTTGCTGTTGTGATAAACTGTGAAAAAACCTCTGTCCATCTATGCTCCAAGTTTCTGTTGTTCCTGTTACCAACTGGCGTTTAGGCTAACACAATATTAAAGACCATTCAGGCCATGTGACCACAACTTCTTCTAGGTGTCCATTATCAGCCAATCAGAACCAACTATTCACCTGGATAATAGTATAACTACAATTGTCAGCTTTTTTTTTAATTTTTGCATCATAATTGCATCATTATTCCCAAACTGCCCTGTCCATGAAACACAGCCCCTAAGACCACTGTAAACTAAAAAAACATCTTTGATCGAATTTACAAGAGGCGCATTAATCTGAATCCCAGATTTTCCTGTTGCTGCAACACGTGTAAACATATCCTTTTAAAGATTAGTTATCTAGATCCAGACTGAGCCATTAAAAATTCAGGATGAATGACATCATTGAACACAGATGAATTTCAGAAAAACAAATGATTATCCTGTGAGAAACATGCCCAAATATTTAATGTGTTTGTCTAAAAAATGAGCCAAAAATCTTAAATGTTCATTAATAATCATGAATTGTTTCTATTATTTCACAGATTTTGTCAGATATAGCAGGCTGACCTTAGCCTTAAGTTGAGCAGCACGGAGAAGCCAGACAAACCTGAATTTGGCATGTGTCTGTTCAATTCAATTCAATTCAATTCAATTTTATTCATACAGCCTACATACGTCCCGTTTGATGCAGGTCCAGTCAAGAGAGACCAGAGTGTGTTCTGAAGCTACAGAACCAGAGTGTGTTTCTGTAGCTCTGTAGTTCTGTAGCTTCTGTAGCTTCAGCTTTCTCATTAAGCTTTAGACAGTAGCAGAGAGCCCGCAGAACTCCAGCATGAGGAACCAGAACCGTGTCAGCAAAGTCAGAAATCTCATCTCCACACTCCCAGAGGGATCCCTGCAAGAGGTCCAACAAAAATGGTAAACAGCGCCACCTTCTGCCGGCCTGTGGGTTCAGCATGGAGCGTGTGAGCCTGTGATCGCACAAGTGGGAAGGGATTTCCCAGAATCCACCTCTCCTTCCTACATTTCAGCAGATCCACACTGAGACGCCTTCACCACAAACATGTGGCTTGATCCACCTGCGTCCCATCTTCCTCTCTGGCTGGATGAAATTTACATGAAGCTTGCATTACTCTTGTCCAAATACTCTGAAATTGTTGGTCTTTAAGCAAATTGTATTTAAAACAAACTTAGAGAGATATCATGTTTGCTCTGCCAGTTTGACCTGCATCCACCAACATCAGCTGCAGATGGAATGAAGCTTTCCATTTTTTCCTGCTACAAACCTCAGCTAACACACATAAACCCTTCTGATTGCTTCTGTGTTGAATGCCACATTCACGTTCTGTTGGGAAAAATCTGATGGAATCATTTCATGTTAACCTCGGCCTCCACATATTTCAAAGATGCATGACAACCTCGTCCCGTCCGAGGATAGCTGAAAAAGCGGCATTTTAAAATGAAACTGGAGATGTAGGTAATTCAGTCTGGGGTTGCAAGCTGTGACTGTCAGGCAACTCTCACTGCAATCTTCTGGCTCCATCTGAGCTTTATTGTTTTGCAAAATTCTTTTATTTGTTTTTAAGTTGTATTTTTTATGTGTGATGTGTCAGGTCAAGACATAACCAGAAGCATTACACATGACTTTAATTGCTGACTCCAACTGGTTTTCCAGCCACCACTAGAGTGAGAAAACTTGTTTTTAGTTTTTTTTAATCCCACTTTTGTTGCATTGCACTTTTGGGGTCCAACTACTTCTGTCACTCAGACCACGTATAAATAACATGATTGAGATTCAGATCAAGACGTAAGAGGGAAATTTCTTGGGATGAAATTAGCGCCCGTTTTCACTTCCGCACCCGTTTAGATTTTTTTAAAAATAGGACACATTTAGATGAAGTCAGTTGAGAAAATTTGGTTTACCTGGAAAAACTGTGCATTTCATGGTAATTCTTTGCGAACAGACAGTGATAACATTTAAATGTCCTCAGGGCTCCACGTCTGTTTTAGCTTCTTCTGGAGTCAAGCTTTGACATTTCCCTTCCACTGGAAACACTCATTTCCCTCACCTGTTCTGTGCTTAAAGACCCACTCTGATCATCTTTAGATCTATTTTCAAAGCGTTGCTAGTAATCTTTTAATTAAGATTATGCCAAAACCATAAAAACTTGTTTTCTACAACATAGTTTCTGTAGAGCGGCAGGAGTATATTGTAGGATTTGCCTCAGAGTTTTGGACGCAGAGAAAGGCCAGCTCCACTTCCCGTCAACCATCTGTTTATACGCCTTTCCACCAGCTTACATCTCCTCAATCCACAAAATTGGAGCAATATTGAAGCTATGAAGTTTTGATCCAGACTTCAGCTCAGATGAGGAAAACAAAAAAGATGCATTTATTTGTCTACAAGTGGATGCATCAGAATGGAGCGGAGCAGGGATCTTGCGGCCTGCCGATTGTAGTCTCTATGTTAAAAAATACATTTTTCTTCAAACTGCATTTTTTTTGTCTGCTTCTGAATCACAACCATTGAAAGAAAGAAATGCTCAGAAATGCTTCTGTAAGCCTAATTTTCTTTAAGTATGTCCTCCATCAATAGACAAATGGCTCAAAAACATGCACCAACAACACAATTGTTCTTGGAGTGAGTCTTTCACTTTATATTTTGGGTTTGCTGGGTCATTTTGCCAGCAATGATAAAATCTATACCCTGTCCAAGGCAGCAGTGCTGGTGTATATGCTCATAACCCCCTTCATTGATGTGCAGCAGTGTTCCCCTTTGGTGTAAAATGTGATGCTCTTCATGTTTTTGCACAGGATGTGTCCTAATTTCTCAAAACAGTTGTTTTCCCGATACGTTCTCATCCAAGCCTTGAGAGGACATCTACATGTGATTTTCAGCCAATATTCTTTCATTCGTTTGTTAATCTCTTCATAATAAAAAGTGCAGCCAAACTGATTCCTGACATTCTGACTCTTGCCTATCAATTTCCAGACAGCAGACAGTTGTGCAGTGTCAGACTTTAGACTTCAGGTTTTGCTCTGTGTGTCTGTGTGTGTGTGTGTGCATGCACGCGTGTGTGTGACAGTGAGAAATGAGCCAATGGTGTACTGGATGCAGATGCTGAACTCCAAACCTCAGCATTATTCAATAACACTCTCAAGGCTCTGCCATGCATTTGGGCTTCCACATCAATGTGGGATGAAATGAAACTGACCTCGATGTGCCGGTTCAGTTCAGAGCAATTGCCCAATCCGTTTTATATTAGACAGCTCAAAACCACCATGGGGAAATAGTCGCAGGTAGGTGCACAGTGTTCATCAATGTCCATTCCCCGGCAGCAGGCGATGTGCACTGGAAAATGCAACAGGTAATTTGTGAAGGGAAACTGTTCTTCCTGAATTCCTGTGTTGATGCACGTCTCAGTCTCAGAGTCTTATTCCTTTTTTTATAATGGAAATGTTTAAGCAATAAATAATATTTAAAGACAGATAAGATTAGATGAAAGACTGCTCAATGTTGACCATGTCAATGTTGACCATGTCAATGTTGACCATGTTCGTTCCCATATTTATCTGTTCCGGGGAAGTAAGGGTGAAATAGGTGATACCAAGGCGTGAAAAACAGATTATTCCTTTTATCAACTCTGCACAATCAGAATCAGAATCGGAATCAGAATCCTTTTATTGAAAAAAATGTACAATATGTACAGAAACAGTTAAATATTAAATACGGATAAACCAAATAGAATGGAATGAGTTGAGTTGCCATGAAAATTCATAATAAATATAGTGTGTTTTGCACAGAGACCCGGTTATTGCACAGAAGTCAGATATTGCACGCATGCGCAGGAGTCAATTTTTCAGCATTTGTAAAAAGTCAGAGTGGGTTGTAGTTGGTGGAGCCAATTGAGACATGATAAGTGTGGACTGTTTGCATGCAGCCTGACATGCAGCACATATTAGACAATTAGAGTGCAGTTTTTGTGGATATCCTACAGGCAATTTCGTAGGATTTTCTACGTGTGTGCAGCATCTGCGCACGTTCAGTTAGGAGCCAGTACATCCACCTTACCAATGACTACAGTGTGGTGTAAACGCATATAAGTGTGTGCAACTTACATTATCCTTGCAGATACTTCACAAACCACGTACCACAACAACGATAAGTTTTATTTTCATGATGTCCCTTAAGGTGGCCGCAAAAGCTTCAAGGGATCTGCCCCTCCTCTCTACAGCCCTCCATAGGCCTAAATGTCACAAGAACAGGCAGATGGCTGGATAAGTGCTGCAGGTTTATTAGCTCAGCTAAAAGTCAGGCAGGCAGGAGTTGATAACAGGCATAAGATCATCAGAGGACAGACAGGGGTAATCATGATACAGCCGAGAGTCGGGGCAGGGGGCAGGCGAACAGATTCAGAAACAGGGTCAGGAGACAGAAGATCAGGTCCAAATACAACATAAGGAAGGCAGAGTGGCACAAACAATACTTCACACTGAGCTCAGCTCAGTGTAATGTTTAAGTATGCTGTGGTTGATTGAAGGAACGAGAGTCAGCTGTGTCGCAAGTAGAAAGTGCATGCTGGGTGTGCTGGGAGATGAAGTGCTGTCAGTACTCTGGAGACTGCTCCCGCCGGTGACCTGAGGGGGAGTTCTCACTCCTGACACCGAACAACCCCAAAACCTGCTGCACCCATGCAGGTCAACCCTCCAGACTGTGGCTTTGAAAACTTCATTAGCTGCTTTCCATTGACTACGAAATTGTGCAATATTTGCAATATTAAATCCGCCTAATGGACACACAACAGTTTTGAAAAAACTACAATTTATCCAAGAAAATGTTTTTGCTTGGAGGAGGTGTATATTGAAATAACCATATTTCACAAAACTGCAATGGAAAGTCTTTTTCCAAATTAAACGAGTCACATGACCAACAACCAGATAGCACGCTGCACAGCGAGCCACGCAAGACGTCCAACATCCTCATCATCAGGTTCTGGTTCCGGGTTAATGAGCGGACGCACATGCAGCTCTTGCAAAGATCTACAAACGTCTTAAAAGTTGATTATCTCCAAAAAAGAGAGCTGACCATGGCCCCGAAAAACAAAAAAAACAAAAACAAGCAACAAGTGACAATGATGACATTAAAAAAATCCTCCATGACATCCAAGCCTCAACTATATCTTTTTTTACAGAGCAAGTGGACAACCTCCAAGCTAAGCTAACTCCTCTCATGGAGCTAGTGGAAGAGTTCCGAAGACTCCGAGCTCAAAACGAGCAACGAGATAACTGGGTCGAGATTCTGGAGAAAAGACTGGACGAAGTGGAACAACAAGCAAGGATGACTCATGTCATTCTCACTGGATTACAGATCAAACCTAAGGCAAAGCTAACTGCAGCTGGAGCTAGCATTGCTAATCCTAATAGCGCTAGCATTGCTAGCATTTCTTCAGAACCTGGTGAGACTCTGGAACACCAAGTGGAATCATTTCTCATGTCTAAAGGGATTTCCCTGAATCTAAATACCATCAAGATCTGCCTATGTATGAATCAGGACATAAAGTTACTAACTCTGTTCTACAACACAGACCCCATTGGAAAATGTATGTATACATTTGACTCTGTAGGACTTACTTTACCCTTCATGCCCAAATCATGCTCCACTTTAAATGGGAGATGGTAAACCAATAAAAACAGTGAACCCCACCAAGCGGTGTGTGATACAATGACGTGCTCAGTGATGCCAAACCTGCAAATGTAGACTTATTATCTCACAAATCTGGTAATTTGTCCTGGTGCTTCTGGAGACGTCTCTGGTGTTTGGAAACACATTTAAAGCCCATATTTTTGTGACTTTTGTATTTTCACAGAGCAAGAACTAGTGCTGCCATGAGGCTCCGCCCACCCCAAAGCAGTCTCAAGCAGTCAGTGTGTCAGTCTGCTCCTTCAGCAGCTGCGGTAGAGTGAATAGAGATTGACATCCTGCCACAATAAAAAGAAGCAAATGAATCTGATGTTGCAGGAAATCCTACCCAGGTTTTACCTGAATTAAGTTGGGCCACTAGATTTTTAGAGTGATTTTCATAAACCTTTTCTTTTTTTCTGCTTTCAACAATAACCCCCAGCTTGGCCAGCCAACATCCCTCCTTAAATAATTGAGCGCAGTGCTCTGGAATGTCTTAACACTTCACTTCACCATGGAGTCAGATAGAACTGGCTTTTAGGCTGGGCTGCTGCCCCTTCTCCTCTAAACCCCACCATTAAAATTCACATTATTAAACTGCTAAATAGCTTTACAAAATACAACAAACAGCCTCCTTTAGTTTATTTAGCTGTTAGTTAAATAAAACTATTCAGAAATGAGAAATGTTGATTCAAATACATCCGCTAAACTGATAACGTCTGGTCCAAACCTTGACTAAAGTTGTGCAACATTTGATCAAATCTGTTTGTTAGCTGGGGCTGAAGTTCTAGTTTTTTGTTTTTGAAAATATTTGCTGAAATGGGTCAAGTATTAATGTTTAAATACATGTTTGACTCTTCCACTGTCCTGCTGGAGAATAGAGCAGTCACAGCAACACTAGAAAAACCAAGTCAAACACATTTGTTACAGTACTCAGACAGCTTCTGTCGATCTTTTATTTTTAAATACGTTGAATTTATACTTTTTTAGAAGAGATATGCAATAAGATGTTCAGACAGAGATGCAAGAAAATATAATTTAACACAAGAAAAGAGGAACATCTAAAGAAAAGAAAATCATAAAATACATTATCTTTGTACTTCTTGGCCAAATCTAAATATACATAAAAATCACAAAGATAATATATATATATATATATATATATATATATATCACCCTGTGATTTAAGTTCTTCCATAGAAAACATGGAGGGGTCTAAAATTTTCATCATAGGTGCATTTCACAGTAAGAGACAGAATTTGAAGAAACATTCAGAAATAGCGATGTTTAAACTATTTATTTGTATATTACTGTGACAAAAAAGTATTTGATCATGAGTTAAATAACTTTAATATTTGGTACAGAAGCCTTTGTTAACGATGACAGAGGTCAAACGGTTCTTCACTAGGTTTCTACACACTGCAGCAGAGATTTTGGCCCAATCACTCCACTCACGGATCTTCTCTAGATCTGTCAGGGTTAGGGGAGCTTCCAATAGGCTGAGCAACACGGAGTTCAGCTCCCTCCAAAAAGATTCTCTATTGGTTGGGTCTGGAGGAGCTGGCTAGAGCCACTCCCAGAACCTTGATATGCTCTTACGAACCCCCTCCTTGGTTTTCACCAGCTGTGTGGGTCCTTCGTCGTGCTGAAAGACCCAGCCACGACCCATCTTCAACGCTCTGACTGAGGTAAGGAGGTTTTTGCCCAATATCTCACAATACAGAGCCTCGTTCATCCTCTCCTTAATAAAGTGCAGTCGTCCTGTCCCCTATGCAGAACCCCTCCCCCCCATAGCATGATGCTTCCACCCCCGTGCATCACTGTAGGTATGGTGTTCTTGGGATGATGCTCCTCCTTCTTCCTCCTCCAAACACGCCGAATGGAGTTAAGACCAAAATGTTCTATTTTGGTCTCATCTGACCACAAGACTTTCTCCCATGACTCCTCTGGATCATCAAGATGGTCATTGGCAAACTTCAGACGGCCTTGACATGGGCTGACTTCAGCAGGGGAACCTTCCGTGCGATACATGATTTTAAACCATGACGTTTTAATGTATTACTTATAGTAGCCTTGGAAACGGTGGTCCCAGCTCTCTTCAGGTCATTGACCAGCTCCTCCCGTGTAGTCCTGGGCTGATTCTTCACCTTCCTTAGCATCATCGATACCCCACGAGGTGAGATCTTGTGAGGGGCCCCAGTCCGAGGGACATTGACAGTCATCATTAGCCTCTTCCATTTTCTGACAATTGCTCCAACAGTTGTTCTTTTCTCACAAAGCTGCTTGGCAATTACCCTGTAGCCACTTCCAGCTTTTTGAAGGTCTACAATTTTGTCTCTTGTGTCTTTTGACAGCTCTTTGGTTTTGCCCATGTTGGTAGTTAGACCTCTGACTGATTGTGGGGGGCACAGGTGCTTTTATGCAGGCTTACGACCTAAAACAGGTGCCACTCATTTAGAATCATGAGCAGAGTGGAGTTGGACTATTTAAAAGCAGACCAGCAGGTCTTTGCTGGTCAGAAATCTATCTGATAATCAAGTGATCAAATACTTTTTTGTCACAGTAATATACAAATAAATTGTTTTAAAAATTGTACAATGTGATTTCTGAATGTTTCTTTAGATTCTGTCTCTCACTGTGGAAACGCACATATGATGAAAGTTTTAGACCCCCCATGTTTTCTAAGTGGGAGAAATTGCTAAATCACAGGGTGATCAAATACTTATTGACCTCACTGTATATTAAAAGTGATGCTAGCAAGTAAACTTAAGAATTAATACTTCTCATCCTGTCGCTGAGATGTCAGCAGTATTTTTTCATCTTCAGGAATCTTGAAAACAATCACCATGGCTTTTACTCCCCAAAACTCTGCCTTATACAGTTAGACACAGTTGTACACAATTGGTGGCTTATGTGGAGGGAGTGTCATTTAAACTGGGCTTCTTAGTATCATATTATTGATTTGTTCACATTTCTACAAGGATGTGGAGAAAAGGAAGTAAAAAGGAGATGCAGATGTTTGGTTACTGCAACAGACACCTCTCACAAAATAATGGAAACAGTTGTGGTGTTTAGAGCAGGAATCATTGCCAAATTCCTCAATCCCAATCTTCTTTTAGGGTCACAACTTAAATTAATTTATGATTGAGTTTCCATCCATCCCTCTATGTTCTTAACCTGCTGTATCCCTTACAGGGTCACATGGTTGCTGGAGCCAGCTACTGTTGGGCGCTGGTGGGACACCCCGAAACAGGTTTTCAGTCTGTCGCCAAGCGGCAATTGAGAGTAATCAAACAATCTATGAAGCTTTTTTTTCTACTGTGGGAGGAAGCCAGAGTGCCTGGAGAAAACCCACGCGTGCACGAGGAGTGAATTTCAATATAAAAGCCTATTTTTTCCTATAAACAGAGTGGGACAGAGAGCAACTCACTTCTGCTTCCTATTGAACTCTTTGTATTCATGATCCTTTTGAGTTCATGTTTTACTTCGAAGCCCATCGAGACGACTGTTGTTGTGATTTTGGGCTATACAAATAAAATTGAATTGAATTGAATTGAATTGAATTGCTTTCCTTCAGACGATGCAGATGCAGAAGAACTGCAAGCGTAAGCCTTGAATGTTCGTAGTGTCATTCCCTTTATCTGAGAGTCGTTTTCAAAAAACATCCAGCGCAACTATAAAAGATGCAAGATGCAGAGAGCTTCATGCTCCAGTTGCTTCAGTGTGCTGGTATTGCTGGTGTGCTCCCAGCAGCTCTGGCTCTCTTCAAGCTCAGAACGAAAAGGCAAGACTCCACTAGAATTGTTTGCCATTGTGTTTGTGTGCTGTATCTGAAATAAATTCAGGTTGGATTTCAAACGAGTTGCAAATTTATTCAGCTGCTGCTTCCCACAAGTTTGCCTGATGAGGAGGAGGAGGAGCTGGGAGAGCACTCTGCCTCAGAAAACACCAAAAAGAACGAACAGAGAACGAAATCTTTAGGATCAGACTGCAGTGACCGCTACTTTTGAATCATGATTTCTAATTTAACGCAACAATAACTAACAGGCAGGAAGATCAAGGCTGGAGACAGATTCAAAACAGCTTTCTCTCCATCTCACATGCATCTACATCTGTTTAGGTGTTGATCTACATGTATAAAGGATTCACTTAAACCTTGGGGGCCACAGACAATTTTCTTTTCTGTTTTATGTATAATTGGATTCTGAAGGAAGTTTTATTTTGGAAAACTTCTCCATCATCACCATCTGATTCATTCTTGATGCACGTTGAGTCGCCTGGTTACGAAAATCCATCCACTACTTTTTTGTAGCAGCTGCACCGACCGCTAATCTGATACCGCAGAGCTAGCTTGCAAAGTTGACAAAGAAACAAACGCATTGGGAAAGTTTCTTTGTCAGAGAAGAGCCAATGAGGAAACAGAAGAAGAACCTAAAGCTGTGATTAACAGACAAAAACCAGGAGACTTTACTCTAAACATGGATTTATTGCGACAGTTGTTCCCACAGATCATAATAATAATCCATAACTTTCAGCAACCGGCTGTCTAATGTCACAGAGATGTTGCTAATAAAGTTTTTTAAACGGTGGATTTACATTCATCATTACAATTAGAAAATACCTACAGCGGGGAAGATAAGTATTGAACACGTCAACATTTCTCTAAAAAAACATATTTCTAATCGAGCTATTGACATGAAATTTTCACCAGATGTCGGCATCAACCCAAGTAACAGACACATAGAAAGAAATCCAAACATTTATGTCCATAAATGAAGTTATGTGTAATAAAGTGAAATGGCACAGGGAATAAGTATTGAACACATGAAGAAAAGGAGGGGTAAAAAGGTCTGGCAAGCCAAGAAAGCAGCTGGAGTTTGTAATTATTCAGAAGGTTAACCTGCCCCCTATTAGTGCAAAGTAATATCAGCTGGTATAGTCCTGATTGATGGCTTTTAAAAAGGTTTCTCACCAGCAAGGTGTTAGACAAGAAGCATTGCATGATGGGTAAAAGCAAAGAGCTGTCCAAAGACCTACGCAACCTTATTGTTGCAAAACACACTGAAGGCATTGGTTACAGGCGCATTTCTAAACTCCTGAAAGTTCCAGTGAGTACCATTGGGGCCATCATCCGGAAGTGGAAAGAACACGGCATTACCATAAACCTGCCACGGCCAGGTGCTCCTCGCAAGATTTCAGACAGAGGAGTCAGAACAATCATCAGAAGGGTTCTCCAACAGCCCAGGACCACTCGTGGAGAGCTTCAGAAAGACCTGGAATCAGCAGGTACCGTTGTTTCAAAGAAAACAATAAGTTATGCACTCAACTGCCATGGCCTCCATGCACGCACACCACGCAAGACTCCATTTTTGAAGAAGAAGCATGTTGAAGCTCGTTTAGAGTTTGCGACACAACATTTGGATAAACCCATGACATTCTGGGAGAAGATACTCTGGTCAGATGAGACCAAAATTAAACTCTTCGGATGTCATAAGACACAACATGTTTGGAGGAAAAATGGCACCGCACATCACCCCCAAAACACCAAACCAACAGTCAAGTTTGGGGGTGGGAGCATCATGGCGTGGGGCTGTTTGTCAGCATGTGGTACTGGTAGACTTCATATCATTGAAGGAATAATGACTGGAGAAAAGTATCGAGACATTCTTGATCAGAATCTGCTGTGATCTGCCAGGCTGCTGAAGATGAAAAGAACACAGGCACACAAGCACACAGCCAAGGTAACACTCAACTGGTTGAAGAAAAAGAAAATAAAGCTGCTAGAATGGCCCAGTCATAACCAGACTTGAATCCAATTGAAAATCTTTGGAAAGAACTGAAGATCCGGGTTCACAGAAGAGACCCCCGGAACCTTGAAGATTTGAAGGCAGTTTGTGTGGATGAATGGGCCAAAATCACACCTGAGCAATGTATTCAACTGGTTTCTCCATACAGGAGGCGTCTTGAGGCTGTAATCACCAACAAAGGTTTTTGCACTAAATATTAAATAAATTTCAGTAAGCGTGTTCAATACTTATTCCCTGTGCCATTTCACTTTATTACACATAACTTCATTTGTGGACATAAATGTTTGGATTTCTTTCTATGTGTGCATTACTTGGGTTGATGCCGACATCTGGTGAAAATTTCATGTCAATAGCTCGATTAGAAATGTTTTTTTGACAGAAATGTTGACGTTTTCAATACTTATTTTCCCCGCTGTATTTTAGTGACTGCTACTTACAGTCCGAGTTTTTAGCTTCCACTTATGGGTGAAGGGAAAATCGATATCACATTTTAATGGTTCCTTCATGCAATGTAGTAATATACAATAAAACTCTAAGGCATCTGCAGATATTTTACAGAAAATGAAGATAAACTTTACCCTAAAAAGTTAAGGGAAATTAGAGGCCATAAAAAGTTATTCAGACATCCACTTCAGCCTCGAACAGGACGGTCCCTGAAAATATGATATGGCGTTAAAGCGGTCCGCGGCCTGACAAAGGGGGGGAACCACTGATACAGAGAACACGGACTGTTAGATGATAAAACAAATAAAAGAAGTAATCAGAGATCTGATAGATCAGCACTGCATGAGGAACAACATGTTTGTACATTCAGTTAAGGACACCCATTCAACAAAACGGCCACTTTCCAAAATTATTTCCCTTTTCAGCATTGTGTTGATTCATTTATTGCAAAGTCTTAAAGTAATGGGCAAATTTCTTTTTCTAGATCTCTGTAGTGGGTGTCCATAATAAAGACTAAAGTCCTACAAAACAGATCTCCCACTGTAACAAACAACAGTAAATGATTATGAATAAAAGATTTCAGAAAGACTTTTGAAAATCACTTACAGATTGTGGTGGAACCTTTTATTAGCTGTGTTTTCATTACACAAATGCGCAGAACCTTATCGAAATCCTAAAAATTCTGAAAATACCCACAATACTGTGTTTACACTGTTTCCATTAAATCATAATTATGCGAATAAACCCAAACAAACCAACATGATAAGTCATTCAAAAACATGGCGATGGATGTGAACAATACTTTGATTGACAGCAGATCCATTCAGATTTCTGCCACAGCACTAGCGCTCATCATCATCTATCAAAAGAGACGTCATCGTCTTATTCAGGCCGTGGAGCAGCGAGATCTGTAAACGTGGATGAAGCGATTTTGAGAAATGGTGGTTGGTTATTTCACAGAGGAGCTGGGGATCCAACACTTCTGCATGACACGCTCAACTTTTGAAATGCTGTGGGACGCCGTGGGACGACTTGTGGCATCGGCTGTGCAGTGACCAAGGCAGCCAGTTCCTACTGAGAAGCACATCGCCATTGCTATCTACAAACTGGCTAACTGTGATCATGTTACTGATTTAATTTGTTAAAAAGTGTTTGCAGTTTTGCGAAATATGTCAATTTCGATACACATCAAAAACCACCTCCTCCAAGCGGCAAAACTTTTTTTCCATAAATGAGATTTCTTTCTATATTGACGTGTTTCCATTATCGTAAATCCAATTTACGCAAATTTCCCAGTCGATGGAAACACAGTTACTGACTGTCAGCTAATGACCAGGGCCAAAATAGACAAAACCAAATTCATATTATTTGGAATAAAGTGGATCATACCAAATGGGTATCATTTTGTTTTCTGGGCTACTTCCTCAAATTTACAGTGAATATAGAAAAAAATAGAAGGATAATCCCCACAAATGGCTCAATATGTTTTTGTGGCCACAGGCAGCAGAGGCAGATCCCACTCTTGTCAGGAAATATCAGACAAAGTAGCTGAATTTATTTATTATATTTTTTTATAACTCTAACCCACCACAGCTCAGGTGGGGAAATCTTTCCTTTTATACGTCCTTGTCTAACCTTGTCTGTGCTGATCAGTACCATCTACCCCATCATTTTCAGGTGCAGACCTGAAATTCTTGCTTTGATTAGCAATGAAGCCCAATTTCTTGGACTTTCCTATTGCTCAAGACAATATATAAAAAGGACAAAAGCAGCTAAAAAGTGGAATTGAATTACTTTCAAAATGCAAAAAGGCTAAATCCGGGAAGCATAAAGAGTATCAGAATTAAAGCAAAGAACCTCAGAAGCTACTTTTGGGTTTGGCCTCTCAACCTATCTTGGATCTCCATTGATTGTAGGGGTTTCCTGATTGTGTGCAGGACCAGATACAATAAAACAAAAGCAACAGAAGCCGTCTTTTTCCACATTTTTAAAAAATGCATCAAGTTTAAGGCCAACATGCTTTCAGCATCCACATTTACTGCATGAAGAACTCTTCCAGTGACCCT
Source organism: Oryzias sinensis (assembly GCA_037389245.1). Classification (NCBI taxonomy): domain Eukaryota; kingdom Metazoa; phylum Chordata; class Actinopteri; order Beloniformes; family Adrianichthyidae; genus Oryzias; species Oryzias sinensis. The sequence goes on from CM074492.1 coordinate 27,148,002, forward strand.
CAACCAGTCCTGCAGGATTTCCGTTCTGCCTCCAGAAGGACTGCACGTCCTCACAGTGTGCATGTGTCACTGAGGATGCACACATGAATGCACTCTCTGTTTCCCACTTTACTACTACACTTAAACCAATTCAACACACACACTAACACACAGTGGACAAATGCTGATGCACGCTACATTTTTCTATAAAAATGCATGCAATAGCATAGCAGGAGACAGGCCTTGTGTGCCAGTTGTAGCCACACAAACAGACACACACATAGCAGCAAAGCTTCTTACCGTCCTGCAGACAAAAGAGGGCCCTTCCATTCATTGACCCAGAGGAGGATAAAACACACACCTTCTCACACCAATCAGACGGGCTCTGTCACCTCTTTCTTCTTCTGCTGCTGCTTTCTCTCATCCTGCCCTCCCAGCACTCCCTTCCTCCCTCTCTCTCCAACCTCCTCCCCTGTTTTGTCTACCTCTCTCGCCCAGCCACTCCCCCAACTCCTCCTCCTCCTGCACCACCCCCTCCCCCCACCCGTCTCTTCCTCCTTGGCTTTTTTTTTTCATTTTATTTCAGTCTAACCTCTGTCCACCCATCCTGCCTCTCTTCTCTCTCTCTCCCTCACCATGGCCCATTGTCTGCCTGCCTCTCTCGCCCTTTCTCTCTGGGTGGATCCTCTGGGGAGCTGCACGCCTGCATCCATGTCAGCCTCTTCACGTGCTGCCGGGGTGTGTGTCACTCTCCGCTGCACGCGCTCAAAACTGTCAATCACATTTATGTGGCACACACACAGACACACATTTTGGTTGCCACACATCTGGTCTCTTTTTTTCTCCTGAACTGCACGCCCCTTTCTCTGCATTCGCGCACATTCCTGCGGCGGCAGTCACGTTCGCATGAGCGTCACCTCTCTGAATCAATGTACACACTCTCTCTCTGAGGAACAGAAAAAAAAAAACAAAGGGCGCCCCATCTTCACGTGCACACTAAAGCCGTGCACGGCAGGTAAATGTGCATGAAGGGTTCTGAGCACAGTGACAGGTGTGAGTTTAAGTCCCGGCATGATGGCAGAAGATGAATGAAGCGGCCCGTTCAGAGCAGATCTGTGCAACGCCTGCAGCCGACAACATATCAGTCACACCTCTTTCTATCTGCTTCCATGCAGCCTCACCCCACACTTCCCCTTCCTTCCTCTGCTCTAACCTTTTGTTTTTTATTTCCTTTTTCCTGTTCGCACTCATCCGTGTCACCTGCATCCTTCGTTTCCGCAACGTCCGCTTCTACACCTCTTTTCTCTGGAACCTCCACTTTGTTATCCTTCATACCCTCCTTTCGTCATCTTCATCTCATCCTCTTCAGCAGGTCATCTCAGAGCAGAGAGGCAGACCACATCATGACGGAGCGGGAGTTCAGTGGAACTGGAAAATGGGTCAAGAGTTCCTGAATGACCATACCAGATGTTTCACGTAGAACAGAACAGCTCACTATTTCCCCATCGGGGAAGCCATTCAATACTAACTCATACCTAATGTTACTGTCTGATAAAACGCTCATTTGCAACAACGAGGTGACAAAACGCATTGTCATGCTGCCTTCGTGTGCACACTCACAGTTCCAGACAGACACATAAACCACTCCTTTCAGTGCCCCTGAAGGGCCAGGTGACTTCTCTGCACACATCTGTCTTTTGCTTTGTTTGGCTTTTTGTTCACTGAGATCAATTCTGCCAGTGAAACCAGTTTCCCTCAAAATTACATGACCGACAACAGCTGTGGACACTTGGAACTTAACTTTCACAAAGAGGGAGCTGACGGATAAAGAGCAGAGTGGGGGTTGATGCCAAAATTAGGGCCCAATTGAAAGATCAATTTCTGCTCTTCCCAGTAGATTTAATGTTAGAGTACCATTGCATTCAGCTACAAAAAACACACACAAGTGGATTCTGGGATAGCTCAATGTGAAGGCTTGGGGGGCGGTTTTCCAAGTTTTGCATAAAGCAAGAATGTAGAGCAACTAGAAAGAAGACTGTGCTCTACAAACCACAACAGAAAGGATGGGAACTATAAGTATCTGTGTGTTCATGTGACAGAAGGTGAGGTTCATCAGTCTGTCACAGGGCAACACACAGACACACAACCAATAAACAATTTATGGACCAATATACCTATGAATCATGTTTTTGGACGGTGAGTAAACACACACATGCATGAGGAGAACATGGAAGTGCCACACAGAAAGGAGCCAGCTGGGATTTGAACCAAGGCCTTTTTACTGTGAGGCAGGAGTGAAATCCACTACACCAGTGGGCTCCAACCTTTTTCCGGCTGCGGACCAGTTTAATGTCAGATAATATTTTCACGGACCGGTCTAAAATTCCTGTTTAATGTTTTTTTTAGCTTCCGGATTCTGAAAAAAACCAACATATTTTTCTTGGTAAAATGCTTCTATAAGGTATTTATCTTAACAAAAATCTGCGAACTAGTAGTTTCTTTGTTTTTGTTTTTTTGCAGATGACGAGGATTCGGTGAAGGAAAATTGTTGATTTGCAGAAGTTGTTTCGGATTTGTAAAAATTCAATAAAAGTGACATTAAATTTTTTTTCATAGAACACCATCATCAAATACATTAATTTGTTTTTCATTAGCTTTCTTGCTTTGTAATTTAGCAAATCTGGGCAGCTGCTTAACCCTTGTGCTGTCTTAGATGACCCCACCCTTACATTGACGTGTTCTCCCTACCATGACAAAGTGGGTCTAGATGACCCAACTCCCAACGTTAAAGTGCCTAGGATAGCAACGCCATTTAATTAAGAAGAACGTGGAATAAACAAGAGGACATTCCAAGGAAAACTGTCTTTACAGGAGCAGGAGGAACTAACTGAACTGAGACAAGATCGCGGTCTCAAGCTAAGTTTTGCTGATCTACCTTTTGACAGTTTTCGGTTGGCAGCTGCCAAGGAGTTCCCCATGCTGGCCAACAAAGCTGTTTTGACATTGCTCCCATTTTCCACAACAAATCTGTGTGACGTGAGCTTTTCAAGCCTGACTGCTGTGAAAACTAAAAACAGAGAAAGACTGAGAGCTGTGGAGGAAGAGCTTCATGTGTCTTTCATCGATTCCTGCTAGGATATCAGCTCCGTGTTCATCCAAACAGGCCCAGGTTCCACACTGAGAAAGATTATAAAATACTTTTTTCTTTATGTTTATTAGATTCCTATTCAAGGCATTATAACGTCATTCTTCAATTAAAAAAAAAACATTAATATAACACTTATTTTGTTACAAAGTTTTGTCTTCTTCATATTTTTAGCAGATAGTGTGTGCTGGATATTTTCAACGAAAGAAATGTGCCTTGGCACAAAAAAAAGGTTGAAAAACACTGGTTTAAGCAGCCCCCTAGTGGTCACCTGGTGAACTAAGCACAGCTTGAGTTACTTTTCAAATGAGCTTCAGTCCATCAATTAAAGAGTTTCCTCATCTACAACTATTTTAATCAGGATCAGGAAACATGACTGAACACTTCTCTTTTAAAGGTGACCCAGCCAACCGGGTTAAGTCATAATTAAACATGGCTAATAAAAGCATTGTGATGATTTAGAGTTCCCTCATTTATCACAAGTTCCCATCTAAAAATAATCTGGTGATGTTGATTTTTTTTTTACAATAAAATTGATGTTTTAAATCACTTTCTACAATTCTCTCAGACAGACACGGACATGTTCACACCTTGCCCTCTTGTTCAAACCCTCAAAATTTGAACCTGTGTTAAAGTGAGGGACCACTATCATGAATAACATAATTTCCTGAATCGTTTCCCATTGTGTTCATATTTCATGTAAAAGTGAAGAGGAACAGCAGCTGCAGTTTTCTCTGGATTCACACTCAAAGTCTCGGTGCTGAGACGAAAATTAGATGCACCGAGAATCCCTGCAGTCACCCACAGGATTCTACAGCAAAGAGTGTCCAAATGCTCCAGGAAGAAGCAAATGTTACCGTTTCCCATAATACCACTGGAGGCTGGCTACAGACAGGCAGCCATGTCGTTGCTTGGATTTGATTAGAGCTCAAATTGGCCTGGATTTAAGAGCTTGTTTTTAACAAAGCAGGTAGAAGGAGCCACATGTGGACCCAACATAAACCCAACTTTATTTTGTCCTAAAGGCTTTTTCAAAATGTTTTTGTGCTGACTAAAACAAACCTTCTCTTAAAATAGTCAACTCATGGGACAAAGTGAGTTTGGATGAGTCCACCCATGTATTCAAACCCATGCCAATCAAAAGAACACCACAAATACAGGTATAAGATTGAGTTTTAATATAAAAAAACAGCTTATTGATAATAAAAAACTGATTTTTTATGTTTATTCGTTCTTTCTTTCATGGTCTCGTCATATTTTTTCTATATATCCATTCCATAAATGAAACAGGACAAACGCTTTGAGATCAGGTCAAGTGACCCAGATTTCCTACCTGCTGAGAGGCAACCAGGTTCCAGATGATCGCAGACAAAACAGAGGGCAAAGGTCGCAGATGCTGCTGACTCCAAACATGCCGGGCTCCTCCTACCTGCACTCCGTTTCCCAGCAGGCCGTGGTGTTGCCATTCAAGGGCATCAGCGCCCTGTGGTTCTCCTCAGGTTTTACCTAACATGACTGTTTGTCAGATTTTGCAGCTGGAATTCCATCGTTCAAAATCTTTTGCGTAAAACTGATTACAGTTTGGGTTCCAATGGTGTAGTTGAAGCAAACGTTATTCCCTCACATGTCAAATATCCCGAGCAGTGATGCGTTCTGTGGGCTCTCAACGTTTAAAGTCATTGGTTTCCATGGTTTCACACAGCGTTTTATCTCTTCACCAAGCGTCCTTGGAGAGGAAAAAAAAACCCTGCATAAGTTCTGATCCTCCGAAAGGGGGAGGCGCAGAAGTCTGAGTGTTTTTCCTCCGGCAGCAGAAGCAGCAGCTTCAGGCTTTGCTCCTTCTTTGTTGGGGGAGTCTGCTGCCACAGTGACAGTCTACACCGTCTTATCAGCTGCAAACATGCTGCAAGTCAGTTAGTCCTTCAGTCCTTAAAGTCCATGTGGCTCAAAGAAAAATAATCAGAAGAATTCCCTAAAAATTGAAGCCGTTCTAAACCTCATTTATTATTTCAAACCCTTCTAGAAAACTATACTTCATGTGGAGTTTTTGCTCACTCCTGGAGTGAGTAAAAAAAGCTCCTTCATTCTTTAAAGTCAGATTGCAGTAATTCTTCATTTAGAAAGGACAGATTGCCTTCCTGCTTGAACAGTCTATCTGTAATTAGTGAGTGCAAATGTGATAAATCACCTTCGGAAGATATCTTTAAGTAATGACATAATTAAGTCTTCATACAGAGATAATGATCCTCAGTCAGTATCTGAAAATGCACGATGCGCATTGAAGATATTATCACTGTTCAGCAAACAGTTTGAGGCTGCACCAAGCTGCTGTTCCCCTCCAGAGGAAGGGCAGTTAAACTGTTCATTTGGTATGAAAGGGGAGAAAAGATGTCACCTCCTTGCAGCCTCCTACAAAAGATCCACAAAAAGCGCGAGAAATGAAGCGTGCCGCTCAATCCTGACCGTACAGGTTCAGAAGGATCGCTACGCCCGATTTCTCCTTTTCTCCCATGACTTTTTAAAAAGAACTCAGAGCACGCCGACATCTTCAGCCGCGTCATAGCAGCTGCTTCTGTTACAAATGTCTTTTTACCCCATACGTTTTAGACAGTTTTAAACAGTGCAGCTGCCCCGACACTGACCTCCGGCCTGACCCAAGGCAGTAAATGCTGCAGTCGACATGACGCTGCAGGGGCCACAAGACAAAGAAGCAAATTGAGAAAGTGCTGATGCAGCGTCTGTGCTGACAGCTCTGCCTGTCAGGGGCCCGGTGAGTCAGTGAGCTCACCAGCTAAGGATATAATCCTGGTGAGAAGCAGCTCTTACAGTAGCTTGTGGCTACAAAACAGCGCTCGCTATAAAATAAACTAATTTCACAGCAGCTTTGTCTGGTTAAATGGGTTCAAAGCCCCTCAAAAGCAGAATAACACACATTATTGCCAATTTTCACCTCATTTTTCCTCAGTCAGCCAGCAGCAACGGATTAACTACCGTATTATCAGGTAAAACCATCTAATAAAAGTCTGTCTTTAAAGAAAATCCTCCAGCAGGTGTTCAAAGCGCTGAGTATCGCTCTGAAAGGACAGGTTTCGCCTTCAGGTCAGCGCTCAGCAAACACCAGGCTCCCGTTGGTGTTGGGTGTCTGTCAGGGAGCAGGGCTGCCCCCAGGATTAGTCCAAGTCAAGCCGTGAAGGTAGAGAGGCGTGTCCCGAGTCACAAACGTCCTCTGGGGTCACGTTTGTCAAAAATCCATCTGAATTCAGCCAACAGGAGAAAAGTGCAGATGTGTGAATGGGTTCAATCCAAGCCTCCATGCAGATCTGAGCTCCTCCTCCTCCTCTACCTTTCTAACCTCTAAGACTTTAATTGAATAATCTGGTTGCTTGACCTCCGCTTCACTCAGGAGTGACACCATAAACACACGGTTACCATAGCGACTAAAAGCGTTCACACCTTTCTTTTTTGGAGTTTTAAGCGTTTGAAGACAGATTTTTCCTAAATTTCAAGGAGGTTTTATGTTCCTGGATTGAACATGTTAGTAATTTCAGTTTGACTCAACACAACTGTGACAACTCAACTTTTAATTCAGATGAAAATGATAACAAATGTGCCATAAATTGAAATATTTTCTTTGATCGTGAGAAAACTGTTTTTCAAGGCTTTTAAGTCTAGATATTATTTCGTCTTTTGGGTTTTCAAATCTCTGTGATCGAGTTTTACTGATAGATACGGAAATATTTAAATAGTTTAAAGACACAAACCGATAAAAGCTGCATGGATTTGAGGTGAATGATGATTTTTTCTGCAATTTCTTTGGAAAAGAAAAAACACATTTATGAACAGAGAAAAGAAAAGATGCTTGTTTCACATGAAGGGTTTATTTCACAGAGCCGTTTATGACAAACTTAGAAGGTTCCTAATGAAATGAGGAAGAGCTGTGGGAACGTTAGAACTGAACCCACACAAAATGTTTTCTGTCTCCCAAAACGGATATATCCAGGACCTCTACCATAGATTTTCTTTAATATATCAAAGAGAAAACAAATAAACAAACAATGAAAAATATTAAAAACAACTTTGATCCTTAAATCCTCTATGAAGCTGATGTTTAGCTCTTCACAGGATTTCTGCTTGTACCTTTAGGTTTTGCTCACTAATGATGAGCAATGATGTACGTTCAACTTTTAATAACCTTTTAATAACTCCAACTCTAAGATATTAGACTCCTTTCAGAAATGTACAAAGTCCTGTGAATTTTAAATTAAACCTGCAGTCACCTTCACTTTCCATAAAGAATACATCTCTGATTTTTTTCCGTGACAGTTTGGTCATTTTAGACACATTAAACATTGCTACTGCAATTTTTACTTTAGTAAATATAATTTCGTCTTAATTACATATTTTTTTAAAATCGAATTAATTCAAATTCAGCATTTACTGTGGTCACCATGACAGTAAATAAAAATTATATAAATAATAATAATAATATGCATCTGTATAAATGTATGCACCGTACATTTCGAACTAAAAGCATGTTGCATTATTATTATTATTATTATTATTGCTTGGTGTGGTCCAGCATTTATTTCAGTAAAATAAATGAAAAATATATAATAATAATTTATGAAAAGGGGAAGTCATGCAATATCTGATTTTGGGAGGTGTAGTCCCCAGTTCTCACCATCCAAACAAAAGCTGGTAAATCCAAATCTGTTCTTTTTTAAAACCTCTAATAACATTTGGAACCAAAAAAATTTAAACCACATGTGCCAATATTTCATTTATAGCCGAATATAAATAACACCAAAATGTTTGTACTGCACATTTGTATTGACTCTGCCGCAGGTCTCAAAAACAAAATGCTTCAAAAATAATGGCTCAGTTGGAGGAAGGGGTTTGGAGGGAAAGGAATTATGGGAATTAAAATTTTATTTTGTGTTGTTGTCTGTTGCACCATAACTTAATGGGTCAGTTCCAGAGATCACATTGCACCGCTAATTCATGCTGTGCACTTGTTCATTGTCAAAAGATTACTTCAGACTCTACTACAACCCCAAAACAAAGCAAATGTAAAGTTGTCCTGATCCGTTTTTTTAAATCAGATTCATTCCAACTATTGCATTGGCCTTATGACATTGTGTAAGCTGTTAACTGCTAACCAAGTGTAAAAAGCTGACCTGCAGTTGTGTAACCCTAACTGATTAGAGACATAGTTTGATTTCTAAAATGATCTGGACAGAAATGCTTCTTTAGTTTCCATTCTTAACAATCTAATTAATATGCCACAAAATGGAGGATCCACAGTGATGTGTGACCTATACTATACTATACTGCTCTAATTACTGATTTGGGATCTACCATCACACATGTACTGTTAAGAAAGAAGAAAAATCCTGATCGTCCAAAGGTTTTAAAGGTGGTGTCAGCATCAAAGAAACAATAGAATGAAAAGGATTCAAATAAACAGTTTCATAAAGACTTTTGTCAGAATCAAAGGAATTTTTAATCTCATTCACCATTCATCATAACCATCTCTCACCATTGCAATAGTTATTGACAAAACATCATCTTTATCAACATGACAGTTGGTAGGTATCACACAGAACACTCATCACCTCCAGTATCATTTTCACACACATTCTTAGTGCTTTGACTTTTAGTATTTCATTGTTTTATAATATACTGTATATCATCCATAGTTAATCTTTTTTATATATAATATACATAAGAATAAAGTCAACAGACCAAAGAATGACTATCTGTATATTTACATCTTTGAACAAAAAGGAGGATAGATAATCAACAAGAAAGCAGGTGAGAAGAAATCACTGAAAAGGAGAAAGGAAGGAGGAAGAAAGAATGGGGGGTTTTGACAGAGAAACCAGTTTGCAGGAGTCATACATGTTACCCACCCACTGAGGACCACAGCAGTGACCGTGGAGGTCGCCTCACAGCGATAACCTCTCATCCAGGCTTCACTTTTCTGCCGTACCAGCAGTTTCAAGGGTCGTTTCCATGGCAGCCCATTACCGTCATCATTTGTCATAACATGTAAACTTTTTATTCTGTTATAGATTTAGTACTTTTATTTTTCTTTCATATACTCACAACAGTTGAAGGTGAAAAAAATCTAATGAATTTCAGTTGCATAACTGATTGCATTTTCAGAGAATCCTGTCGTCTCACTGCATGAAAAAGAAATGATGTTTTTATGTCTTAGAAATGTTCAAACCCCTCCGTTCTGTATTATTGTTATTCTGAGCTACATCATGTGTACTAGGACTGATCAACATTATGGGCAGTAAAGGTCTCATGCAGGTTTGTGACCAAAAAAAAAAAAAAACAGGAGCACCCGAGCATCAACACTTTAAATGGTGAGGTTTCTCAGAAACAAAATCACAGAACCCGTTCCATTTATGATCGTTGCCATCCTGAACGATGCATCCATGAGCCTTTCTAGAGCAATAAAGTACAGACTGATGATGGGGAACTCAAAGACAACTGGAGGGGAGGGTGGGGGTGAACATGGTTGAGTATGTAGGAGTGAGGGGTTCATTTTTCCATTGGTTCCTCTCTTCCTTCTCCTTGGTGACCCAGTTAACCTCTTCAAAGCCTCTACTGATGTAGAAACTGTATGTGGCAATTGTTTGACGAACATGAGTGATGTCCTGTGGTGTAACATCCATTAGATGTCAAACCACCAACATTCACGTCATTCATGAATTTCAAGAGTAGAATATGTTCAAAAAGGTTTGGATTCTTTGTGTTTCAGTAAAGTATGTGATCCAGCACAGACACACAAACATGGGGAGTAATCAGTCCGAGCCAGTGCTACACATTAAACCGAGTTGTCCTCATTGTTTATTGCTGTTTTTATTGCTCCAACAGATCTTCACAGACAGACAGAACTCTTTGTTCCACATTAGCAGTACTCATTTCCTTTTCCTCAATGTTTTTAAAGTTTCTGAGCAGCTAGGTTTGCTGAAGCTAGGTTTCTGCTGAGGAGCCCAGTTTGGTTCAGATCAGAACGGTATGGTTTGGAATGTTAAAGGCCAGACACACTGCTCTCTGTGGTGGTACATTGTGTAAATGGGACAGTTTTGAGTAAAGATTACAGCAGATCCAGAGACAAAGGATCAATATTTTGCTTTGAAACTTGAGGGGATGTGGTCCAACGCTTCGCCTTCTCTCTACTATAAAGACTTCCTGTCCACTAGATTGTATTTAGATTAATGTTTGTGATTCAGTCACTACAGCATAGAGAAAGCAGCATGAGGTGTTGTATCCTAAACTGCCTCACAAAGGCAGCTATCCCCTTAAAGTGTGACCACTCTGTAGCTGAAAGGACTTCTGGGTCTGGTGCGTCTGGACTGTAGCACCCGAGATACCCTGTGTTTCTATTGCCAGCCTCTTACTCAAACAGTTGCTTTAGCTGAACACTAGTGATGTGACGGTTGCGAACAAATCAAATCTTAGAAATGGCATATCAACGCCCAGTCAGCAATCCTAAAGGGGCCCCATATGGTTTCATGTGACTAGGCTGACTGGGTTTGTTTTAATGGCTCTGTGATGTTTGCCCACATTGGCTTAGTGTGTTTGTTACGCTGGCCAGCCGCCCGGTGGACAGCATAGAGCTCTGCTGTCCACCGGGCTAGCGTAGCGACCAGCCTACTGAGTGCCCACTTGAGCCAACGTGGGGAAACCCAGGTGGGGCCACCACGGAAACTGCGGACAAACCCATTCGGAGTCCATTTTTTTGCCCACTTTTAAACCATATGGGGCCCACTTGGCCTTGCTGGCTGGGACGTGAAGTATGGGAATTGACCTGCGGTTGGCTGGGAACCGTTCTTTTTTCCTCCCTCCCTCCCCTGCGCCTTCAGGTAACAGCTATAGTGAGGAGAGCGGGGGAAGGGGGACACTCCTTGGTCGTTCTGGCGTTGTAGTCATGAATTTAAGTTGTTCTGTCGGTTAAAAATGTTCTTGTATTTAAATGTTTCACCAGACGTTTTTGCATGGAGCTTCAAAGTAGCCTGAATTGTTTCTTATTGTATAACAATAATGGGTTTTTCTTTTTTTGTTCATTTGTTTTTATTTCAGATTTTTTAATGAGGTGATTTCATAAAAGTAAAATAAACTTGTTTTAACCGAGTATTAATTAAGAGTCCTTATGAGCTTTAATAATCCTCTAAAATGCATACATGTCAAATGATTAAGTAAAATATGATTAAATCTATTTTCAGAACTGTTTATTGTTAGATTAAGTTTAAAGCATATATTCTTATCTTCGGAGTAGTGAGATTTTATGGCTCCAATTTGTTTTTTGTCGGAAAGAAACTGGACCAAATGGTTCTTGTGGAGGTTATAGACCCCTGGTTTAGCTGTTGCATTAATAATATAGTTCATAGTACACACACACACTTCCTCTACATACAAACGCTGTATATGCTGGCAGTGGAATAATTACAATGAATCCATATCAGACTTTAACATGTCAAATGAAGCTATAATTGATATTTCCAGAATAATCTAAACTCAATTATTGGTAGAAAATCTGAATTTATATTGGTCTGATTCAGATCTAAGATCATCAGTCCTCCCTGGGATTATTTCTAGGATTAAATGAATACACTCAAAACTGTCTTCTTAAAGGTGAATGAATATAAAAACAGATGAATGTAAAGTCAAACCCCTCTTTAACTGTACCAACAGTTATTTCACAGTTATTCCACTCCAACAGACGCCCACCAAAAGTTTAGACCCGTGAGGTCTTTTCCACCGTGAGACACATAAAAGTGCCCAGAACTAAAACAGTCTGCTCAGTGGAAATGCAACTACAAAAAAAAAAACTAATAAGGATTAACAGATGTTGACTATCTCTCCAAATACATGCAAATGAAAATTCTTCCTACTTGAATTTGGCAGGACTGCAGCGTGTTAAACATGATCGTAGTGGAGCGTTGAATGTATTCAAGAGATACGTGAAGATGCTGGTCTAATGAGGTGATGTGACCAACTCAACAATCAATGGCTTCTAAAAAAAAAAAAAAAAAAAAACACAATTTCTCCAACAGTCACCTGCAACCACGACTTTCAGAGAGATCTGAATGGTGAGCAAACCGGCCTAAAGATATTCAGTAATAATGACAACAACCTTTCAAGACATCGACCCTGATCAATTATTTTCAACTGTCCATATGGACTGCAAATATTACAGCATAGATGACTTTAAAAATTCTGTTAACCCAGAAGAAAAACTGTCAATCATTCACTTTAACAGCAGAAGCATGTATACCAACTTTGAAGATATCAAGGACTATCTACAGAATATGGAGCATTCCTTTGATATCCTCACCATATCTGAAACCACGACAAGGACACTGACTTTAAATTGGAAAACTATTAACTTAACTATGTGAACAGCGTAAACAAAAAAGGTGGAGGAGTCACAATATTTGTGAAAAAATATATATACTAAGTTTAAAGTGATTGATAAATTGTCAGTTGCAGTTGATGGAATACTGGAATGTCTAAAAATTGAAATATGTCACAATTCAGAGAAAAAAGTCATTACAAACTGTGTTTATAGGTCACCATGGTCAAGCTTAGAAGTGTTCAGTGACTGAATGGAAAAGATGTTTACCTCTCTAAATAACAAAATATTATTCTGTGGAGACTTCAATATCGATCTGATAAACCTCAGCAAACATAAAGCAACCGACGACTTTATCAGCAGAATGTATGGAATTAGTTTATATCCAACCATAACAAGACCCAGCAGAATCACTACTCAAAGTGCTGCTCTTATTGATATATGATGTAACATATTTACAAATAATATAGAATGCACTCATATGAGTGGACTAATGATATGTGACATAACTGATCATTTACCAGTTTTTGCACAATTTGACATCAATGTAAAGACAAAGAAAAGTTATAAAAGAAAGAGTCTACAAAAAGTTATGATACGAAAAAACGATGAATTCTCTTAATAATTATTATCCAGACAAAACCTTTAGAAATATTTAGCTCCCTTTACAATACAAACTGTCCAATTTATAAATTCGAGAACACATTTGCCAAATGCCCTTGGTTAACTACCGGCCTACTAAATACTTGTATATAAAAAAAAAATCTTTATAACAAATTCTTAAAACAGAGGACAAAAGAAACTGAACAAAGATAAAAGTCTTATAAAAGTAAATGAACTAAAATAAAAAGGCACAGTTATAAAATGTACTGCAGTAATCTACTGAATGAAAATAAAAACAACATAAAGCGAGTTTGGGAAATATTCAATAACATCATTAAAAATGGGACAAAACTTGATGTTGAATCTTGGTCAAATGCTTTTGTGCCTGCAAAAAAAAAAAAAAAATTACATGTAACAAACTCGGGTAAAACCACTATTGTTTTTTTTTACAGGTTTTCCATAGGATTCAACCACAATGCTCACCTCTATGTGTTAAGTGTAAAAACCCTGTAGGAACTTACTATCACTGTGTTTGGCAGTGTCAGTTCATCTCCGGATTTAGGTTAAATGTTGCAACAGAGCTGTGTTCAATTTTTCCTAAATATTTTGCCCTGGACCCTATTTTGTTTCTTTTAGACCAGTCAGGGAGGTTGGCTGTGTTACCTGGACGAATGAGTTTTGCACCTGCCTAGGAGATGTATACTACTACAATGGATACAAGTGTAACCTCCATCTGTTACACACTGGTACAGAGAGAAAGTTTTTCCAATGGAACGCCTCAGTGCCCTGTTAAAGGGTAACTCTGACATTTTCTACAAGACGTGGTAGCCTTATCTAAATCACCTTCCTTGAGAAATAGATGATATACTTTTTAAAGGAGGCTAATATTTTGTATTCTACACTATTTAGTAACTGCTTTAAGAAAATATCCCAAAATGTTATTCTAACTCAGACTTTCGTGAACCTTTGGATATCTCCTGTCCTGTGCTGGTGAGTGTTGTGTTATAAATATAATCACAAAAAATGGGACAAAAAAGTGAACATACCCAGGCAACTTTACAGATGAGGAGGGTAAAAACTATAATATCAATGAAGCAGCAAACGGCCTCAATAACTTTTGTAAACGTTGGTCCAGAGATGGCAGCAGAAATTCCAAAACCAGCAAAGACAATAATCCACCTATCAAAAGGATCCCACACTCAATCCTGCTCTCTGATGTGAACAAAAATGAGTTTTTATCAATTGTAAATACATTTTTAGAGTAGAAATTCAAAAAACGGTGAGGATATTTAGAGAGGACAGAGGTAAAAAAGGTCAAATAATAGTATCTCTAAGCCTCTAGCATACATATGTAACTTATCATTACAAACTGGGAGATTCCAAAACCAAATAAAAATTGCAAAAGTGATTCCTATCGATAAGTTCCTACTTATAGATAATGTGTGAATGTCTGTATGAATGGGTGAATGGGACTATGACTGTAAAGCGCTTTGGGCCTTTGAAGAAGGTAGAAAAGCACTCTACATAAGAGCAGAGACAAACACCAATTTACAAACTATAGACCTTTTTCTCTCCTTCCACAATTCTCAAAGATTTTAGAAAAAATATTAAATGACAAATTAGTTACATTTATTGATGAATACAACATTATAAATGAAAACCAATATGGTTTTAGAGAAAACAGATCAACCTCATTGGCTATCATTAATGCTGTGGAGGAAATCACAAATGCTCTGGACAAAAAGAAATGTGCAGCTGGAATTTTCATTGACTTAAAAAAAACATTTGACACTCAATCATGACATTCTTGACAAACTGGTAGTGTATGGGATAAGAGGACTAGCATTAACTTGGTTCAAAAGCTATTTGATGGGCAGAAAACAGTTTGTCAAGATTGATGAATATACATCAGAAATCAAAGAAATAAGTTGTGGTGTCCCACAGGGATCAATTCTGGGACCGCTGCTATTCAATATTAAGATACATTGTATTTTCATTGTTTCAAAACTCATTATATTTGCTGATGACACAAATATATTCTATTCTACAGACAATCATGGGGAACTTATGAATGTGGTGAACACAGAGTTAAACAAAATAAAATTATGGATGGATTACAACAAATTATCTTTGAACCTACATAAAACCAAAGTGATGTTTTTTGGTAACTACAAAACCAAGAAAAAAAATGTCTCAATTGAAAGTGTTACAGTTTTTTTTATTGATAAACTAAGTTGGAAGCCACTCATCAGACAAACTAAAGTCTCAAAAAGTATTTAAATCATAAATTAATCTAAACATATATTAGAATATGACAGTAGACATTTATCATGCTTCTCCTTAATATTACCATATTTCACCTACTGTATAGAAATTTGGCCGAATAATAAGATATAATAATAAGAATTATGAGAGTTCAGTAGAGATGGGATTATATAAGCTTGCTTCTTCCCACTGCTTATCAAGCAATAAATCAAGCCCTACTGGTGTTTAGTTAATGATCCTTATGTTTAATTAAGCAAATGTGATTTAAGTCACTTTTTTGTTATGTTTTATTTTCTGTTTTTTTTATCTATGCATTTCATCATTTCTGTAATGAGTGTGATAAATAGGTATACATCCTTTATTGGTTTGACTACAATGCTTGAAATCAATCAATCATTCAATTTTATTCTCGATTTTATTTTCCCCTTTTCATGTTACTCATTCAGAGAGACAGAAAGACAGCGGAAGCCGCTGTAGGTACCATAACCAATCGGCCTGCAACAACCGTTTGGGGTCCTTCAACTAGTGCTGACGTCACGTTATGTGATTGGCTGTCCGTTGGTCCAATGACGTGTCAGATAGTGATTGGTCTGGACAAATTACGACACTACCATAGAAGAAGATATTAAGTCAGTTGTAAACAAACAAAGCTCCGATATTGAGTAAGATTATCTTCTAAACATGCTTTTATTATTATTATTATGTGATTAAGTGCATTGCAGCCGAACGGACCGTGGTTCAAACCCTTCTCCGGACTGCACACTGTAACAAAGCGCCTTTCCTGCCTGCAAACATGAAGAGAGGTTGCTGCAGAGCTGCTCTGCTCAGAGACACGGTTCTCTTGTGTGGAACAGCAGGTTCATTTTAACAGCCACAGATCTTTTTACAAAGTGGGTCATGAAAAAATCTCTCCATAAACATTACAAAGAATAATTCCAGACTCAACGTATGAGGGAAAACAACTTTAGGTTACAAAACTAAATGTGAAATGACAATATGTAGAGCCCGAGCAAATCTCCACGCTATGTAGTTTGTCCAAGTGGGGCTATTGGTTGTATGGTTATTGCAGGCCGAATGGTTTCAGTACTTACACCGGCCGTCATTCGGGCGCAGCTCCCTCGCTCCCGCAGTAAGGGGTAAAGCTAACTGTTCTGGGAGAGTCTGAATGATCTCATGAACTCAGACATGGAGACATGAATACCAATGTTTTTAGAGAACTGTGAATGAAATACACACAGGCTTAAAAGGATTGGTACTAGCTCTTCCCACACGCGTCTGGGTTGTCAAGCTATGAACACATTTTTGGACAGGCGGCGAGCAGTGAATTTGCTGCACGGTGAAGGAGAGGCAGCTGATTCAAATTTGACATGCGAGTCCCATTCGGTGTGAACGCAGCTTTATGTTGGAGCATTATTACAAGTTTTTACATTTAAATGATAGCTTTCATGCACCATGCTGCGTTTCTAAGCTGGTTGACAGCGAGCTATAAGCCAAGCAGCAGAATATAAGAGCTACATTTCTTACATAGATAATTGAGTATTATTAAGATTTGCACTTGATCATAGAAAATACTTATACAGCCGTGATTGTCACTGTGGTACTATCAAGGCCAATAAGAGCCACAAAGTGTTTTAGGTTAACTTTATTCTAAAACATTCAGATTCTACACAGGAGTTTGTCTTCTGAAATCCAACTGCTTCAATGATCAAACCTATACAGTAATATTTGGGTTGTAGTTCTTGCAGCATGTTGACATTTGGCAGTAGTGCAGAGTTAGCTTGAACACATAATAATACAAACACTAGGACTATGAAATGATGATTAAAATGACTGTTTGGATATGTTTTCTCCTATTAGCACAAATTACAAAGAAAGACAAGATTTTCCAACATTTGATGAAAAGAGCCTCAGAAACAGGTCCCAACTTTAAACCGTTGAGTACCAAAGAAAGTTACATTACTTTTACCTGAGTTCTCTTTCAGGAAACTACTCAGCTGTGATCACAGGTCATTTTTTTTTGACAATTGGCAAATGCTGCAAGCACCTGTGGAGCTGTGAAAAAGCTGAAATTGTTGGTTTTAGATTTTTGGGAAAAAACTTTTTTAAAGTCAAGGTAAATTGCAATCATGTTAGAATGTAGGAGAAACTCTTAGAAGTCTCATTCCGATCATCTTTTGATCTAATGTCTAAGTGTTCCCAGTGGTCTTTTAATTACGATGATGCCGTTTATGGCAAAATAAAAAAAACCTGTGTCATTTTCTATGACAGAGTTTTTGCGGAGCAGCAGGAGTTCATTAGAAAGTCACCTCTGAGGTGAGACACTGTTGGTGTGGAACAACCCCCCCCCACCCCCTAACCCTCCATGTTGTTGAGAGCTCTCTGTTTATGTGCTCTTCCCCGCTAGTTTACAGTCCCTCACACCCTCAATCCAAGTGTTTAGATTCAGATTCCAGCTCAGACGAGGAAGAACAAGGGCGTTCATTGGTCTATTTGTCAACAATGGATGCATCAGAAAGGAGCAGAGCAGGGAGCTTCGTAGTCTCTACGTAACAAATATGATCTATTTCAAATAAACTATTTTCATCTGCTTCTTCTTTACAACAATCCGAATAAAGAAATACTGATCTTCAGTTTCTATATCCTACATCATGATAAAAAGGCCACAAGAGCATGTTACAAACACCAAAAACACCATTTTCATTGGAGTGAGTCTTTGAATACAGGAGTCAACTCTTTCATTCTCTTTCTGCACTGGAGAGTCAACATCAGAAATCTATGTATGAACCTGATGCAACAGTCTGTGGGAGGGGCAGAGTCACCAGCTGTAGCATACCATCAGACTTTCCCTGAATGTTTTAGAACTTCTTCAGAAGCTTTCATCTGACTTATTTAAGGTAAATCCAGAAGGTTTGCTGAAAATGACAACAAAATTGCCCAGATTGGAGCACTTTGATCTATACGCAGTAAGCCAGACGGACACACAACTGCCTGCATGAAGGAAAAAGGAAACGACGAATAAAAGTGCATCAAACGTGGGAAAGTAAGACACTGGCTAAACGTATGAAGATGATTTGAGGGAACTGAACTATCATGCAGCACTGTTATCATTTATAGGAAGGGTACGTCTTGGTGGTTTCATTTTGCGCAGAATCCTTTTTTTTATACAGATGCAAAAAAACTGCAAAAGCAAAAAAAAAAAGAAAAAAAAAAGAAATCAAATTATTATTTCACGACTATAACACCAAAATCTGTGAAAAGAACCAAACAGAACAGAGCGGCTGACTGACAATGTCCAGGTGTGGCCTTGTTAAGTTAAAGTGCATTTACACAAAAGGTTTAAAAACATCGGTCAAATTTGTGCTCCAACAAAAACTGAAAAATGTATTTTTCCATAACTAAGTAACAAGTGCAGTGAGCTGGTATGTTTTCTTAATTTAGCATTTAAATGAAACCCTTTCATAGGCAAGAGAATATTTGCTGGACTCGGCAACCTACTCAGACTTCCAGACCTTTATGTTTGGTTTTAAGGGGTTAACTTAAATTCTCTTGGAGTGTCCTCTTTTTGCATTTAATGGTGTTTTTTTAGTGATTTAAAATCACACCCTCTGATTAATCTGATCAGTTTTCACACTCAATATGAGCTGACATTACTGATAACAACACAGAGGACAATACTACCAACGTCCCAACCAAAAATGGAATTTGTCAGATCTTATTTGCTCATAAAAGTCCACACTAACTCAGAAGTTGTCTTTCTACTGCCACCTTGGCTCTGGGACCGTTAACAGCACACTTGGCAGACAGACGTTTTTTTATATTTCATTTTATCATGATTTTCTTGGCAAATCTTTTTTTTTTTATTTTGGAAGAAAAGGAGGGAAGATTGAACAGTGAGAGGAGCAGGACGAGTAAAAGCCTCAGAGTCAAAGGCAGAAGACAGACAGCCATGGGAAGAAGATGGAGATGGGAAAAGGACACAAAGGTGATTGTTGCTCCTCCATCATCTTCCTCTGTCTCTGACGGAAACGTGCAGAGTGTGTTTGCGTGCACTGGTGATGGAGGATCCGTCGCCATTCACTGTTATTCACTGTTTACTTTAAGAAGCTCACGTTTCAGGTCAAACTGAAGCTGAGTCGACACAGGCCACATTCACTTCAAGCTGGGAAATTAAACCTCCAGAAAAGAAATTATATATTACAACAAAGCACTAAGTCTGAAGAAAGAACAAGTAAGAAATAAAAATAAGTGAACATTACTAAGAAAAGCAGTTTATGTGATTAACAGCTTAAGTTTGAATCTTTTAATCTTAAGTTTAATTCTCTTCTTAAACTTCTTTTAATTCCGTTTTTTCTAACGCCATGTATTTGTCGTTTTGAACGTGTCCATCTGGAGACTTTTTCTGGATTTTATGGAACACGTTATTTTGTCCATATTTTGTATTCTCTGCTTGCATGCCAGGAAAACAGCGTTTACCAGCCAGAGTCACAGAAACTCCACCAGAAACTCTGGAGGCACTGCTGCTTCAAACACGAAGCTTCATCTTTTAAAAAAGAATTTAGCTTTCTCTGTAGAGGTTTCAGTTTCCCAGTTTCCCACAGAAACTGCAGGATTTGTGCACCAAAGAGTGAGAACTAGTCTGTGGCGAGTCACTGAAGGAACTCACTACATTCTGAAGTAAACTACATATTTCAGAAGAAGCAGGTTGCCATGGGATAAAATGACCCTATTGCCTAAATCACTGAAAAACTGCAGTGCACACAAACACACTCGAACAAAATGTCCTTCAGATTCAACTCTCTGCAGACTGTAGCTGCTGTGTGTAGTGTGTGCACCTCAGGCACAGGGGGTCTCAATAAGACCGTTTGAAGGAGAAGCACCACGCATGTTGGTTTTGGAGCTGAGCAGGGCCTGCAGCAGAGCACCTGCCTGCAGCTGCAGGATTTAGCGTCAGAGGATCTCTGTCATGTTGCATGTGCTTATTGTGAGTTCTTCTAAATTTCGGCTCCTCCTTGATCTTGGCGTCATGACACTTTGTCCTTATTTTCTGGCAGCTTAGTGCCAGCTCAGACCAGAACCATAAACCTATTGGTTGTGCTTCTTTCGGACTCTACTCCACGGATATGAGGGCAAATTAAAATAAAACAAAAGTTCTAAAGAGATCCCAGGCTCTGGTGCTGAGCAACCATGATGAATGAAAACAACAGAGCAGGAGAGAAACGTCCCGACTCCAGAGGCCGCTGATCTGAGCCTCTGATCTTCCAGCTGAGCCGGGGTGGTTTGGGGCAGAAGAGCTATGGAGAATGTTCATGCTGTGCATGAACTCAGCGTTTTGTCCAAACAAGACAGAGGAGTTTTCAGTTCTTCCTACCTCCGTTTAGAGGATTTGCTGTGCAGCAGGCCTGCACAGACAGAACCGGGAGGTCCAGCTGCTGTGTGAGCATTCATCACTTTATACTGTTGTGGTGAGGCAGTGGACCATCACCAAACTCTGCCTGCACCAGGCACTGAGCACAGCGGGGTCATGGCCTCATGACAGGACTCTTCAAACCCAAACAAGAGGTTGGCGTCCATACTGGAGTTGCAGGGTTAGTTGCACTGATGTAGAAAAAGTGCTCCTGGTCCAGCGCTGCAAAAAACGGTAAGTCTTGTTGCCTTAAAGATGCAAAGGGACTTCTGCTTTTTCCCGTTTGAAAGGTGTAGAAACTGGATCAGCAGCGGGGCTCCAAAGCCAGATTCATCTTTTTCTCTTACAGGTTAAGTTCTCCATTTTTTGTAGCTGCGCCCGCAGACTGAGGCAGAGGTTCAGGTAGAATCTGCTTTAGCTTTTCTCGCAGTCTGGTGACCAACTGACAAAAAACAGAAGACAGCCGCGGCAGAGGGAAGGGGGTGGGGGTTGTTTCACCCCTTCATTCTACCTGGAAAGAGTTGAGAGGAGTAGGGAAGTGTTTCATGGTCGCCCCTGGTTACCTAGAGGAGGGGCTACTGCACTCGGAGGCGGGGCAACAGAACTGATGGGCGATGTCATCATCCTCCTCATCTCTGAGAGGTGGATCGGCAAAAACAGAGGAGCAGGAGGAGGAATAGAAGTGAAAAAAGAGAGAAAACAAAGAGATAAAAAAGTGGAGGAGGAGAATAATCAGAGACTGTGAAGGGGAAGGGAAGCAGAGGACTTTAAGTTGCTCGTGCAGTATCGCAGTCAACCACCAGGTGTCAGTGTTTACTGATCTCTGCTGGAGTCCAACAGTTCAACAGCTGAGGTGAAGCAGCGCCCCCTACTGAATCAACACATCCTCATCCTGTGAAGTTTCCACCTTTGTCACAGTTTTAAACTAAATTCTGTCTTTTAAAGAGAAAAGGAAAGGAAGTAAGAGAGGGAGGCAGAGATGGACTGATATGATGAATGGAGGGGTGAGGTGAAGAGGAAGCCGCGGCTCTTTGGGACAGTGGTCTCTAATACACATTAATGCAAATGTAATGTCAATGATTGCAAATGAGTGTGCTTATCGCTACGGCTGTGATTTTTAAACGAGCCCATAATCCGTCTCTCTGATCCCATTCAGCAGTTTTGTGTCCTCGTCTCATCTGAATAATCTAATGGCTTGAAGATCAGGCTTCTGAGTGTAATTCAGCCTCTCCAGGAGATCTGGGCTTCAGCTCAGACTAGAAAGATTTTTGTTATTTTATTAAAAAGGTCTTTCTTGTTTCCCACAGATTTCCTTACGATCTGATTGAAGTCCATCTGATGTCTGCTCACCGAGGCTTTCTGTGTGACCCACACAGGGAAATCGCGTCTCACTGTGAGAGCTGTGAGAGGTTTAAAGCAGAGAGGGTCAGCTGCTCCCTTCAAATGAAGTCAGCATCAGCTCTTTTCAGCTTTTTTTTAAATTAGAGGTTACAGAATAAATTAGGGATGTCCAGGGTTTTTTTGGGCCCAATCTGATTCTGTATCATTTCATTTGGAGTATCTGCTGATCTGCTTAAGTCCTGATTCAATACTTTTGTAACAGGTAAAAAAAATGAACAAATGTAATAAACAGGTTTTCCCCAGTTCTTAGCTTATTAACCTTCCTTTATCATTCAACACTTAAACAGAGCACTTCTGTGAAGTTACTTGAACATCAAGCAAAAATGTATTGACTAGTAAAAAAGGGGATAATTGTTTAATCATGTGAGAATGTTTGGTAACTGTAGCTTTAGGATCTTCAGAACTATTGAACATTTTTGATTAGATGGGATTCATAACCATTTGAAATCTAAACTAAAAATGACTTTCTTTTGAAATCTTTATTTTAGCATCAAATCGATTATGGGCATTTAAGACTTGCTCACATCAAGGGAACCATTTAATCATCTGAGTTGTTTTTGAGATATTATTGATTTTCTATCCCATTTTCCCAGAGCTTGCACTTTGTAGACGGTTCCTTGGCAGCAGCCTCTCCGTCAGCACCATGGACAGCACCATTTTCATTATAAAGAAACAAAAACCACAACTTTTTTTCTCCTAATATCTTCACAGGCTGTTGTTTAAGTTAAGACAAACCAGCAGAGTCACTTGCTGTCAATTTCAAACATTTATTGAAAGGGAACCCGGAAGTCCAAATCTGTGAATTTCTGTCTAACTTTACCGAACTATTTTTCTGTGCCTCCTGTTCAAACTAGTGCTGTCTTCCGCTGTTGTGATCCGTTCATGATATGCAGACTTCTGCTAGAGTATTTATCAGTAACAAGCTTGAAATATTTAGTACTGATCATAATAATGAGAAAAAAATAAATATCCAAGACCTGATCAGGATGCATCATCCGATTTTTTATCTAGTCTGAGACTCTGTAACTTTGAGATTGGGACATCTCTAAAATAAACCACGCATGGCCAAATACAGAGTGAAGAAGAAAACTGTATCGTCTTTGTGGTGTTGGTCACTCAAAGTGAGAAAGGACCTGTTGTAAATCAGCTTCAGCGTTTCTGATTTCTTTGTCTTTTGATTGAAGTTTCATTTATGTTAGTTGGCTTCTCCCTCACTCTAATGACACCAGAAGAAGATTCAACATTGATGACGTTACTTCAGGATAGTTTGCATCCCTGTATTGAACAGGTCTATCAGTAAGTCTATTCAACATCTAAAATATTAAAAGGGAACACAGCAGCCTGAAAAAAGGAATGCAGGACGGATGGAGGAGTTTAGCAGACTGAACGCAAAGGTTTTCCAAGGTAAATGAGACATCAGCAAGAAGGGGGAATTATCAAAACATAATTACTGTGACTGCTTTAATATCAGCCTTTAACTTATCAAGAAGCTCAAAGTTTGCAGCGATGGATATGTAAAAGTCCAAATCTATTTTTTCTGTCTGCGGCATTCCACAGTATTTACAGGACAAAAGAAGTTCTCTCTTTGATGCTTTTTGTTAAATCTACGCCTTCTTGAATCAATGAATGCAGACATTTGTGAGTGAAGCTGCATCAGTTTGAGCTGCATCCAAAATATAAATGCAATACAGCAGCCACCACCTCATATTTGAAAAGGCACATTGCATGAGCTAAATATACCCATTTGCATTAACTCCTCCCATTTTGACCAGAAATGGACATATGATATATGTATTCTGAGCAAAAGTGCAAATGAAATGTGCTTATTTTCCTAAATGCAACTGGGCTGAAAAAAAATTACAAACTTTTTTTGAGTATGTAGTTAAGATTTTATGCAGTTTTACACACTTTTGGTTATTTGGGTGTTTAAGAAGCGTCAGCACAAACATACCACTGTACTCCATGTTGCCTTGAAGTCAGATCTTTCATGTCACATCATTTTAATCTCTTGACACTCAAAAAGGAACATAGATTAGAATTAGTAGAGAGACGGGATTAAGAGACTCAAGAAGTCTGTTGATGTGAAAATAAATCATCCTGACACAATTTAAAAGAAGGTTTGGCTAGGAATTCCGCCGTTGTAACGATAAGAGTGTTAGACAGAACAGCACTGATGATAGGACATCAACACATAATAGTTTAGCCAATTAATGGCTGTCCAAGTGAGAGGTCAACCTCATTATCCAGTGTTCTGGATGTGGTCCTCACTGTAGACAGTCTAGATGGGTTGACCTGAACAGGGATCTCATAGACCGTAACATAGTTCTTGGTAGTGTGTTGGTGGTTATTTGAGTCTTTGGTCATATTTGAACAGAATAGCAAAGTTCGGTTTGGATCATTTGGCTCGCCTTGGGACCCTTTGACCAGCATTTTCAAATCAACTGGGATGTGCAACACAGTATCATTTGTGTTGATGGGGTAAACCAAGGTTAACAAGCGGGCACCACCAATGTACATTTTTACTTATATTTTTATTTTTCTGTATTTAACTTGAAATAAATCTATCA
This sequence comes from Oryzias sinensis, assembly GCA_037389245.1. NCBI lineage: Eukaryota > Metazoa > Chordata > Actinopteri > Beloniformes > Adrianichthyidae > Oryzias > Oryzias sinensis. The sequence continues at coordinate 27,172,736 of CM074492.1, forward strand.
ATTTCTGACTTAACTCCAGTGTTTTCAAACATGCTTTGCTTTAATTCAAACTCTGCTGGACAGAGAGATCTGCCTCTTATCTAATTGAAGACCATAGACACGTCACCAGCTGTTGCTCAGTGTCCACATTTTTAACAGTCCACATAGAGCCAAACGAAGTCTGTTCTCTGAAAAAGATCCATTATTTTAGAAGAAGCAATACTTTTCCTTTCTCTTTGTGGCTGGTTTAAAAACAAAAGTAACTGGATGATAATCAAATCACCAGGTACTGTATTTTCTGGACCAGAAGGTGCACTTAAAATCCGTTAATTTTCTCAAATACAGAGTTTCACAATCCTGTCATCATGTATGAATTCGGGTTGTCCCAACTGATCTGGAACCAATGTTCTGTGGTACACCACGCTCAAAACTCTGTCAAAAGGTTTTAGTACAAATTTGGAATGAAACACGGAATGTTGGAGCATTATGGGTAATGTAGTCAGGAGCCTGGCGGATGAGCAATGAGGTTTATCAAGTTTTTTGAATAATCTAACAAACTAAAGATATAACACATAATGCACTGCGTATAATAAGATTTGTCTCTACAGTTTGTCATTAAAAAATCCTATCTTTTTTTGAATTCTTAGGAACAAAAAGGCTCTTCCTATATTTACTTCAGAGAGAATCTATATAAGGGAAGTGAATAAGTTGCCAGATGTTGTTCTGGTTGGGACCTGTAGCTTTTTTATTTATTTATTTTTTTTAACTTTTTAAGTCAGTACTTCTCTTGTCCTAATTATTTTAACACGAGTAGCAGGTATGGCATTTGAAATAACTACTTTGGTGGCAAAAAATACTGGAGTTTCAGTTAATCTTTTAGTTTTTCTATGTTCTGTGTATAAACTATTGGCTAATGTGACATAAATGTATTAATATTTTTATTTTACCATGGTCCGGGTAAATACTTAATTCTGATTGGCTGGAGGGTTTCCGTTAAAAAGTGACAATGGACACCCTTAAAAGCAATAATGATTACCGTTGGTTACCAGAACGACATAAACGTGGACATACGTAATTCCTTAGTTGAAAACAGGAGTGTCAAACTCATTTTCACAGAGGGCCACATCAGTATAGCTGCTGTCCTCAAAGGACCAGATGTAACTTATACATGTAACTAAATGTAATGAAAAATATATGTAACTACTCCTTAATGTTAAATAACTAATTATTTATATATTATTATATCTTTTTAAAGTAACAATTACAGTTGCATAGAAACATATGTTTGCCTATTATTCTACTATAAATCCTTTTGAGTCTGTCAGGTTAGGTTATATGGACAGTGTTTAGGTCCTAATGTATAGTTGCCACATCCGATATTTCAAGTCAGTTTCCCCCTAGATATGATTAAATACACACCCATTTTTTATTTTAAGAAATTAAAAACTTTTATGTTCTTGCGGGCCACATAAAATGACGTGGACGAGCCACATTTGGCCCGCGGGCCTTGAGTTTGACACATGTGGTTTATAACAACAGGGAGACAGAAAAATAGAAGACATTTTTGCTTCATCCTATAGACAAAAACAAGCAATAAGGTAAACTAAGTGCTTTGTTATATAACATGACATTTACATATCACTTTCCTCCACTGCAGCAGTGTGGTCAGTGCAGCCTGTTTAGCCGTTACCATCTCGTCATCAACAAATAGACAGTTTCTTTTGAAAAACTTTGAAAAACCTTATATATAAAAAAACAAGATTAAAGATATTTTAGGATTTTGTAAATGACCATGGTATAAGTGGGTTAATGTCCTTTGAAAAGTCCAATATTAGAATTTAATGGATGTTGCAGCTGACGGTTCACACCTCCGCATCATCTATTAGTTTCTCATACTAGACACCTTGTCGGGCATTATCCCTTACTTGTAATACAATAACAGGAAGGTAACACACCCTCTTTGTGCTACTGTACTCTTTGACTCTTTACATAATCAATATAATTCCAACAGATTCTGCATTGGAGCCTGCTGCTCATCTGTTGCATAAAGCTGTTTTTCTCTGCGTCTGTATCTGTTGCAATTACAATTTTTATTTACTACTATAAAGTGTTGCATATTAGCACAAAGTAGCTTTTTTTCTGTTTTGGACTGTTTGGCTATCTGGGTTAATAGCTGAAGAGTTACAGCAATTCAAAGACCATAAACACTGGAGCTAAAGCTCAGGTGTGAAAGGGTTAAGAGGTGACTGCCCTTAATCACCAAAAAAAGAAATAAATAAATTCAGCATTATCCGCCACCAGTTGTTGTTTCCTAAATAAAGGATCAGCATCTCTATGCAGCTTCACAAATATTTCTGCATAAAAAAATGTTAAAAGTGACAGATGTGACCTTCTTCAAACAGCAGACAAATATGAGCTGAGCAAGGTCACAGTAACTCTCACTGTCATGACAGCATGCTTGTCATCTGGTGAATTCTTCACTTCTGTGTGTGTGTGTGTGTGTGTGTGTGTGTATTTAAGCCTCACAGGCTGTGAAGCCATCCTCTGCTGATGACGCATCCTCTCAGCTCTCACACTCCCCTGCTACAGACTTGCTTCATGTCAGCAACGCATGCCACTCAACAGTCTCATAACATCCAGTTCCTACTGAAAATGTTGACAATCAAATCTTTGTTTCTATCCAATAAATCCTAAATCCATGTTGGGGAATGAGCCAGTTAAATCGTCAAAGAGACCTTCACCCTCTAGGCGTCTCTATTAGTGCCAATGATCTCCTCAACGTGCTTGGTTTTTCCAAACATTAACACAATGTCATTTATAAAACACCAATTCACAAGCGAAGTCCTCCAAAGGCAAAAACATATTTAACCAGAAAATATGAAAAATAAATGAAATAAAAGAAAAATATTTTAACAAAGATATATATTTTTGGTCAAATTACATATAATTACCAGTAAATATATGTTGTCCAGGAAATCTCTGTGTTAACCTATATGCATTTTTAACATTCTTGTTAATAGGTGTACTATATTATATTATATTTAGCTTCAAATACAGCTGGACATTTTGTAGTGTGCTATAGTAGAGCTGGTTAATAAACTAATCGAGCATTATGTGATGTAAGCACCAAATTAGACATGAACGTACCTTAGGATCCCATCTTTCAGAAAAACACATTAGCCGTAGGCAAATGTTTAAGTATTTACGCAACATGTCGTCACTCATGGGCATTATAGTGTAAATGGTATTACAAAATAAATCTAGATACCCCTATGAGTAAAAACAATTGTGTGGTTCAGAATACAAACCACAACATACAGAATTGTACTTAAACATTCAAGTATTAGCCACAATTTCAAGAAAAGTATAAACTGCATTGTGTTCCACAGACATGAATAGAGCATATTTTAACACTGCTCTAAAACCTTTTTTGAGCTACGCCACACTTTAACCTAGACAAAAATCCCGCGGCACACCAGCATCCAAAACTTAAAAAAAAGGAGAAACTCATAGTCTGTATTGATGTACAGTCCCTCCAATCTCACATGCAGTTTTGAGATAATTGTGGCAGAAAAAGCTGGAAGCTGCAGCTGTTTTTTCTAAAAGATGCAATAAAAGTTAATTTAGAAGAACTGTTAAATGTGTGTTTATTGTGGTTTCTAGACGTTTAACAAAAAGACTCATTGTGCGGTGAGACGCTGTCACTTTAACCCAATGCATCATGGGAGATGTAGTGGAAACAGAAACTGAATGCAGACAGATTTGCTTCTCTGACCTTCATGGTTTTGTTCACTTGTTCCACGTTCTGACACCAGATTTTGCAAAAAGCTACACATCTAAAGACGAGCTTTAGCTGGTATTTTTGTTGGAACTGACAGACTTTATGAGCTAAATCGGAACAAGGAAGTGAAGACTTTAACCACTTCTGATTGGTCAGACTGATGACGTGTGATCAAGCCTCCAGGAATGATTGGTGGAGACAGTTAAAGGGGCGGGACTTTTCTGAAAACAGCTCAAGCTACGGCCAAATTGCGGTACCGTCATTCTTATCAAAATGTCTTTAATTGAATCAAATAAACACAAAGAAAAAGCATTTTATGATCTTTCATTTTCCTAAACACTCAGTGTTTTATCAGGGCCTCCTTCTTATCTGAGGATTAAGCTATGGATTTAGTTTATTTGAAAATAAGCAAAGTTGAAATAATGGTTGCAGATCTATCGGATTTTTTATGATCATAGGAGGCTGCCAGCAGATTTTACTGCAGTGGCTGACAATTACTAAAATATAAACAGGTTTGCAGCCTGAATAGGACTGAAGTTGCTCTGCAACAAGATTAAACATAAAATAATTTTAGATTAGATCATTTTGATTAATGAATTTAAAAAAAGTGGCATATTAAACAAATGACAACAAACAAAAAAGCAGAATAAAAGCTGAGTGGAACCATAATCCAAATACTTTTTGTGGGTATTTTGTAAAACAAAGTATACCTAATAAAGTTTTTCTGTTCCATCAGATTCTTAAATTTTTAAACCTTGAATTTGCATTCTGAAATTTTTTAAACCGTTGCATTTTCAAACAGCAAAATTTCATGCCCCGATATATAATTTTCTATCTTATATATTTTTTTAATTTTGAGACTCAACATTTTGATGACCCAGAAATTTGATGTAAAAAAATTGATGGGAAATAAGTGGCTTTTATTGTCTCAGTAGAACAAATAGTCCATCTAAGAACATCGATATCCAGCCAATCAAATCATTACGCCGATGTGACATCATGGTTTTTATAGGAGTCCAATATGGCAGCAAACCTGTTTTCGTCTGAAACAGAAGGGTCAACCGTAAGTAGTTTGTGGTCTTATTGTCAGGGAATATATACTTTACTGTTGTTTTGCAACAGTGAAAGGAAACTCAGACACCTACAGATATGATAACTGAAAATACGTAAATGGAAAAATAAAAGACAAACTGTTTTTTTCCTTTTTTGTTCATAATTTAGCACTGACATGTATGCTAACAGATTCTAATTTCCATCTTATACCAATGTTACACTGTTGTTTTTATTACATAATCTTTCTGTTCAAAGAGACAAAACTGTAATTTCGTTCTGGGTTTTGGGTGAGTGTCGGTGATGTAAGCAAAAGCTGATGGAGCAGCAAACGCTATATTTTAGGCCTACAAGTATGCTTGTGAGCCTCCTTTATTTTGGAGGATTAAAACAAAAAGTGCTTAAAAAAACATCCTGTGCCTCAATAGAGAACCATTTTGTTTGTTTTATAAAATGAACAGGTATAGAATTGTTACACTAAAGATGTGCTACATTCATGGACTAAAGCATGAGTGGGAAATTCTACATTTAATTTAGTAAATGATGAAACTTTTTTATTAGCATTTTTTCAAATAGTTGTCAAATCTCTGAAGTTGCTCCTTGGCTACATGTTGATTACTATTTAAATCACACTGCTGTAAACAGTTATTGTTTTAAAAGGTTTTTAAACAAATTATTTATTATATGTATTAAAATATTTTAGATTGTTCAGCACAATTTCATGGAGGACTTGATAAAACTAAAACAAAGAAAAAAGGGTTTTTAACATGTCTATGTGAGGATTATTTTTTCCATTATGCACAAAAAATAAGTTAACTGAACCATGATATCAACAAACCTTACATAAACGGTGTGAAGAAGATTTTGACACCAAAAAATTGAGAAGTAAAATTCCTTTAAAACCTTTACATAAGGGATAACATGCCTGACAATGTGTCCATTATCAGAAATTAACGAAAGATGCGAAAGCCTGTACCGTCCAAGTGTAGGACGGTAGCTTTCGCCTTGAAGGCCACTATCACACTTATACCATGGTCACTTACAAAAGAAGTAAATATTCAATCAATTTTTAGAACTTCTCGTTATTTGTTCCATTTAAATAGCTTTTCCACAAAAATGGGACTCTTTGATACGTGGTGCGGTGAATTGACATGGTAACAATTGAGCCAGCACTGACCTCGACTGCAGCAGCAAACGAAAGCAATATTAATGTTGGTCGTCACAATAAGTTACATAAAGCATCAGCATCAGTTTCTCAGAGAGAAAGTTCACCTCACCTTTTTTGTCCAGATAATGAAGCATAAGTTTGTTTCAAAGGGCCCGCGCAGTGATATAGAACATTTGTATGGAAGCGATTGTGTAGCATAATTAAAAATAAAAGTCAAAACCAGAAATGCTTTTTCATTTTCAAACGGAAGCTGCATCAAATGACTCAAAATTAAAATGAAAAAGCAATCAGCCAAAATGCTTTTTCATTTTCTTCTTCAAAACTGCTTATTCTGTCACTTAATTAAAATGATAAGGAAAATGGTATTTGACATTTCATTATCAACAAGTTCTCTGGTAAATGTGTTGCAAAATTAATTTAGAAATGTCCAATTTGACAATTAAAATGGATTAACAGAAATGCTTTTTAACTTTCAAAATGTAACTGCATCAAATGACTCAAAATGAAAATGAAAAATCAATACTTCAAAATGCTTTTTCCTTTTCTACTTAAAAACCGCTTATTCTGTGTCATAATTAAAATGAAAATGCAAAGAGGGGATTGCATTTTCATTTTAACATCCACCCTGCGAATAGTGTTGCATTATTCAATTCGACTAAGCATTTCCAGAAGGGAGGCGGGGCGATGACGTCAGTGTTTTCTCCGTGTGTCCGGCTGCTAAGAGGCACAGACATAGGATCAGCTTTGTGTTAGCGGCAGGGGAGATGGCTTTGTGACGTTTGTGCTCCCCTGCTGATTGTACACAGCTTGTCAGGACTACGTAGCAGCATTTCCGCCTTATGTGGTCCGGAGTTTGGGACCACAGCCTCCTTCAGAAGCCCTGCCGTCTGCACGGTTTGAAGCTTCTCCCTCGGACTTGCTCTTTGGACGGCTAAACCGGCCTGCTAGCCCGGAGACGAAGCTTGTCCGGGGAAGCTTTGAAGCCCAGGAGGAGGAAATGTTGCTCAAAGACCCGAGAAAATCTCAACCATCATATGAATTTGTGTTTCCAGTGGTGTACAAAACAAAATAACGGCTGATGTTATTACCGCATATTTACATCCAAGATGCTCATTACTGGATTGGCCACCTGGAGTTCTGTTCCTCCATGGCTAATGTTGTTAGCACGCATTAGCCTAATGCTAACGCTTCTTTCGGGTCCTTGCAGCCAAGAAAAGAGCACTGACTGCACAGATTTAAAACATTATGAGCGAGAAGACCCTTAATAATAATCATAACAGCAATAACAGCACATTTAGAAGCGTGGCGCTGATTTTGCTGTTTGAGGACAGCTGGAGCCCAATCAACAGCTCAAGCAGACTTCGCAATGCTAAACGTTTGCTGGTTGAACAAACACAGATCTTTAGGAGCTACACAGCCGTACAAAGCCCCGGATCTGTCTTTTTATGACTGTATTACTATCTTGGATATAAATATGTGGGAATCACATCAGCCTTTATTTTGTCTGGACACCACTGGAAACACAAATTCATATGATGGTTAAGTTTATCTGGTCTGCACTTCCGCCTTTGGTGATCCAGCTGCCGGTCCGAAAATAAAGCTAGTCGTCCGGGTGGTCCTCCTTTCGACGAACCACGGTGCGTTCGCAGAAGGCGGAAATGCTGCTACGTAGTCCTGAGAAGCTGTGTAAAATCATCAGAAGTTCACAACCAACACAAAAGAGATAGCGCTGACGTCATCGCCACGCCTCCCCTCTGGAAATGCTTAGTCGAATTGAATAATGCAACACTATTCGCAGGGTGGATGTTAAAATGAAAATGCAATCCCCTCTTTGCATTTTCGTTTTAATTATGACACAAAATAAGCGGTTTTTAAGTAGAAAAGGAAAAAGCATTTTGAAGTATTGATTTTTCATTTTCATTTTGAGTCATTTGATGCAGTTACATTTTAAAAATTAAAAAGCAATTCTGTTAATCCATTTTAATTGTCAAATTAGACATTTCTAAATAAATTTTGCTACGCATTTACCAGAGAATCTTTTGAAAATGAAATGTCAAATACCGTTTTCATAATCATTTTAATTAAGTGACAGAATAAGCAGTGTTGAAGTAGAAAAGGAAAAAGCATTTTGAAGGATTGCTTTTTAATTTTCTCATTTTGAGTCAACAAATGCAGCGTCATTTTGAAAATGAAAAAGAATTTCTGGTTTTGACTTTTATTTTTAATTATGCTACAGAAACGCTTCCATACATTTGACCAGAACTTCTTTTTTAGGTGTACACTATCACTGTCCATTATCAATTTTTAATCCACACCCAGTAACCAATCAGAATTGAGAATTCACCTGGACAATGTTTTAACCTTAAATAAACATTTAGTTCACTCTGCCAACAATGACAAAAAATATTAATATCCGAAGTTACATTTTTACCATATTCCATTATTTTTTTCTTATTTTCCTTTCGGCTTTTCTTTTCAGGAGTTGCCACAGTGAATCAGCTGCCGCCATGTAACCCTGTCTTCTGCATCTTCTACTACAACACCAGCTACCTTCTTGTCTTCATTCACTGCATCCGTAAACCTCCTCATTGGTCTGTCTAGACCTTTTGCCTGGCAGCTCTAGACTCAGTGTCCTTCTACCAATACATTCACGCTCTCTCCTCTGGACATGTCCAAACCATCTCACCATCTTGGTCTTTCTGCCCTAATCTGTAGAGGTCAGTCTCTCTCTCTCTCTTTACTACCCAACCTAGCATACAAGTCATCATAAGCCCCTTGATTGGCCTTTGACACTCCTACTTGTCTCCCTGATCAAATTAGTTGTAGCTATCCAGTCATCAGGAAGTACCTCCTGACCATCAAGAGCCTGTTTCAACAGCTTTTTAAAAGTCCAACTTTCTTTCTTTTTTGGCTTCTGCCGTTTTGACCCTTTCTCTGCCTTTGCCCTTTCTTTCTTCATCTTTCTTTATCACCAGAGTCATCCTACACACCACCATCCTATGCTGTGTGGAATCACTCTAACCTATAGCTACTTAGCAGTCACTGATCTTCTTCAGATTACACTGTATACACAAGATGCAGTCTATTTGTGTGCTTCTACCTCCACTCTTAAAGATCACCCTATGTTCCTGCCTCCTCTCAAAGAATGTATTAACTACAGCTATTTCTAGGGATGGGTATCGTTAAGGTTTTAACGATACTACTACTCTTATCGATACTGCTTATCGATCCGGTACTCTTATCAGTACTCTTATCGATACTTTTTGAGGGCGAAAAAAAATAAATAAATAACAAATTAAGAACATAAAGTGTTTTATTTCCTCACTATGCAACAACATTGTTTTTTTTAACAAAACATTTTACTTTATACATGAGAATGTTACAGTACAAAGCTGGAATTATTTAATTATTTAATCTAATTGTTTTTATTATTTATGAGTGTGATGTTTCCTTTGATCTTTTGTCCATTTTCCACAACCTTGAATAGACTTTTCTGTCTGTCAAACACCAGAGTTAAGTTAAGTTAAATGATGGAAACAAATTCACTTTGATGCAGACTCCTTTCTATTTTGCCAACTCCATTTATTTTTCTTTAAATCCAGTAAACCCAATAAATGATATTAATTTTACGGATGACAACTATCATTAGTTATTAATTATTATTAAGTATTAGGAAGCAGCTGATAGTTTGTCGCGGGTCTGGAATCATAAGCGGTGAGTCTAAGCCCCGCCCCTCTACCTGTTTGTTGTATGCTCCGCGTGCAATGCCCCCCCCAACCCCCCTCCCGCTGCCCCAGCCTGTTCTGCACAAACAGCGCAACATACGGTCATCGTAGTAGCAAGGTGACAGCATGATAGGCAAACTTAATAATTTTTACGCAGAAACATTAGTTCTTAGTCTAGGGCGCTCACGTGTCCCCTACAAGATCGCCACTGACTGTGTGTGCGCTGCCTTGTCTTGTGTGTGTGTGCGCGCGGCGCGTGCTGTTGAAGAACAGCCCCGCCCCCCGTGCACACAAATAGACAGACAGAGCTCTCCGCTTCAACGAGAATACCGAAATTAATATCATCATTAATTAACGGAAAATTGACTGACTTGGTGAGTTAAATATGGCAGATGACGCTTATATTTTGTGGGACACAAAAAAAAAAAGAAAAAGAAAAAGTATCTTCTCCAGTACCGATAGCAGAACCGTTCAGGTCAGATCTTAACGATACTGCGGTCTCTAAGAATGCGGCCCCGGGGCTGGTTCAATACCGGGACACGGTACCCATCCCTAGCTATTTCCATAGTTTTGTAAAATCAACCACTCTTTTGTCCTTTTACTTTCCTCTCTTGGATACCAAACTTTCCCATCACCTCTTCATCACCTCTGTTTCCTGCACCAACATGTCCATTGAAATCTGCACCAGTGACAACTCTCTAACGTCTGGGGATGCTCATCATCACTTCATCAAGGTCCAACCAGAATTTCTCCTTTTCCTCCAGCTCACATCCTACATAAGAGACATACTCACTAACAACATTAAACATCTCACCTCTGATTTCTATCTTGAGACTCATCACTCTATCTGACACTCTTTACCTCCACAACACTCCTAACAAATTCCTCCTTTAAGATAACTCCTACTCCATTTCTCTTCCTATCTTCACAAAGACAGAAAAACGTGAACACTGCTCAACTTTCATCCTGGTCTCCTGGACACAGTATGTCTACCTTCCTCCTCTGTATCATGTCAACTAACTCTCCACATTTCCTTGTAATAGTTCCAACAGTTAAGTCCCTACTCTCAGTCCAACACTCACAGCTTTTCTCTTCTCTGTATTCCTACAAACGTGCCTTCCTCGTCTCGTTCTTAGACTAATAGTAGCCAATTTCCACCAGCACCCTGGTCCGCCATTAATACAGCATTGATAGCGGACGTTCAAACTGGGCCATGACCGATCCAATATGGACATCATAGGTCTGATTCGCATATTTGGTTTAGCAAAGATTTTTCCTTGGATGCCCTTCCTGACACAAGCCTCTGTATTTATCGGGCCTGGGACCGGCACAAGGAGACCCTGACTTAGGGCCCCTCGTGGCTACATTATATTCCATTATTTTTTTGATTGAATATGTTGAGAAAAGGTGTCATATTTAAATATTTGTCTTACCGTCAATTCTTGTTGTTAATATGTGTACAGAAGTGGAAGAAAGTTTGACCTGTTTGTTTCATTTATGAAATGCTCTTCAACTTATAAGTTTAAGCTGTTCGGCTTCCCAATATTTTAGGGAGCAGCATGAAGGGGTGAGGAGGTGATGGCGAAGGGTGAGGAGAAAGAGACAGAAAGTACTGATGGCGTTTTGGAAAGAAGGTGGATGAGGAGGAAGGAAAGTCGGGAGAGGCTGCTTCACCTTTAGCGCTGCTCTGTGTGTCTGTGTGTGAGTCAGACTTTGCTCAGCCTTTTATTACAGGATAAATTACCACTGGAGGGTAGGCAAGTTGGGGGAGGGAGCAGGTGAGGCTTGAAGAGTAAATGTATTTAGAGCAAATTATTATACCAAGTTCAATCTCAGTAATATATTTGTGTGAGTAAAAATACATTTGATTTCACCACAACTCACACGATCCTGTAGGAAATCAGATTTTATCAATTTCAGGCAAACAAATTCACAATTCTGAATATTTAATAAGTAAAGCACCAGAATGAAGAAGGTGGACATCTTTTTGATAGTCAGCTTTAAAATCTATCACCAAGACTTTCTCCATTTTGGGGAAAGCTACCTCAAAAGTATGAAGGGCTTTGGAATTAGTGCTTTAGTTTAAATTTAAAATAAAAAAAAATCTAAAATCAGAATATTCCGCCAGTTTACAGCCCCTCACACCCCCAACTTTACATAAGCCTACAACAAAATTAGCGAGCAATATTGGAGCTATCCAACTGTATATTTTGAACCAGATGTCAGCTCAGACAAGGTAAAGTACAAGGATCTAGTTGTCTATCATAATAATGGAGCAGAGCAGGGAGATGTGCACCGCCCAGCTTATTTTCTAATTCACAAATATGCTTTTTCAAGCATATTTGCTTATTCAAATGGCATTTTTTGTCTGCTCCTGATTTACAATGATTTCAATAAATAAATACTCAGAAATGCAATTTTCAGCTTGAGCTTAATTTTCTTAAGATATGTCCTCCATCATCAGAAAATCTCACTATTACATGTTAAAAATACCAAAGAAAAGATTTCCATTGGAGTGAGTCTTTAAAAATCTAATTTTCTAAACAGAATTTTAAAAATGCAAACACTGTTGGATAATTGTAAACAAGTAGTAATCGTACATTTTAGGGAACCCCTTTTTTTTATATAGAACTGAAATGTTTAAATATAATAATCCACTTGACTAGATTTAAATCAAAGAGGTTAGATGAAGAAGCTGCTCTAAATACATTTACATCTTGTTGGCCTCCATGCTGCTGGAAGTGATCGGGGGGAGGCTGCCTGGGTGGGTTGAGGCAGAACTGAGAGAAGTGGGTGAGGCAGGATGTGGAAGAAAGTGGAAGGGGGGGACTCTGGCCCTTACCTTGCCTGCTCGTGGTGCTTGGCGGGGGGCAGGGCGCAGGGAGGCTTGGGCAGGCGGAGGCGCGCGGGACAGCAGTACTGATGGTAGGTGGCGTGGCTGTTAGGAGGTAGGCTGGAGGAGTAGAGAGAGGAGGAGGAAGAGGAGGTGGAGGAAGGAGTGGTGATGCTAGTAGGGTTGTTGGAGGTACGACAAGAGGTGTTGGTAGTAGAACAGGTGGAGGAGGAATAAGACCTGACAGAAATTGAGATAGAAATAGAAAAGGAGAAAAAAGAGAGAAAAATAAAGTCAAGAGAGAAACAGAGAAAGGTGGACAACAAGAACAACAACAGACAAGCACACATACACAAACACCATTAGCACGGTTAGCAATACAGCACAGCATTAGCAACAGCTAACATACAGCATTTACTGCAGCATTAGCAATTAGCTAACAGTGTTAAGCAGACACCTATATATTAGCGTAGCTTAGTATATAGTAAATCACAGCCACATATCAGCTAACAAGTACAACAATCTACGCTTAAGATTAGTTTATCATAAGATGTTAGCATTAGCTCAGCACACAAAAAAAGTGTGAAGTGGTCCTGACACAGGCATACAGCATTAACAGACAACCACAGGTGTTAGCTTAACATCCAGAATATAAGCTTAGATGTAGCAAACATCATTAGCACTAGCAGTTAGCACCACAGCATTACATGAACACAGTGAGTTAAAAGGAGGAAGATGATGCACATATAAAGACAATTATTGTTTTTGTTTAAAGAATATTTTTTTGTGTAACAATTGCTAGTATTTGGGACCAATGCACTGTTGAATGTTTCACCAATTTATTTGCATGATGTGCACAAATCAATATGTTTTTAGGTTTATCATTTTAAAGAATTGTACGGTTACAGCTGTGCAGATGTGCAATTGAAAAGAAGGGTTCACCGGCTGCTAAAAAAGCTCATCCATATTGTGGTGAATTGAATCTATGGCTTTGCTCTACTAGGTCAATTCAAAAGGCACCGTAGTGGTAGTAAAGCATTTTACTATTCTGTAAGAATGACAACATACAGACTATGCATGTAAAGTAGGGAAACATTTGTGAGGCAGAAATATCTATTGGTTATAAAAATAGTTCTTTGACAAACAATTATTTTCAAGATTCTCCTCAAACCATGCCATATTTATAGGAAACATGTATTTGTGTGGCAAAACTGAAAATATGGATTTTGCCATCCAACAGCACTTTAGCTTTTGGTAACACTAAAATTAACAAGTAGCTGTTCTTTGGCACCTCTTAGCATAGATTCTTACAGAGGTCAGTTAGGCTCCAAAAAGAGTATTTCAAGAAATCCAGATTTATTGATCTAGATAGCCTTTTTTAAAATCTGGATATAGCAAATTCTAATTCCATAAACGTTAAGCCACAAGGGGGGACCCCAAGAATAGACCACTACAAGAAAATATAAGACAGGTAGGCTGTCTTGTACAGATTAGAAGATAAGGCCAACGACTCTGCCAAAAAAAACTTGCATACACGATCCAGACAACTAAGAGTTCTAGGAACAAAGATAAGCCAAGATGGAGTGAAGACGGTGTGAGAAAGATGACTAGAATAGGAACTGTTCTTGATAAGACACCCATGAAAGTAAGGAGGAAATTAGAAGAGGGGGCAGTCAGGTTTAGGACAACGTTGCTTAACAAACTTCTGGAGTAAGAAGAAGCCCAAGTACAGCACGTTCTAAATGATCGTGCAAATGATATTTTTGCATGACTTTTGTAAATCCTCAATGCTAATGACAGTCAGGGTAATTTTCAAGTCACTTACAATTAGAGTGTATATTAAATGTTAATGAACAAACATGCTAAAACATTTTTCAAAAATAAAAACTTTCAAAGTCACTGTTCAACACTATTACATAGAACAGAGTTCCACAACATTTGATAGATTCTAAAGACCTGAAAATTGTCATTTTTTGAATTTGCTGCACTAGGAGGTCATATTTACTAAAATCAAAAGTTATTCCAATCAAAAACATCCTAATATATGAACATTTGAACATAGGACCCCTAAATTATTGTGTAGCGCCTTCAAACTTCTTGCTTCCATCGAACATGTGAGTTTTTGTGAGTTTCTGCTTGAATTTCTTTGCAGGATGTCAGAATAGCCTCCCAGAGCCGCTGTTTGGATGTGAAGTGCCTCCCACCCTCAGAGACATTTTGCTTGAGGATGCTCCAAAGGTTCTCAATAGGGTTGAGGTCAGGGGAGGATGGGGGCCACAGCATCAGCCTATCATCTTTTATGGCCATAGCAGCCAATGATGCAGAGGTATTCCTTGCAGCATGAGATGAAGCATTGTCATGCATGAGGAGGATTTTGTCACAGAAAGTATGGTTCTTCTTTTTGTACCAGGGAAGAAAGTAGTCAGTCTGAAACTCCACATACTTTTCAGAGGTACATTTCCAACTTGTAGGGAACCCTAAAGGGCCCGACTAGCTCTCTCCTGGCTCAAAACAAGACTCCACCACCTCCTTGGTGACGTCACAGCCTTGTTGGGATATGGTGGCCATCCACCAACCCCCCACTACTCCATCCATCTGAACCATCCAGGGTTGCACAGCACTCATCAGTGAACATGACTGTAGAAAAAAAAAAGTCTTCAGGTTTGTCTGGGCCCACTACAGCCGTTTCTGCTTGTGAGTACAACACTCAATGAGGGGTGGCCAAATAAAAGGTTTGCGTACAACAGCAAGCATCTGGAGGATCCTAAACCTTGATGTTGGTTGGACTCCAGAGACACCAGCAGCTTCCAACTGCTGCTTTGTAATGGTATTTTGGCAGCTGCTCTTTTACTCAGATGTATTTGTCTGGCAGAAACCTTCCTCATTCTGCCTTTATCTGCACCAACCTGTGTGTGCTCTGAATCAGCCACAAATCTCTTAATAGTACGATGATCATGCTGAAAGGGCTTATGCCATGCAAAATACATTTTTTGAGCTTTTAATCCTATTATAATGTTCATTTCTCACAAAAAGAAACCACAAACACCCACTTTCTCTGCTGAGCTTGAGGTGTTTGGCAAAAACTATTTCCTTTTATATGCACAATGTGCACATCCAGCTTTGCAAAAGTTTGGATGTTGTTTGTTTTCGGGGGCGAGACGCAGACACGCTGCCAGGTGGAGGACCAAGCTCTTCACTCATGCAAGATGCAGCTGTCATCATCAGACAGGAGGGATCAAGGGTGGGGCAACTCAACTAACCACCACTGGCCACGCCCATGTAAGGGAAATTTTGGAAACAGAGGCTTCAGATAAACATGAAATATGGTTTTTAGGACATTTAGGTTGTGGGATGTTAGGTGAAAACATCATAATCCTGATTAAAACACCACTGGGAACGTTATTATTAAAGAAATAAAATGTCATAGGGATTCTAAAGTATAACATTTGAAGGTGTGAAAGCACTTTGGATTCAAATTAAACATATGCATGATGAAAAAAATCTCCTTGGGAACATATGTGCCATAGAAGCTAAAAGCGTAAAATGATCAACCACAATTAAACAGAAAGGTATCTATCCCTTACAGCAGGCATGTCCAAAGTCTGGCCCATGGGCCAAATGCAGCCTGTGTTAAATTTTCCGCCGCAAGCTCCTGTCATAAAATCAATACGGCTACCAGCACTTTCTAGGAACTACAATTTTTTTTATTGAGATTGGCTTACTTTGTTAGAAGCTGTTGTAAACCTGTGGCAACAACTAGAGGCTAATTGAAATTTAATTGAAGTTTACATTGAGAATTTAATAGTGAATCATATGTAACATTTCATTAGACAAAAAAGTATTTTCCAGACATGCTTTTTCTTTATTTTATTTCTAGTCTTCAAATCAGAAATTCACAGTGATCTTGGTATCTTTTATGCGAAGAAATGAAAAGTATTACATTGCAGAATTATTTTCATTACATAGGTCATTTGCATTTAATGTTGTTATAAAGGTTCAAATAATGCAGGCTGAATGGTTGCCTTCACACATTTTCACCTCACCAAATCTAGCCCTCTTTGTAAAACCTGTGGACACACTGTTTAGCTTACAGGAATAAGGAATGTCAAAGCTGAGTTGGACTGCTGCTGAAGCAAATGCTGAATTGTTTGAGGGTGTTCCAGCAAACAAAGGAATACAGTATTAATGTTTGCCTATAAATAGGTGAGACCATTGATTTTAACTACCAGCAATTAGGATATGTATTAATGATCTTAAGGGTCAGATCACCTCAGCAGAGATGCATGGGCTGTTCCAATTACATAACCATAATTCCTCCAAGCTTTTTGATACCAAGCCTACAATAAAGTTCAATAATAAAACAAATAAACTCCCAAGACAATTACTTTGCAGTATCACTGCATTTCATTTACTAAACATTAAAACCACAAAGCAAGGTTAGTTGAATCATCACCACGGTTTCTACTTGAGGCTTTTCCTATGGTGTTGATTTAATAGACGTCACATGTAACCATTTGCCCCTCAAAAAGATGAAAATGATGGCTGCCACAGTTATCTTTAGCTTCTGTACAAAGGCGCGGCTGCTGCATGCTTCACTGAGGCGAAGCCCTTCCTATTCATTTCATCCTTCTCGCTGTGATGTGACAGTTTGCTGGTCTGCTGCACAGCTGCACTTTGACTGTTACTCTACTTAGTTAGAGGCATGATGCTCACCATGTTGCCTGATAGCTCACTGTCACACTCTGCAAATTGAACCTGATATAAGCAAAGTTCTCAATAAGACACACTGCTGACCCTGGAAATACATAACAGTGCCTCTGATGTGTAGGATTGTTTTCTTTTCGTCAGACAAATGCAAGGATGAAGATGTAGGCTACCTTGACATGTTTCAACCACTGGTTTGGAGTCTTCGTAAAGGCCGTGTCACACAACCACTACGAGCATTTTGCGCATTTTCCATGTATGAAATGTTGGTCTTTCGTGGTATAATTAAATCATAGGTGTTTCTTGCATCATTCATCGATGAGCGAAGATGTCCGTCGAGGGTTTAAACCGACCGGTCTTTATGTGAATCTGGTTTTGAGCTGTTAAAAATTTTTGGTCGGTTGAGAATTATGCAGCTTATGTGTTTTTTATGTAGTTTATATGCATTATGTAAATCTTACGGAACTGTGTGTGATTACATACAACGCATAGGCAAATTTGTGTCTTTCCACAAGAATTCCATGTATGTCCACATATGTCCAACGGATTTTCATGCATGTACAGTACCTCAGATATATAAATTTTATATTCAGAATACGGCGTCATACCAGTGTCATAAAGCTGGAATCATCTCAGACTGGTTTCTTGAACATGACAATGAGTTCACTGGACTCAAATGACCTCCACAGTCACCAGATCTCAACCCAATAGATTTGAATGAGTTCATATTTTAAACTGTGTAACAATTATACCAGATCTGCTGAGAAGACAAATATTACATCCAAAGGTGAAATTCTAACACGAAGATTAGCAGAATATATCTGTCCATCAATACACTGTGGGTTAGGAGGATGGATGAAGCAGACAGGGAGCAGTGTGGCAGTGTGCATGTGCACGTGGGGGTGGAGATACATGCATGCTGCCAAAGTCAACCATGTCTTCATAAGGGGAACCAGATCCTCCCTAGCCCGACCAGCCAGACCAGTAGTGGGGGGGAGAGACCCCCAGGCCGGAGAGCGCCCCCGGCGACGGGACCCAAGCAAGGCCACCCGCTAGCCAGCCGGTGCCCCGTCTCTGCACTCAAAGGGGGTGCCGGGGGGGGGGGGGGGGGTGCAGCAACCCAGGGATTACTGCGCAACAACACCTCAAACACCCAACCCCCACCTCTCTACCCCTCTACCCTCTACAATCCTCGTCACCCGCCATATTATCCGACCCCTCCTCACATACCCCCCCCCCCCAATGCCCTCCCCACTCTGCGATGAGGAGAGGGAGGGCCCCAGAGGATCTCGGTGAGCCAGCCCTCAGGTCTGTCCCCACCCATGCACTCTCGCACACATGCTCACAATCTTCTGGTTGCCCCCCGGCGCCACGCAGTAACCCCTTCCGGCCCCCCAGGGCCGCACGCACGACCACCACTGCAGCTGAAAGGATACCCACAAGCCTGGCCGCCCAGAGAGGACCAGGCGGATGAAGACCGTCCCCCCACCCCACACCCCCACCGATGTATGGTGGTGTGTGTGCTGCAGGTAAAATAGAAGGTCCCCAGTGAGGCGGGCCCCACCACTGCCAAGCAGTAGAGCCCCCCCACTCCAGGGCATTTAGTATTTTTTTTTCTTCCGGTTTCTGAAAATCTATTTTTCAGGTTAAAATGCTACCAAAAATGTTGTTTAATAAAACTGGAAATATTAGTTGTTGTTTTTTTTTTCCATTATAACACTGAGAACTCGACCCAGGCTCAGATCATCTTTTGGAGCGAAAACATTTATCCTTTGTTTTTGTTTTATTACATATCTTTTGATTAATTGCTTCTTTACTTTTATCACAGGAACATTTCCTGTTCAGGTCTCTTTAACAGCTGCCAGCCTAATTCATCCTTAATCTCCCTTTTAAAAGTTTCTTTAGCTGAAACACCTCCAGCAGCTCAGAAATCTGAATCGATCAAATCTTCATTCTCTGTAAAATGGTTGCGGCTGGTTTAAACTTAGACTTTGTGATGAAAATTTCCACGTTATGTCAAAGTGGATGCTAACAACCAGATGCTAACTTCAGAATTTTAAAGTGTAAATGAAAATGGCACAACCGTCGTAAAACTGGTTTTTTATAAGTGTAATAACAAACATGTAACCACCGTGTTTGCATCTTTATTAGTTGCGTGTGTGAAACATTCAAAGGTCAGTCACCAAATACAGATAAATACTTTCTAATAATAATCATTTTTTTTATTTGGGTACAACATAGTGCCTGTTTTGTTCATTTCTGTCGCTGATAATAACCTGTTCTTTCTGCTCTTTGTCTCAGATAAATTGTGTACTCAGTGTTCTGTAATTTCATGCAGATAAATTGCTCATGTTCGCACATTTAATGGAACGAGCATAATCTCTAATTTAAGAAATTAACCATCTTTCTGCGATATTGTGTGCTGAGACTTTATGAAGCATTAAGTAAAGGTTTATCAAATCAGGTGGAAATGGTCCCTAAACAGCAGCTGCAGATCAGAGAAACACATCTGCCTCAATGCTTCTCTTTTCACTATCAGGTCACACACGTTAAAATTAGATTTTTTTTTTTTTGAAACTTTATTACTATAAGTCCAAATCTGATAAAAATCAAGGTATTTTGTTAAAGGAATAAAATGGGACAAAAAGAAAGTGGGCAAGAGAGGCCTCGGACACAAGTATGATGTTATGATGCATTTCACATAGTTCACTCCCACTAGGGTTACTTTTACTTTTTATGTCCCACCCAGTTAATAATCACTGTGACAGAATTTCAATGTTTCCCATCCGACCAAAGACTTTATCCAGGTCTCTGCTTTAATTCAAGAGGCTGACACCAACTCTTCCCTTACAGCTAAAGGTATAAACTTTGCTTATTCGGGTGGGTGGGTTGGTTGTTGGCAACATTCTTTGTGCAAGACTTGAAACTGCATAAACAGAGACCATTTTCATTTTTGAGGTAAGTTTTTTTAGTAGTGCTGATGACAGGAAGCTCTCCAATCCCGTTTGCTTTACTCTTGTCACAGTCCAGCTGTACAGTTTTGAAATCACACAACCCACATATGAAAATCGTGCCTCGTCTGTTGTTTAGAGCAACACAAAAGTGGATTCTGACACACACGCAACAGATCCATAAACAACTGATAATGTAGAAATCTTTTTATTTCAACAAAGGTGTCGCCTATAGCTTATATTGTGTAGTGTGACAACACTTCTGCAAATTATTTTTTAACAGCCAAGCACAACCTGTCGCACTAGGCTGTTTAAGTTGATGCAGCCAGTGACTCTGCCCCTCCCACACACAGCTAAATTAAACTCTTTTTTTAAACGTGTGCTTTTTAAAGAAAATCTAAATATAACCAACCACTGTTACACATATATATCTAAAACAATGTATGATGTTCAGCCTTGTGGACTTGAGCGTTTAGTATGAGTGGCCCTTATCTGTCTATCTCTAAAACTCCACCAGATTGATGACATAAAAATGTGGCTCAGGCAAATTTGTCTCTTTGTTCGAGGGAAAACAATGTTATGAAATATCCAAATTTTAAACATTCAGTCAGTTATTTGTGATTACCGTATATTTGATTTAAAGGCCTAAAACCCTCCTCTTTTGGGGTTTATGTTTGCATGCTGAAGAACTGTTCATGTGCACACAAACGCACTACGGCAGCGACTCTGAACTGTAATTCTCTGACGGTTTAATCTAAATAAAGGAAAAATTCAGAGTACAATCACCAAGGGATTAAAAGCAGGCAAACTGGAAGCTGCTGCATTTCACTTTTAGCAGCTCCAGAAAGGAGGCCATGCCAACAGCGTTGTTAAGGGCAACCGTAGCAAATGCAGAAACATGTTGTCACAGTAACAGCGTGCAAGTGTATGTTTTAAATAGATCCTGTGCAACTGTTGCTTTTGAGGATTCACCAAGTCCAGCAAGTTTTGCCTGTAAAGGTTCTCCCAAACACATTTTTCATTATTTTTCTGCTAAAATAGCAAAAAAAACCATCCTAGTATTTCTGGGGCCATGTCTGATCGTATCTGCACAAAACGATGACAGAGCGGAAGGCAGAGTTTGGTGAGGGTTCTGTAAACACGTTTCATGTGTTGGCCGGTAAAACTGTCACCATTCAAATTTAGACTCATAGCTGATGAGAATTTCTCTTTTGGGTCAGAAAGAAATTTCTGAAGATCTTTCAAAGCATCCTGAGTCTACACACAAGTCTGGCATCACATATCCAGAAGCTTTTGTTAGGTTAGAGTTAAATTGTATAATTTCTGCTTTAGGCTGATGATGTCAGTCACCATCTTGTCTGCAGCCAGGTCTGTTTGTGGTCTCCTTATTGCACTCATATATGTAAAAGTCTACTATGTTTGTTTGTTTGTTTTGTTTTTATTTTAAAATGTTATTTTCGGCATCTCCTAACTTTTTTGTGTGCTCAGATAAACACTTGCATTTAGAATTTTTTACCTCAAAGCCAAACTTGTAATCATTAACTGTAGACAAGTATCTCCAACTTGGCATTCCTCCTTAAACCTTAAACATCAGAATTGCTACCGGCAACAGCAAAATAACGCACGCTCTTTGAACCACCACAATACCTTAACCATTTATGCAATGAACACAATTCCAATGGATTCAGTTGCTGGAAAAACCAACTGGCTTTGCATTAATATGCAAAAATTTTGTATAGCAGCGCAAAGCTGCTTTCCTCACTTCAGAGTTAGTTGGAAATTTGTTAAATGCCCAAATGGTTGAACAGTTACAGTAATTACAAGAACCACCATTGGAACTAAAGCTTTGGTGTTAAAGGGGGAACAAAGATGCTACAAGAAAACCCTGTTCCGTTTCCAACAATATTACAATTTGATGAATACGTGATGCAGATATTTTATTCAAAATGCAACAAGATCTGTTTAAATTAGTTCACCACTGTCCTTGGACTTAACCTGATTCTAATGAAAGGACTATAACAGGTGGTTTCATGGTAATACCGTCTCAGATGTCTTACAAAGTGCAACCAACTGTGGTAGTAATTCCCTGTAGGACTTATCCATGATGCTTTTGGCATTCATACCGTATTTATACTGTTGGGATGTGATGTAGGTCAGACGTGACCAAAGATCCAAACCTGGTGCAGTGGGGCTTAAGATGGACAATCCATTAAGACCCAGACGCAAGTTTAAAGTTTTAAGTAAAAGCTTGGATGAGGTGTAAAAAGGCATTCAGCAGCAGTAGAGGGAGCGCCAACACCACAGCCTCGCTGTAAAAGTGAGATCTTGTGGACATATGCGGACTGACATAAGATTGGCAGATGGTTGACTGGTATACTGTTGGCAAGCAACACCCCTGTACGTCTGACATTGACAAAAGAAATGCAATGGGGGGGGGGGAAAGAGATCTACAATCAAATAGTGTGTCTGGAATGATCTCGAAACCTCTAAAACCTCTTTCTGTGAGGCTAAAATCCTGACACTTGGATTATAACCATTAGCATAGTCTCACTGGATCAATAATTTGCAACATCATCATCTCGCTTGTGAAGGAAAGGGTCGGACACATTGACTAGACATGAGCTTTCAGTGTATAGTTGGAATTTTTAAAATATGAGTCATAGAGAAACAGTTCCCTTCTGACTCCAGCCCCTAATGGTTTCTGGAGGAACTGCAACATTTGATAATAGTGAGTTTGCTTGTGAGGCTTAGAGATGACATGGACATTTTTGCCCTTTTTAAGATAATTGGGTAAGGAAAGGGAGGGTCTCCCAATGGAAGAGCCAAATAATAATAAAAAGGTAATAACAAAACAGAAACTTTCCTTTCTGTTTTTCTTTAGAAATGCATCAACCTAACATCTTTTTCTGCAAGTCTCCTCTGCATCCAAAAACCACAAATACACACTTGGACCACAGAGAGCCATCCTAAAGCTCAGCACTGGGAGCTAATTCATCACCTCTGTATTTATTTCAGCTAGCTTGAATTTACCTGCAACACAAACACACACACACACACACACTGCATTGCACCACACACAGACAGGTGTGCACATTGGGGCTGCTGCTGTTTAAGTACAGTGCAGTGCCATTCAACAAGCCTGCGGCACATGGAGATGCAGCAGTGAAACACTTTCTCCACGCACCAGCACCCTCACACTCCCCACACAACACACATCTGCACATCACACAAACTCTGATACAACATTTAAAAAATGGAAGGAACAAGTCAAACAAAGATGGGATTCCTCCTCAAGCAAAATATAAACTATATTACCAAAAGTACTGGCTCACCTGTCTTGATTGACATATGAACTAAAGTGTCATCCCATTCCTAACCTATAGAGTTCAATATGATGTGGGCCCACCTTTTGCAGCTATCACAGCTTCAACTCTTCTGGGAAGGCTGTCCACTAGGTTGAGGAGTGTGTTTCTAGCACGTTTTAGCATTCTTCCAAAAGGTCATTGGTGAGGTCATACACTGATGTTGGTGGAGAAGGCCTGGCCCTCAGTCTCTGTTCTAATTCCTCCCAAAGGTGGTCTATGGGGTTTAGTTCTAGACTCTGTGCAGACCAGTCAGGTTCATCCACACCAGACTCCATCATCCATGTCTTTTTGGACCTTGCTTTTTGCACTGATGCACAGTCATGTTGGAAGAGGAAGGGGTCTGCTCTAAACTGTTCCCACAAGATTGGGAGCATAAAACTGTACAAAATGTTTTGGTATCCTGAAGCATTTAGAGTTTTTTTTTTTTCCCGCTGGAACTAAGGGGCTAAGCCCAAATCCTGAAAAACCACCCCACACCGCAATTCCTCCTCCACCAAATCTCACACTCGGCACAATAATCCAGTTTGAAGACTTGCTGTCCCGCATTAGTCAGAGGAGAGAACAAATAAAAACAAGAATAGTAATGTTTTGATACAAATAAGAAAAATATCATCAAGTTTAGGAACAGAATGATTAGATAATTCATTATGGTTTTGCACGGCGCTTCTTCTGTGTTGCCGTCAGCATCAAATTCAGATTCACACAGCTACAGTGCCCTCTAGTGGTAATCAGAGGGAAAAAAGCGGTTAAGAGAAACCAGTTGAGGGTGGGAAAATAAACACATAAGGCTATTTATGTTTAAAAAAATTGGTTGCTTCTGAGCATAAGTTGCACCCCTGACAAAACTACACAAAAAACGCAACTTATACTCTGGAAAATATGATAATTATAATTATGCAGTTTTTGGACAAAGTAAAAAAAACTGTGTTGTTTTCTAGGACATAGTTTTTGCAGAACAGCAGTAAGCCATTGGAAATTTGCCTACACATTTTGGGCGGGACCATTGGCACTGACCCGCCCATCTTCCTGACATCACTTTGTTTACACTCTCTCCCACTAGCTTACAGCCCCTCTAAACCCCAGCCTAACAATACCGGTGTGACAAAGGGTAAAAAGTAAAAAGTATTGCAATTACTGTTAGAGCCATATTTATGAAACACCTGTCACTCATCATTTCCACATTCACTGACATTTATTTCTTATTTGCACCGTCTCAGATTGCTGCCGTCAGCCGTAGTTTTGTCCCTGTTGACAGAGTCTGTTGTTTCTCCACCAGTTTGTATCTATTTTTGGCCTGTTAGAAAATCTATGAGCATTCATACTGTGGTAAACTGTACCATAGTTCAATTGCAAGTGAACTGAGCGTCGTCTGATTGGAGGTGGACCAAGGTTTGCCCGTTTGGATTGCACTAATGTTCTGGGAAACGATTGCTTTTGCCAGTCAAATTCAATTTTTAAGCAGTCAAAGTGTTCTAGATCAAAGGTGGTCCAAAGCATGGTTTGGTGGACTCTGTCCCATCTAGTGTGACTTAAATATGTAAGGCCACATTCCTCTAAAGCTAAAATCTAAAAGCGACATGATACCTGTATTGTGTGTCAAAAGCTCAGAACAACTTGGTATAAAACAATAACACAAATCAAAAATGTTTGTTCTCTGGAGCACACAATGAAGAATATAAAACAGGTGTCAGAGGGAACTAAGAAGCTAAATCCAAGATGTGATATTGTTCTGCTGAGCTGAGCTTGAGCTACTGAGTACTCTGTTACTAAGGTGATCCCAGTTTCCAAGTGACTGAACTCTCCTGTTCCAGCAGTGAGTCAGGTGGGGACAGGTGTATAAAATGCATATCAGAAGTTCACGAGCACCAAAGTTCAGTTTCAGTCCGGAAGCCCAGACCTCCTCCTGTTCTTCTGGGAGGACACAGGTGAACAGGATCTTTTCTTAGGAGAGATGAGAGATTTAGGCCCAATCCGAATTCTCCCGCTACGGCTTCTCGCTACCACTACATTTAGCCCTCCAAACGGAGAGTTGTGGAAAAATAGTGTATGTGAATTCGGATGTTATTTCCACTCGATGATATCGTCAATAATCACCGGTCAGCTTCATTAGCGCGGAGTTGCTAGCGCTCGGAAATACATGACTTCGGTTTTATAACTCTAAAAAGCTGAAAACAAAATTTAAATTACATTTAAATGTAAACTTTTGTGCTTCAGAGCACACCCATGCGTAGAAATGCCTTTTTCTGCCGTGGCATAGTGCGATGTGGATCAGCATCCTTCCCCCGCGAGGGTTAGCCCTTAAAAAACTTATTTGGGACAATCCTATCCGTCCAAATACCAAAACCATTTCTAGGGGTGGGCAGAAGCCTCGGGGGGAGGGGACGAATTCGGATTTGGCCTCAACTTGACTTGTGAGGGGTTCGGTCACAGTTACATCTTCTCAATGAGGAGGAGTAGCAGCCAAGTTCTTCACAAAAGGCTGAGTATTTTTCACAAAGTGCAAAACGCTAAAATAAAGACGGACAGAGAAACTGCTATTAAGTCACTTTATGATAATAGTTTTTCTACATAAATGTCTTTCTGAACACAAATGGAGAATCAATAATTGTTTACTGATATTTGAAATTTTGACCATTTTCTGCAAGAAAAATCGATTTTCTTGAAGGTCAAAGCCTGAAATTCATCATTACAGTTTCAAAATGATGCAGGAGTAACAGACAGTTGTAATTTTTAGGAAGCTCTAAGTAATATTCATGCCATAACCTGACACATATAAAAAAGGGGTGGGGGGTGGGGGGGATGCCCAAAAGTCCCAGAGGACAATATAATCTTATTATTTGCTTTACTAACAAATAACAACATAGCTCCTAATTGCTGTTCAGTTTGCAGTAATTTGTTGCTGTAGCTCACACCGAGTGTTAACCCACTTTCCATACAGAAACAGATGTTTCTTTTAAATCTAATCTGATCTAATCCAATCACGGCTTTGCTGCAGGCATTATGTACCTGTAGTCAGACTTCTGAACGTAACCATTGGGCGTGACGTCACCGTCGTCTGACCAAGACTTTGGTCTTGCCTGTCACTGCTGAGAGATGAAGATGATTCCAAGCTCCAATGCTGCCAGCTAAATATCTAATCCTGAAAGTACCTTACAGGCTTAATCTAATAACAAATGGCTCAACACATCATTAGATTTCGGTACTTATTTGGCAGCTTTGGCGGCACAGTTGATGAAAACCACCTGTGCTGCTGGAGGGAAACATGTCTGGACTGCCAGTCAGTCTCAACGTGATTATTCTGTAATCTGAACACTTGGACGAATGTGCAGCTTCCATGAATTCACACAACAGAAACGCCTCATCTCCTATCAGGTAACTACTGTTGGAGAAGTAAAATGAAAACAGTGTATCCTGCATTGCCTGAGAATTATGAACTATAAAAGGAATTTTATTCAGGCTTCGTATTCTAACTAAGAGAATGCTAGTTCTTGAAAAAGAACAAAGAAATTCTTTCACAATTTTATTTGGTATATATAAAACGTTTGTTGGCGAGAAGCGTGGATTTTCCCCTAAATACACAATTCATCAGCTGGAATTTAAACAGCTTTTCCAGGTTTCCACATTAAAAGACCCACTCCAATGAAAATAGTGTTTTTTAACATGTTCTAGTAGCAACTGATGGAGGACATACAGTATAGAGGTGGGAATCATTGGGCAACTCACTATTCGATTCCGATTCAGGAGGCAACATTCAATTACAAAAAAAAAAAAAACTTCATCTATATTATCACCATCACATTTATCATTTACCACTATTACTTACTTTTCTCCATTGAAGTGCATTTGCAAGTAAAGATAAAATCGATGCACTTTCTAAACTTTTATTAAGAGCATAAAAAAATGATTGGTTTGTATAAAATTGTCTTCGTTATTTCCTTAGCTTTTTCTGTTGACGTAGGAAGTTTCCTCATAGTATCCAAAACAATTCTCTGACCGCTAGAAACATTGCAGGAGCTGATCTTGTTGAAGGTGCGCTCACGCCAGGTTTCTCTCCTCCTCTGAATGGAAGCGTATTCTATGACTTTGCATGTTTGTTGTGTTCCCCGGGTATTTCATTTGTGGTGTGACACAGCTAACAGACGACTTTTATCCAAAGCACTTTCCCCGTCGACATTGAAAAAGCCAGAATTTTTCCAGACATTTAGCCGGTCGAATTACATGCTTTGCAGGGTCAGTCATGTTTGAATTTAAATATAATTTAAAATTTTATTTTTTATGCGGAACATGTATTGTCCCGACTCTCAAGAATCAGCGAACTACAAAAGCAAAGAACTACAAACTTACTAACCGTAGCTGCTCATGAAAACTAGAAGAGGCGCTGCATTCAAAGTTGAAAACTTTACTTTATCCACTAACATTACAGAGAAAAGCATTGGCTGTTCAGGATGAACTGATTTCTTTTCTGTGGTGATGTAGAAAACGAGATGCAGCCGGAGTGGAGTATGCCTTGATGTGAAGCTGCAGAGGCAGTCAAAGTACAAGAAAACACCCCAGACAAACAATAGCAGTTTCTCAGTGCCTCACCCTAAATAATCTCAAAAATATGACAAGTACTCATTACAGTATTGTCAAAAGAAAGTCCACAGAAGTCCCTAATATCATTACTCTCTCTTGGAGTGAACCAGCATGTTTGATTAATGCAAGTTTTAGATGGGCCCTTATCTCCTCGCTTTATGACTACAACTGTTGTAGTCATAAAAGAATATCATCGCAAAATTCAGAAAATGTTTGGAGTTTTCTGCTTTTGTAGTTCTCAAGAAATATTGGAAGGAAAATCACAGAAAAAGATTCCAAAGCAGATCCCCTGAGTTGTTTTTTTCAAATACACCAAAAAAATTAGAACGACGATCATCTGAACAACCTTCTCTACATGTGCTCAATGTGAGTAATAGGTTTACTTGGGAATCAATGGAGACACAGTGGTGTCTTTTATCAGACAAATTTGTCAAGCGCGTTTGTAAAGCTTTCTGAGACACGCTCCACACCCGCATACTTCATGATAAAAGATTTTAACTCCATGTTGAAGACTGAGAGAAATGCGCTTCCGTTTTGGACTGTGATCTCTATGCTAGGATTACAGATCCTTACTTAAGGACCAGATCCTATAACAGACATGGAGCAGTATTTTTTGGTGGGTCTATCAAAGCTTTTTTTTTTTTTCTATATTTTAAATTGTCCTGTCCAACAGCTGGGCAGTCAGATGAGAGCTGAGGGCCTCTTGGGTTGGACATATTTTACTTTAACAAGAGGGGTTATTAATCTTCAGACAAACCAAGAGTATGTCTGAATAAACCCCTTTTGTAATTGAGGCCAAACTTTATTAATTTTAAACATGTCTGAAAATCTTTGGTGTTGGACCGGAAGGAAAAGGAAAGAGGGGAAGAAGAGAGAGGGACGTTAGAGAGAGGGGGGATAGGGGGTGATAATAGGAGGGGAAGGGGGATAAGACCATGAAGCAGCATAAAGCAACAAGTTTACTGGTTGTTAATCATTATGGTAAGGTTTAAATGTAAAAAAAAAAAAAAAAAAAAAAAAGGGCGGAGCCTGTCCACACACACACTCAAATGTTATAAACACACCTGCTAGTTGCAAAAATGTCCACCTGTCGACATGTACACAAAACAGATAGTGTTCACACGCACTTGCACTTGAACTGCCTTAAAACCAACTAGTGTGAAATATTTCAGTCATTCAGTCTGTTGAGCTAACACCTGTGCTCAGGTGAGTGTTTATGTTCTTCTAAAATGGATGGTGGAACGTGAAAAGAAGGAGGGAGAGTGCCCAGCCATCCCCACCCCAAGACCCCCACCACACCAGCAGCGGCAGCCGGAATCCCCCCAACGCCACACGGGAACCGGCAGGGAACAATCGCCGCCCGGGCGACCAAGCCCGCCACCCAGGCCAGGGCCAGCAGGGCCGCCGCAAGGCCCCCAGAGCCAGAGAGCAGGGAGGCACGGAGGGAAAGAGAGCGCCGCCCCAGCCCAACCAGGAGAGCAGCCCCCCCGCCGCGCCGGGAGAACCCAACGCAGGGCCCCACCGGAGAAGGACGCCCACAGCCCCAGACGAGCACCCCACCACCACCCAGGAGTTCCGGGCATCCCCCCGCCCCAACCCCAGGTACGAGCCAGGACCCCCCAAGGGAGACCCGCTCCGCACTCCAGGCAGCCATCCGCCCGGCCCACGGTTGGTCCAGGGAGGAGCGAGGCAGGGGCCCGCCGCCCCCGCCCAGGAGGGGGGAACCCCGGGGGAAAAAAGAGGGGTCTATCAAAGCTTGACCTGATCAAATTCATGTTTCTGGACAGAACTCATCAAACTGAAGACATAGAAGCGGTGGATTAAGCCTTTCCTTCCTGCTGGTACAAACTGCAGGCATCATGTTACATTAAGGAGGTGTTACAAGAAGTCAACCGATGTCAGAAGTCAGAGCTTTGTCTCCCCTTCTGGTCACCGGCAGGGACTGTTTCCAGAGTTCTAGCCACACTACAGTTCCCAGAAACCCCAGTGCACACTTCCTGGATGTCACGCACCTGACACCTTAAGCACAGCACTCAGTGTAAAGTATGGTTTGTGCCACTCTGCTTTCATTAGCGACTGTTATATGTGGATCTAATCTTCTGTCTCCTGACCCTGTATCTGACTCAGTTTGCCTGCCGCCTGCCCTGACCCTCGCCTGGATTTTGACCATCCCGTCTCTCCTCTGATGATGTCATGCCTGTTATTGACTCCTGCCTGCCTGACCCTGATTTAGCTTTGTGGTCTATTAGCTGAGCTAATAAACCTGCTGCATTTGGATCCAGCCGTCTGCCTGTTCTTGTGACAACCAACATCTTTTGTTGTATAACTTCTTTATTGTATTGTGTTAATAAAAATAGTCTAATGAAGTGGCTTTTGACAAACACTTTCTCTACCACCTTTAACGGTTCTGAGTCCGAGCTATATAAAGTGAGAAATCCTAGTGGGAAGACACAGAGCAAAAAACGGGCCAGACGTGTTGCAGCTGATGAAGGGGTTGAGTGTAATTCTCACTCTCCACTCCCACAGCACTCCTGCTCCATCACCCTACACATCACAAGATGCTCGGCCCCACTCAGGCAAACGCACAAAACAAAAAGGAGAAGAAATCCAACCAGAGCGCGCTGAAGTTCCTGTTTATGGATAATCTGCCTCCAAACCAAACAAATTAAACAGAACAGTGTGAGGCTGTTAGCAGACTTCTTCCCAGCATGCTCTGCGACAGTCCTCTGGGGTCTTCACAATAGATGGATTACCTCAGATGTCATCAGACAGACGCACAGCAGTGACACGGGAGCTATTGCACTGCTGGCCTCAATATGCACACGCTGCATGGCCTCATTTTCCTCCCTAAATTCTTCCTTTAGGTGTTGAGGTTTATTTTAAACTAGAAATCCAGGTCTTAGAGACCTAGGATGTTTATTGCATTCTTTGTCTGAATTGACACTAAAAAAAACAAACAGAATAAATGAAACTTGAGTGCTTTTGGATATGAAAAGGTACATTTCTTCAGAAACATGTTTTTTTTCAAGATCTTCAACTTATTTCCAAAATATGCAAAATCCTGAGCTTATATTAAATAGCTGCTTTATAATGCAGATTAAATCATGTAATTAAAATAGAAATTAGCTTATACTGTACTATAAAATGGTACAGTATATCTGACACACTGATTTACTTGGGGTTTATTTGAAGCCAGTTCTCCTCCACTAAAGTGTCCATCTTAGTGACGTCCATGAACTCCTACAATTCAAAAACTGGAAATAGGGAGAGTTTTTCTGTAGGCGACGTTTGACCGTAACATACTTCGCACAAAAAAGGGAAGTCCAAAAAAACAAGTATTCAAAGTTCACTTGAATAAATGTAACCATAATGTAAACACAATAATGTTAACTTCTAATATAATTGTGGACTGTTTTGCATGCGAGTGAATGTGTAACAAGCTATTTAGTGGGTCATCTTCTTGACTTTATGGGGTATTCTAAAAGAAGTTTTGCTTCTCCTCTGTTGCTTCTTCACTTATAACCATCTAGTGGTTACTTGCTGAACTGACCTGACTCCACTTTCTTATTCAAACCAGCTTCAAGAAGAAGTGCAAATATCTCTTGTAAAAAGAAAAAAATACAACTAATGGTTCACATTTGACATGACCAAGAAATCCAACATACTGCTGTCCCTTTCCAGGGACGGGACGAATATTCCCCAGCCGTTATTCGCCAGCGTTTTTTGCCATGTTTTTTGTGTTCACACCCAGGCGATTTTCGCTGACGTTGAGCCGAGCGAACATGCAATTTCATTCCATGACATTAGATGGCGCTTAATGAAAAACAGAAATACTCCTGTACACAAGGTGGCGCTGCGCAACTTTACGCTTCTTAAAGTCGCTTTTCACTCAGAAGAAGAGAGCAAGTATTTACGCGCTTGTCAGAATCAAACAAAGAAGACGTGAATATTTCCAGCACCAGTAGCTCCAGATCCAGTTCCAGCAATGAAGAAATTATTTTTCTGTTGAATGATGAAAGACGCCGGAAAAGACGTCGATTTTGGGTAAATCCCATAGTTACAAGAAGGGAAGAACATGGGGAGTTTTATCGATTGGTACAAGAGCTGAAAATGCATCATGAGCGTTTTCGGGGATATTTTAGAATGTCAGTCAGTGAGTGGATCTTCTTCGTCTTATTTCTTCGCAGCAGTGTAGACGCTACTTGGCGTCTATCTTCTTCGATGGTATGTGTGCTCAGCACGACAGTTTTGTGTTTGAGCGCCCCCAAGTTGTGTTTTACTGTAACTTCAGAAGCTCCAGACACGTGTGCAAAAGCGCCATTCTCATTGGTCGTATAGTTTTTGACGCGGCGCGTCAAACCAAAAAAACCAACCCGAGGCGTTTTTTTTTAAAGTGACGCTTTTACGCGTGGCGTTTTTCGCGTCGGTGTGCACACTCACATTGGTGCCCTTTGTTTAGTCACGAGGCGTTAAACGTCGGCGAATATCGCGCGTGAAATTCGTCCCGGTGTGTACGGGCCTTAAGAAACTCAGGTTTCTCAACTATTGGTGTACAAGGCATTATTATTTCAACAAATACTGGTAAAAATGAATAATGCAAAATTATTATAGTGATAATAAAGTAGTTGTTTTTCAATACAGATTAATGTAAACCAGTAAGGTTTAGCTGAAAAATAAGAAAAAGAAAGTAAGACTTAACTTTTTGCAGGAGAAGATCAAGTGCAGCCCTACTCCAAAAAAAAGGATGAGCAAGGGTGTAAGACACGGAGACAAAGAGGGCGGGGGCTCTGAAAAGTTCCTGACTCCGCCCCTTAAAATCAGCGGCTGTGAACATGGCCGTAGTATCAGGGTTGGATTGTCCATGTGGATTTTTTTGGTTGTGGCATATCAGAAACATTTCAGCAGGAAATTGTGTCAAATTTAAATAAAGGGCAGATTGTGTCTCCGTTCAGTCAGCTGTTCTGTAAGCTAAAACTCACATCTTTACATCCACCGACTGCCAGAAAAATATCTGTGCCATCTGCAGCCAGATATGCTGCCAAAAATCTGCCTTTTAAAGCGGGACTTCACACACGGCTTTCTGTGCGTTTACATAACTAAACATGTACAACAGAACACATTCGAATAATTGACAGCCAGTGAGCAGATTATACTGTGTTCACAAGTTCAGTGAAACAAATTATGTATTCTTTATCACATAAAAGTTTAACATGTCTAATATCTTCGCTTTTGATCTAAAATAAGCTTTAGCAGATGTTACACTGAAGCAGAGTACTTCAACCCTGGTTCTGCAGAGCATATTGACATCATTCCGTTCTCACAAAGTCTCCAGAGCTGCTCAACCTGACCATCATGGACTGATTGAAGGCTCCCTAAGTACTAGTTCCTGCATGGAAACTGGCAACTAAATAAACAACCCCACAACCCAGTGTGTAAAACATTGGCTGTGCATGAGAACAGGACTGAGTGAGTCAGACGTCACCCATAGAAAAACAACATAAAGTCAATTCAGTCGCCCTTTTTTCGCAATATGGATGCAATATTGGAGCCAGAAATCCTCCGGTTTCCACATTTCTATGGTAACCACTCTTGCCAATCAAAAGTGAGCATGTTGGAAGTCCACACCCCTTCCACTCAATAGTGGGCTCTGTAGAATTTATCAATAAATGTTTTGAACGTTGGATGTGAGACATCTGGTTGTCCAATTTATAAAATGAATAACTTGGATTACGGAAAAAATCTAAAGAAATTAGGATCATCAAAAACTTTTTTTTTTTTTTTTAAAAGGTATCAGAGCAAAAATGGTTATGACCAATATTATTCCTGTTTGGAATGCCAGGGGGTCGCTCATTCCAGTTTTCATATACAGTCAATAGTAAAGCCAGCTGCACTCTCCCCATCACTAAGTGTGTTTACATGGTCATACAGTAAGTAATCGGAATAAACGCCTGATCAGAGTAAAAATGCTTCAAGTAAACACTCCATTCGGCATACGATTGTTGATCCAATCGTGAAGCACGTTATTCAGATTGTGGGTCATTACTGCGCTGGACTTTACGCCATGCATAGACGGAGTGGCACTCCAGACGAGCCTTGGAGCTCAAACTGGACAGGCCGGCTATTCCATGCAACCAAACTGACTGGCAGCTCCGTGTTTGCGAGCTGGGGAAGGTGTTTTGTTACAGTCTGCGCTCCGGAGGAGGGTTCGGACTGAATACACCCTTTGATAGTTCTGCGCATGCCCAAACGATGAATCCTGATTGAAAGTGTGGCGTATGTAAATGTTTGTTCTGAATGTTTTTTCTGGGCCCATGTGCACAGTTCCATTCTAATCTGACTTTTTGCTCATGTAACCGCAGCTACTGATGATTGGCTGGATCAGGTGATTCAAGGTTTTGATTGATCCAGCTTGTAGTAGCAGACTTGGGGGATATCCCTTGAACAGCCACGCCCCTCACTTTGTGTGGACACACAGATGTGGGGGTCCCTGGACGCTTTCACTCGTGATGAGCGATGCTGTCCCTTCAAACTGGATCAACCCAGAACAAACTGGGAACATCTGCAAGTGTTTGAGTGTGCAGCCTCCCCTTCTCCTCCTCTTGCTCCTCAGGATACCCGACTGTTGCTATGACAACACAGATTTCGTTGCACCTCCCACAGTCGCTCCATCCATGCTTCACCACCAGCTGGCTGCATCTCCCGTTTTCACGTTGTCACAGTCAGACTCACTGGGGCAGCGGGGCACATGATGAGGAGGTTTTATGGTGTGTGTGTGTGAGTGTGTGTGTGTGTGTGTGTGTGTGTGAATGTCAGATGTTGAACGATTTTAAGATCAGTCAGCTAAAGCGATACCACTACCCTCGGGTCTTTAATTAGACTGAGCAGCAGTGGACAAGCAGAGCCACAGAGGAAACGTGCAGGCAGGAAATTTAGGAGTCATGTGACGTTTTGCTTTTATGACCGACCAAAGGCGCTCTGAGGAATGATGTCATACCTACTACCCTTTTTATTCAATCTTCTGAAAGGCTTCAGCATGAAGCAGATGATCCAGATTACATCAAGCGCATTTGATTCTACAAAGATATTTCTGAAAAAATTAAATATAAATTATACCCAGATGTGACTTATACTACTTTGGTTTAGAAATGGAGCTGATTCTGGGCAGGACAGCGTGGGCTCCTCTGATTTTAAAATCACAGTAGCCTGTGTCCGTACCAGTGTAACTCCCCCATTTTGTGTGTTTATCATTACAATTATTATTTTGTCTTAGTGAAAATGTAAGGTGTACAAAAATTACTTTAACACACTTCTTTGTTAGTTTAGGAAGCTGCTCCCCATCAGGGTGGATGTACTAGCAACAATAAAAACTTGACAGCAAAAAGTGCTACAAGACTAGCGCAGACAGCTAACGCCTTAGTCACAGCTGCCTTTGCTGGTGGATCCGGCTGCCTGCTAGGGAAATATGGGGAAGCCTGTTTGAAACATGCAGAAGGCCCACAGGAGACATTAAGGTCATAGGCTGCTCGGTGAGCCTGGAAGGCGAAAATGTTCAAGGACGTTTATTTATTTAATTTTTTAATTTCAATGGGCATGCTACAACTACAATCAGTTGGTGAGATGCAGGCAGGTTGAAGAGATTATTTTAATCCTCTGAATCCTGCACAGGGAGCCTGTTAGTGTTGGTGCTGCACGTTTCTCGCATACAACCTGACTGTTAGAAATGAAGAAATTAGATGATCAGTGTGTAGTTTGTGCGGACATCCTACAGCCGTCCTATGGGTACTTGCGTATCACCTGTGGTCAGTGAGGAGAGTACCAATGACTAGAGTGGGGCATTAGGGCCCCGTATGACTGCATCCCTTGTATGTCGTAAGTGCGGTATGGGTCGACCTCCCATACGGGTGCATGTGACATGTCACACCGAACAGGATTCACGCGTCAGAGGGGTCCACTTTCAATATTAGGTCAATTTAAAGATGCAGTCGGAGGTCCTGCGAAACAATTTGAGCGGCAGGTGCCACGTGTTAATCTGGCAGTGGTGTGTTTTTTGGAATCTCCCCGTGATTTGGGTATATCGGCGCCATTCATGCGTCCCAAGTCATCGTCGACATCGACGGACTGCTAAAGAGAGAAGAGAGATGCGTCCCAACTACTCGAGAGTTCAAAAATCATAACTTTGGCAACGGAGACGTGTCCCGTCAACCAATCAGGAACTCGGCTTTGGCCCCCGACGTTATGATGACATGATCAGTGGGTGGAGTCCAAACCAACATGCAGGAGAGTCTGATCCTTCTCTCCAACTTCATAATATTGTTTTATTTTCCATCGAGACAATAAGAAAGAGATCCTCTAATTTTATCCCTTTTTTTATCTTTTCCCTCCTCTGACTAACGTGGGACAGTAAGTCATCAAGCTGGGTCACAGAGGGACAGAAGTACTGCTGAAAAGGGGCCTTGAGGTGACCTCAGTTGTGAATCAGAGCTTTTGAAATAAACATGACTCAATGGAATGTTCAATCTACAATCTGGCAGGACAACCATATTCTACCTTTGAGAGGTGGATCTGAAGATGCCTCTGTCTCATAGAAGCAAAGATGTCCAAGAGAACTGTCGTGAAATGCATGAGGACATTGTTAGATAGGCCCGGGAGAGCGGTGTCATCAGCATCAGTCAGGATTCAGAAAGCACTGATGAGCGAACAGACACACTGATTTATGACATTTCTAATCCACCTGAGGGTGGGATTCATGAGGAGAGCTGAAAGTAGTAGAGAGGGACTTTTCCTGATCATTTGTTTCAGGGTTGTTCAAACAATCAGCAAACAGCTGATTCATTGTAAACCCTGCACTACTCCTTCTGCAGCAGTGTGATTAAAACCACATGGCTGCACCTGCTGCCTGGGGAGCACCAAGCGTTGCAGCACATCTGAGAGTTTGCTGTATGCAGCAGAAAGTGTAAGGCACCTTGTTTCATGTGCGGAGTGACCTTAGTAGGAAATGCTCCTCTTTATGGGCTGTCCTGTTTAGGGTGGAGACACTATCCTCTGGGAACTGATGAGCGGCTTTCACTCATTGAGGCAAGACATTCCGCACATGCAGAAAACACTACAGTGAAGGCCCAATCAGGTTTTGGATGAGCATGGTCCTTTAGGCTGGTCTATGTTCACAGAACACTGAAGTGATAGCATGGGACCACACACACACCTGGAGCAGCAGTGCTGCTGACTGAGCTCATTGGCAGCCCTGTTGTTGTGAAATCAGCACTCATGCAGACTTATCAGTGAAACACAACCACTGCACTCAGTAACCCATTCATTCACCCTGTCCAAAATGAGAAAACTGAATTGACATGTTTGGGACACCAGCTGCGGTTACATGGACAAATGTAATCGGAATAAATCCTGATCAGAATAAAAATGCGTCATGTAAACACATCGTTCAGAATACTCTGACCTGAAAATACTCATTTGGATCAAAATTTCTCTCCGATCGAGATAGGTGGGTTATGCCGATTGTTGATCCGATCGTGGTGCATGTAAACGGTGTATTCCGTCCGGCCGCTCCGTGTGAGCGAGCTGCAGGACTCAGGAGAACCGTGTCTCCTGGGAGAAGTGTGCCTCAGAGCAGAGGAGCGGCTTTAGGACGCTTTGTGAGCCGGCAGAGGCGGCTTTTCAATGCAGAACTGCCGCACAGTCCTGAGAAACCGTGTAAACAATCATGTAAATTTGTGTTTCCAATCGTGTCCAGACAAATAAAGGCTGAAGTTTCTCCCACATATTAACGTTCAGTCAAGATGCAGATTGCAGCATTGACCGCACGGATCTTAACTGCATCCAAAGCTAAATGTTGTTGTTGGCACCTATCAACCTAACCCTAACCCCTCTTCTGGGTCCATGCGGTCAAGAATAAAGCACTGGCCGCTCATATTTAGAAAATTATGATAATAATAATAATCATAGCAATAATAAAAGCACATTTAGAAGATCATCTCACTCTATGCCGCAGCTTTGTATGTTTACAACTGAATCTTCATCTATGGCCGTTTCCAGTATTTTAGACAGTTCTATGTATGTCAAAATGATTTATTCTGATGGAAAGTGTGGCATATGTATATGTTTTTTATAGTCGGATAAAAGTTTTCTGGACCCATGTACACAGTTCAATTCTAATCCAATCTTTGATCCGATCAAAGACATTTTGCTCATGTAACCGCGGCTACTTACTTTAGGTGCAATTAATAAGTTGTGCAGAAAAATACGAAACAATGACAATCGCTGAAGGTTTTCTTCTGGCTGCTCTATCATCAGAGAAAAGCCATGAGCACAGTGATTTACTCTCACATCTCTAAGGCTTTCATCTCCTTCCTGATCCAAACCTGGGACTCAAACACATTAAGCTTTAGTCACTTGTAGCCCATGGGTGCTGCTGGATTTGGGGTGCTCAGGCCCGTGAACACTCCTAGTGAGTCGCATGTATCAAAGTGTTCTTGGTCAAGACACTGAAGCCCACATTGCTCCTGGTGGTTTTAGGTTGGAGTCCATTTCCATGACACAACTGTGCAAAACTATCGAAATTATACAAATGTCCAAAAAACACAATTTGGCAAGTACACCATTTCCATTAAGTCATAATTTAAATCCAAATAAATACAAAGAAACTCACAAGTAATAAGTCATACAAAAACATGGTGACGGATGTGAACAATACTTTGATTGCGCAGATCCATTCAAATTTCTGCCACGGCAGAAGCGCTCATCATCATCTTGTTCAGGCAATGGAGCAACGAGCTCCTTACAGGTGGATGAAGCCATTTTGGGAAATCGTAGTTGGTTTACAGAGGGATCCAACAATTCCACATGACACGCTCAACTTTTGATCAGCTGTGTGATGCTGTGGGACGTTTTGTGACGTCCGCCGTGCAGCCAGTTCCTGTCAAGTAGAGCATTGCCATTGTTGGTCATGTGACTCATTTAATTTAAGAAAAACGTGTTTCCGTTGCGATTTCGCGAAATATGTCAATTTTGATATGCCTCAAAAACCAACTCCTCGGACCATGATTGTAAAGCGCTTTGGGGCTCTTCTAAGGTGGAAGTAAAGCACCTGCACAGCCTGATGGGCAACTGACACTCATTTAACTACAATTACAAAAGAACACTTTAAGTCAAATTAGAAGTAAAACATATGGCGATAAGACCAGCATTTAGAATCTTTTGTCATCCCCCACCCCCCTGACCTGCTCTCCTGTTTATTCATCCTAATCCCATCCACATAACTTCTGACTCCTCTGCCCCCACGCTGCACACTACATCAGCTTGTTCTCCATTCTGAATTAATTAAATGCAGCCAGATGTTTCATGATGGGTATGGCGGCCTCTTCTTACCATATTTTTGGAATATTAGTCGAATATTTTGCATAGTTTAGCTGGGGATGCAACTTTTACTCAGGTGCGACTTATATGTGATTTTTTTCCACAAAAAATAAATAGACTCACAAGTTTTATTATTTTCACGCGAGTAGATGTATGGAGTATTTGGTACTGCTGTCCCACTGAAAGTGTAAAAGAAGAAGCACCATGAGTTAATCAGAAGCAATATAAAGGATGAGAAATTTCAAGAATTTAGTGCTTAGAAGTGATAAAGAGATTGGTTGACTTCTGGTTATCTGAATACTTATTTATATGTTGCACTAATATACTATGGCCCACCTATGTTTCGTGAAGTTAAATAGGCATCAATGCATTACAGTAGTGTAGTGTGCAAATATTCAATTGATTGTTGAATATTCCATTTCTATGGTTTGACTTTCAAGATGAAATGTCCGTTCTTGTTCCCATATTTGGCTAAATTCATTTCTTCCAACAGTGCGACTTATAGTCCAGAAGATATAACCGTGTCAACATCACTAATATGACATTATCTGTGTGTCTAAATCCATTCTTCCTGATATGAGAGGCACTGGGCAGGCACAAGTGGTTCATTAGAAATGTTTGGTCATTTCGATTTGCATGACACTTGGAGGCTCACTGTTCTGCTTGCTTACAATCTATTTATTTATTTAATTTTACTTTCTTTGCACTTGTTGAGGTTAAAACAAGTCAGCAGAAAACAGGAACAAACATTAAACCTGAGAAAATGCTTGTATGTGCTGCTTTCCGCTTTAGCTGCTCACACATTTTTACACAGAGTTGCTTTGTCACATGCACCAACATTTGCAGGGTTCCTGCTTCACCCTAAGGGGATGAAAACATTAGGTTGTTTTCTGTATTTTGCTGCATCACCCTCCCAATTGAAAGCACTCAAAAACCTGTCAGCAACTAGTGTGGGAAGCTCTGAGCCAGGCTGCCAGGCCTCCATGCCATAATCGGCTGCAATGCAGTGTGGGATTTCTTGGCTCCCGCTCTGACCGTTGAGGAGGCAGCATGCAGCTGAATATGCTGTGTGATTTCATAACAGATCAGCCTGATCCCGGCTGCTGTCAGGCCTCATCACTCTTCTCTCCTTGTTACATCATTTGCAAGCTGGAGGTCAGCTGTTTTTCATGGTATCAGCGGTTACCTGAATGTTCCATGACTCAGGACTTTGAAGCCTCTAATCAAGCCAGATCTGAAAGTCTGACTCACACTTGATGCAGAAGCAGCCTTCCTTTTTGTGTTAACATAAAAATTACAAGACAAAGTCTGAGTACTATTAAACTTCTTCCCTGAGTCAATCCTCCCCCTTCATTTCTTCAGGTCAACCTGTGGCCTCTAGTTTTTGTCCTCCCTATAAACAGCCGGTGGCTGTGATCTCTGGCCAAGGGTTGAACCCATTTCAACAATGCTGAGTGTTGTCTTTCAATCCGGTTCTCCACAGGCGAATGGCAACAGAGTCTTTCTGACCAGCACATTCACAAACACTAAACCCGTTTCCTTTTAGGTCTCGTGGAAGACGCATGGGCCGATGTTAACCCAGAAATGATGGCAGTGAGATCCTGCAGCCCCTCCTCCTGACAGAATACTCTTCAAGTTTTGCTGCCAGGCAACATACCACGTGCAAGCCACTAAAACCCAGTTTGCTCTGAAACAACAAAATAAGGGGGGGAAAAAACAAAAAAGAGACAGCTCAACTACCTGGTAAAAGGTTACCATGGTAATCGGAACAGCAAGCAGGATCCCACTTAACAAATAGTGTCTCACTGAACCACAGTAAACAAGCCTTTTTATTGCTTAGCAAAGCATATTCATAACATACCCTGATCCAATGATATAGTCTCTCCAAAATACACCATAAATCAATGAAGAGGAAGCCTGTAGCTCAACACAAAATGTATTGTTTATCAATCCCATATGTAAACATTTACTGAAGGAAAACTGGGAAGGCGAACAGAAAAAATACAAAGTTACACTCCAAATTTGACTAAAAACAAACATTATGGTAATATTTATATTTATCTTGTCAGTGAAAAGATTCAACAGGTTATGGACAGATTCAAGATGACCTGTGTTTGATCTGAATTCATATTAACATTTACTTTGGTAGTTTAATCTCCAGAACAGTATGCTGTAAAAATAAAAGAACTAAAAAAAACTAAAAATCTATTAAAAGCATTCGAAAGACTTTCAACTTTCTTAATGTTTTGTGATTTTAGTCCAATATGTTCAGATGACACCTAGTTGGGCTTAAAACACAAAATATGGAACAGATATAAACCATTTTTTTTATTTCTGTCTAAGCAGTAAACATTTAATGATACATAGCAATGTGATTCTAGTTTGAAACAGGTCCAGTATGAACCAAAACAAACCATTACAGGCGTACATTTTCACAGGTATCAAATAAGATTCTAAAAACCAGCCATTAAAGTCAGACGGGTGGATATGAACAATTTTTTTTACTGATCTACTTATTAGACACACCTGTTTCTGTTCCACCGTGTCTTGATAATATCCACAAATGAAACTGGAGAAGCCTTGTTACAAAAACTGAAGCCTTTTTTTACATCAGCATGATTGCATCAACAAACTGGAGACATTAGCCCTTCAAGACAGAAGCTGTTTTTATTTCAATATACATTAAGATACATTCACATACATTAGTGGGGTACACTAAATGGTTTGTGAAGATTATGTTCTAAATAAAAAATAAGGTCCAGAAGTTTCTATTAAGTTATATACCAAACACACAGCAATGACAGCCAATCCCCATTTCATCTATATGGCTCTCTTGGATACCTTGAACTTTTTGCTGTGCTGTGATCTGAAGAGAAGCCCCAATTTGTTTCAGACCTTTGTCCTTCAATGTGGACCTAATAACACTGCCCACACATTAATGTTTTTGCAGCTCAACTGCTCGTCTGCAAGCTCACATGTCAACTGTGTTTGTCTAAGAGGGGTGGAGCCATAGATCCACCTTCGGCTTTTGCCCAAGGTGGATAGGTTTACTGGGGCAATTGCAGACAAGAGCCGTAGTACAAGAAACCATTGATGTAGCAAGAATAGGGCAACCAATTCCATTTTATTTATATAGCCCAAACCTACAAAAATAGTCACCTCAATGGGCTTCATCCAGGTAATCACAAACACTGCTGGGAATCTGCCTCACTTTAGATTAATACCACAAATCCCAAGGTTGGAACCAGCAACCAACACAACCAAAGCTCTGGGTCTATCCATTTGGGCACCACTACCCAAAGGCAGTCCTAATATCAAATAATCAAAGAGGAAACACTTTCTTTAAATCATCAGCAAGCCAGCTGAGCCCTCTGTGAGGAAAGACCACAGAGTGGGTTAACACATAAGAACACATGGGCAGCCGTGGTGCAGCGGTAGGTCAGTCGACCTCTAACCAGAATATTGAAGGTTCGATTCCTGCCTTGCCCGCCCACTGAACACCACCTTGCCTCTGGTGGAAGTGCCAGTTTATCATGTGTGTGTGAATGGAACTGTGACTTTGGGTCTTTAGGGAAAGTGAAAAGCTATACAAGTTTACCATTTACCATAAGTAAACGAGTGGATAAAAATGAACACACATGCTCTCAACAGATTCAAAGAAACTTATCCTTTGTCTGTCACAGTAGAGCAGGCTCTACAAAAACATAACATGCTCCCGTTATCAGCCGTGACAATCAATTCAAGTCAAACGTTAGCAGCAATGAACACAAAACCTGCTTAAGAATAGCTGTAGTTAGTAGCAATCATAGCCAAAGATAACATGAGTTCAAAGAAACCAGACTAGTTACATCATGCAAGCTTAATTTAGATGTATTGAAAGAGACAGGATACAACGCTGAGACTTAACTGTTAACTCACATGAAATTTGATCTCACAAAATGACAAATCTACATTTTTATGGCCATTTTTACGTGTAGCAGGAGCGCAAGGGTCTGTTTGTGATAGAACAGTGTTACATGGCATGGTGCAACAAATCCTTACATTATAAAACATCCAGGTATTTGAGATTAAAGGCTATCAAAAACATGGGAATGAAGGACGTCATTTGTATGTAGAGATTGAACCAGTCCTCTAATAGACAGCATAGTAAAGAACATTGCATTTAACTATAGAACACCCACAAGTTCTTCTTCTGTATGTGAGATAATCTACAGGTGGATGGTAAACCAACTTGGTATCAACTAAATCTGATTAACGCTTGATAAACATGGCATCCTGAAGACTTATGTTTATGTTCTGCCATTAAAAATCTCATAAATCAAAATTCTGCCTTCTGGCCTTGTGTGTAGAACTGTGCCAATATGTCTGGTAACCTTTTTTTATCATGTTATCCTTGGCCTGGTTGGAATAAAACAAATGTCCACTTACGGTTTGTTGTGGTGGAGGGTGTGGGCATGATGGTTATTGGCAGCGTTGGCTCTGTGCAGGCGCTCAAGCCGCTCTCTCTCTTTCTCCACAAAGTTAGTGTTGGTTCCAGTGCTGGTGGAAGGCGCTCGGGTCAGTCGGCTGTGGGCCCGTGGCTGATCTCTGGGTGGAATTGGAGGAGGTGGTGGTGGAGCTGGAGCCGAGGCAGAGGAGACTGGGGGTGGAATTTGGGTTGGGACAGAGATGGGGGTTGGATTGCATGAAGGTGCCGTAGAAACAGGAACAGAAGTTGCTGCAGTGCTGTTGTAGGAGTGATGGGTGGAGGGGTGGTGATGCTGTTGCTGAATGTGGTGGCTGTGGTGCAGGGGGATAGAAGTGGGAGGCTGGGGTGAAGTGTGGGGGTGGCTGTTGTAATGGTGGTGGTTTTTGGTGGTTATGGATGTCGGTACAGTCTGAGTTGGAGGAGGGGGTGGAGGTGGTGGAGGGATAGGAGTTTCAGGAGGAGGTGCAGGTGGAGGAGGAGCAACGGGTTGTCTGTCCAAACGCAGATCCTTATTCTCTTGGCTGAGACGGTCTAGTT
Organism: Oryzias sinensis; assembly: GCA_037389245.1. Taxonomy (NCBI): domain Eukaryota; kingdom Metazoa; phylum Chordata; class Actinopteri; order Beloniformes; family Adrianichthyidae; genus Oryzias; species Oryzias sinensis. The sequence continues at coordinate 27,217,239 of CM074492.1, forward strand.
GGACCTCCAGCTCCTCAATTCTGCGCCTTTGGGTTTCGAGAAGTTTCTGCTGGCTCTCAATAATGTTGTTGAGTTCTAGAAGATACTCCACAGCCCGGTTAGGGCTTTCAGGACTGCCTTGGCCTGGGCCTTGATTGGCATCCATTTTTAAAGTAGCCCACAGGCTAACGTCCAGTGAACTTTAGACTGATCTGTGTTTTTGGGCCAAGATGAACTAATCCTGTGTGGTAAACTGAAGAACCCAAACGCTGTTGGCCATCCCGGTAGGTAAGATCAGAGTAAGTCACTGCCTTCCAGCTATTTCGGAGGCTAAATGGTAAAGTGGAGCTTGGATCACAGCTGATGTAGAGCTAAAAGCTGATTCAAAAAAGAATGCCTAATTGCTGGGTCAGGGTAGTCCAAACACTGATATAAACTAAAAACACAGCAGAAACGCTGGCCAACAATCTAGGCTACAACCTAATGTCTAAAGACTACAACTAAAAATCTTTACTTCTACACCGCAAAACAGAAAACACCCTTCACCCTCCCCCCCACCAGAGGTAAGTGGGGGGGAGAAAAGTTTTTTATCAAGTTCTAATTTGTCAATCAAGATGGATCTTGCCCTTGCATGATCCAATCAGGAGGTTTTCCCAAACTGATGACCATTCCTGTTGATGGTCAGCAGGTGTTCAAACCCATAACAACTAGAAGTAGAACAGAGTCCCAGGTTGAGTGCTCCTCGCCCTGCAGCCAGACAGTGTGTTTGTACTCCTGCTTGTCAATGAATCAGCTTTATCTGCTCTGTGGTCTCCATCTAAGGCATCTGTTCCCCAGAGGCAGATGTGGACAGCAGAGCTGGAGGAGGACTTGTTTGGCGTCTGTCTCAGAGATACTGCATGGTGTTGATGATGTTTGCACAACATACACGGCTCCTGAAGCAAAGGACTGTTTACAAATCACAAATAAGTAGACCGATCCCAAGCGTCTGTGTGGAGCATCATACTTTAATCCAAGAATGCCTGGATTCTCAAACCGTCAACCAGAAAGAAAAAAGAGTTAGCTAGAGCCAGGCTCTTTCACCAAAAACACAGCAGAAAGTGTACGAAGCCAGTCAAAAATCATCTTCTCACAAAAATGAAAAAGGGAAAGTGTCATCTGTCAAGGTTTGAGAGCTCAAATGGGTTAAATTAGCCCGTCAATCCCTTAGCTGGCTACTAGAAGTGATATCCAAAGGATGTCATTTCATGTTTGATGCAGGTCTTCTTCATGGACACCATGAGCCATCTGGGATTTGTTGCCAAGTTAGTTTCCTTTGTTGTCACTTTCTGGATCTTCTACATGTAAAAGAAGAAAAAAAATAGGGTAAGAAACAATAAAATGTATGATGACAGCCTCGCTCTTTTGTTCATTAAACAAAAATATTTTTTTCTTTTCACTTTTTCATCTTTGCTTGTTCTCCTAATCAACATCTTCCCTTTTCGCTTACTGATCCTTCTGGTCTTTATCTCTCTTTCCACCTGCAGCTTTTGCTCTTTGAATATTCATTACTTCCTTTTTTTTCTTCCTTTCTGTGGTCAGAGAGAGAGAAAAAAAGAGACTGGTCTGTCTCAATCAACCCATCTTTGTTTTCTGTTTTCACTTGTCTATTTTTCCAACTGAAAATGAATATAAATGTCATTTATGTGTTATAAAATTCAAATAAGTGGAGCTTTTGTAGAATAGAATTAAAAGCAAAAAAACATTAAATATCCTGGTCTCACTTGTCATGCTCGGGTTGTTTTACTGAGAAAAATCCTGCTGCTGTTGGATCATCTCTTTTTTACATATGCAGGTTGCATGTAGCACAGAAACTTTTGACTTATCTGAATTTGAAAGTATTGTCAAGCCCGGGTGTCCAGAGAGCCTGGTCCATGCTTCTATGAAGTGGCACTTGTCTATGGCTCCGTTCACACTGCAGGGCTTAATGCTCAATTCCGATTTTTTTTTTAAACCGATTTTTTTGCAGGGCCGTTCACATTTCCGATTAATAGTACTCCAGAATAGTACTCAACGGTGAATGACGCTTCTGACCACGGTCGGAAAGGGAGAAAAAAAAGTCATCACGGGAAATGTTCAACACCACGCTCGGCCATTTTGCTGGAAATTTTTTTTAAAACCGCCCGGTTGCGATAAGAGCCCTTGAGTTTAGCCTGAATAGAGCTGTCACCCAAATATTAATCAAATCGGTGACCTCGCCTCCCTTCTACTGACTGGTCTCACTAGCATCGTCCGCCATGGTTGATGTTTATGTTCTCGTCCCGCCTACTTCAACGCAGAATGATGACGTTTGAAGCGTATCAGTAACGTACGGGTCGGATTCGTGTGGCCTGGCCGGTCAGACGGCGGGAGCATTTCAAAAGACCGGATACGTAACGGATTCAGGACCACATCCCCAAGTGGCCTGTGTCACATTTGAAAAGATTGGATCTGTGTCGTTCAGGCTACGTTCACACTGCAGGCTGAAACGACCCAATTCCGAATTTTTTGCCCCTAAGCGGCCCAATTCCGATCTTTTCATGACAGTCTGAATGACACAGTTCCGATCTTTTCAATTGCGACCCAGGCCCCGTGGGTTTGCCGTCCTGATTCCGAATTGTAGCCGTTCTTTTCAATTGCGACCGCCGTCTGACCGGTCAGGCGACTTGATTCCGAACCGTACGTCATCTACACGCAACAAACGTCATCATTTTGCGTTGAAGTAGGCGGGAACGAGAACGTAACCATCAACCATGGTGGACGATGCTGCTGAGACTAGTCAGTGAAGGGAAGGGAGGTCACTGATTGGATTAATATTTGGGCTGATCGCTCTTTTCAGGCCAAACTCCAGGGCTCTTATCGCAACTGGACGGTTTTTGAAAAAAATTCCAGATAAATGGCAGAGCGTGGTGTTTAACCTTTCCCGCGATGACTTTTTTCTCTCTCTCCCCTTTCCGACCGTGCTCAAGCGCGGGGGACCCAGGCGATCCTCCTCCTCCTCCCTGTTCTGATCCTTAGATTCTCCAGAACGGGTTAATAAAGAGTCCATAGCATTTAATCTGGGGGGAACCTTCTTTTAGTACCGTCATCCTTCCTCCGTAACACACAACATGAATGAGCGCGCGTGCCGCGATATCGCGCTTGCACACACACACACGCGGGGGCGCGGCCCCAACACAAACTCATTCCTATTCCACTACAGTGGGTACAGACGATCCCGACTCCAATGCCTTCTTAAAATGAGAAGATTGTAATTGTGCTGCTCCTTCGTGAAAATAAATGTTATATTACAAAAAGAGCTCCGCTTTTGACAACACTGTTGTTGACATCCATTGTTAACGTTTGCTCTGCAAACAACAAGTGACGTCGTTCACCGTTGAGTATTCTTCTGGCTTCTGCGCATGCGGGTCTCGTTTAGGTCGTGTCACGGTCACACTGGTGATCACAAAAGTTTGGATTTACTTGGAAATGTGAACGGTCTAGCAAACAATTCGGATTTTTTGAAAAAATCCGAATTGAGCATTAAGCCCTGCAGTGTGAACGTAGCCTCAGACTGTCATGAAAAGATCAAATACAGGTCGCATAGTGGCAAAAAAAATCGGAATTGGGTCGTTTTAGCCTGGGGTGTGAACCTAGCCTTAGTTGTGCACACAAAGCAAATGGCACACCAGTGATGCTAGACAATCTGTCCCTGGTTGCTGTAGCAACAGATGAGATGAGAAAGAACTGGTTCATGTGCAAGTGGCAGTGCTGAACAACTGAGCTCTTAGCTAGGTGTCAGCTCTTGGATGGCTCCTTGATTATAACCGAGCAGCGGTTGCGTTGATGATTGACTAGGATGCTGTATTGAAACAAAAAGTGGACAAAAACACTGTGTAGAGTTTACTCAAGAGAAAAGGATTAGGTTAAGGCCTGGTGTAAACTCACATCCATTCCTTTATTTTCTTAACCTTTCTGGCTCACGGGGCTGCCGGAGCCTATCCCAGCCACCCGTGGGCGAAGGCAAGGGGCACCCTGGACAGGTCACCAGTCTGTCGCAGGGCATTAACTCACATATAAAAGCTAAATGTTTTGCTCTATGAATCACATTGTCGGAGCTTAGCAAGTTGTTTTCAGAATACCTTAAACCTAAAATATGACCAAAAGGAAATGATGTGTATTCAGGAAGTGGCTCATCTAGTGTAAGACAACTAATTTCAATACAGCTAAATCTTTCAAAGATAACCCAAATAATGGCCCTCCCTCCACAGAATCCACAGTAGGAAGGTGCCATGAAGGAGCATCCCTTAAATTTTCTAACTCTCAGTTTCAGATAAGACCAATCAGATCTTTTCCCATTGCAGCAGGACCAATCTATTGCTTTATAGTTCGCTAAAACCCTTTGTTTATTCAACACTCTATGTGTATAATTTGTTCTCGATAGCATCATTTTTCTTCAAATCAGAGGTGTGGAAATGATCTTACTAAACATTTTACTTACTACATTAACATATAATGATATTATAATATTCCACCATCCTCATTGCAGGTCTTAATAGCAGGTTGGTCTGTGGTCAAATGTAGTGGTTTTATCACTTTCTTTTTTTGGTTACTTTGGCTTAGTTCAGACTAATTCATGACTTTCAATGCAAAAATAAAAGTTGTTTAGATTTTCTACCGTAATATTTAAAATCCTATGTCTTCAGAAAGCACTGCACATTCGATTAGTCATTTAGGGAGACGGCATTTAGACTTACCCTTGCCATGCCCACAGCAGTAGTTTATTGGGAGATGAAGGGTACATGAACTGCAATGGGATCTTTTTACTACATAATGTTACTATGACCTACACATGGGGACTGGCAACATTTTAAACACATTAGCTGGCTCTGCTTGAAAGGGGTTTAGAAGTAATGAAGCTCTAGTTGTGTTAAAGTCACACAAACGTGTGAAGAACAGCCACATACACACTTGCATACGCACAGACACATGCAGGCAAGCCTTCTGGTCTCTATTGCAGCGCAGCCAAACCGTTTCAGCTTTTATATTTCTTTCCATTAAGCTCATTCAATAATTCATGACTCACTAACTGACCACCATCCCTCTCTGGCTTGCTCTCTCTCTCCTGCTGTTCCTCACAGGGTCTCTCTATCCCTCATGCTCTGATTTTCTGAGGCTCTCTGCAGTTCCCTCATGCCAGAACTGCCTGTTCCAAACACATTGAGCAGCGAACCAATGGACAAAAAAGCAACAAGTATGGTGTTTAATTGTGTGGTTTATCACGCAAGTGAATCAAGAGCAGAAGAAAAAATTCTGTTTCGAAAAGCTCTCAGTTGTGATGTAGAAACTCCGATGGGTGGGTCAAAGCTTCCCTGCTCCGTTCCATTCTGATGCATCCACTTGCAGACAAATAGATCCAACGTCTTTGTTTTCCTCATCTGAGCGTGCATCTGGTTTAAAACTGTACAGCTGGATGGCTCCATTATTAGGGCTGGGCGAATCATCGATTTTAGCGATTTATAAGAATTATGTTTTATTTTTGGGGAAAATCCAGATTCTTTGGCTTCCGTTGTTTGTAGTAAAGTCAGGCTGTCTTTTGCAACAAGCAGACATGAAAACTGCAGCAAGCAAAGAGAAGCTTCTTCCACGAGGCCAAGGGGAAAAAAAGCTTGTGCGATACGCTATTTGTAAGCGCACGCCACGCAAAGGCGACCACCCAAAACTTCTGCACACTTCTCTTAGTTTAGGCTGATGGAGCAGCAGAACATGTGGCGCTTTTTAATGGGATCCGACATATTTGCTTTAGCACTGGAATAGACACTCTGTTGAGTGCGTGTCTTTATGAGAAACATTTTTAAAGCTTGTATTTAGTTCAACCTTAAGCATATTTCAAAAGGAGATGTTAAAATAAAATAGTTTTTAGGTAAAAGGAAGAAGAAAAATCGATAAAAATCACATTTGAAATCTGAGATTTTATGTTTTGGCCATATCGCCCTGTCCTATCAAATATAGCTTGCCATTTGTGCTGAACCTGTTAGCTTGGGGTTGTAAGGAGCTGTAAGCTACAGAGTGTATACAAAGGGAAATAAATGGAGGCTTACTTCTGTGCCCACGGTCCTGCCCACAACCCAGAGGCCAATTCTGGTGAAATCCTGGCACTCTGCAGAAACTATGTCCAAGAAAACGACAGATTTTCTGATTTTGACTAAAAACAGCATAAACACAAGAAAAGAGCACTAAGAAAAGTTTGAAACTAGACCAAACGATCAGATGATAGGAGTGGGACTTTAAGCAAACAGAGAAAGGTCAGTTAAAAAGGTATTTAAGTTAAAAAGGTGTTTCAAGCAGAGAAGCGTAGAATGCATAGTCTAACAATGACCCTCTGTTGCTCTGCTTTACTGGACTCAACACATTTAACAACATTTAACACAAATACATATTTAACGTTTCCACTCTCTTGTTTTCCCTGTTGTTACTAGCCCTGGTGCAGGCATCTGAAACCACACAATAAATAACCTACCATAACAGATGAAAAGCATCACATGTGCATTGCATTTTGCAGAACATATGTGACCTCTCAACAAATTTTCACTCAAACAAAATATACAGGTACCTAAGTCTACCTTACTGTAATTCCAACTGAAAATTCCTGTTGATATGTTTATTTTTTAAATCCTGCTAATGATAACAAAACGTATGTTTAAACTAAGATGTGTCATCCGGTTATTCACCAACTTCATTTGAAGTGGGTCTGTTGCTAGTACCGGGTTGGACCCCTTTTGCCTCCAGAACTGCCTTAATCCTAGATGTCATAGATTCAATAAGGTACTGGAAACATTCCTCAGAGAGTTTGGTCCATATTGACATGACAGCATCACACAGTAGCTGCAGATTTGTCGGCTGTACATCCATGATGCTGATCTCTCGTTCCACCACATCCCAAAGGTTCTCTATTGGGTTGAAATCTGGTGACTGTGGAGACCATTTGAGTCCAGTGAACTCATTGTCATGTTCAAGAAACCAGTCTGAGATGATTCCAGCTTTATGACATGGTGCCTTATCCTGCTGGAAGTAGCCATCAGTAGATGGTTCACTGTGATCAGAAAGTGATGGACATGGTCAGCAACAATACTCAGGTAAGGTGTGGTGTTGGAACCAGTGGTTCTTTGAGTTCCCGTTGTCTTTCTATCAGCTGGAACCAGTCTGGTCATTCTCCAACATCTGGCATCAACAAGGCTTTTCCACCCACAGAACTGCTGTTAACCCTAGAGATGGTTGTGGGTGAAATTCCCAGTAGATCAGCTGTTTCTGAAATACTTACACCATTCTGATGCTCGGTTTGAACAGCAGCAGACCATCTTGACCATGTCTACATGCCTAAATGCATTAAGTTGCTGTGATGTGATTGGCTGATTAGAAATTTTCTTTAACCGGCAGTTGAACATGTGTGCCTCATAAAGTAGCCGGTGTGTGTGTAGGTGTATTGAGAGGCAGATCACTAGATGTGATCATCAAAACATTTAGAGAAACCAAAGTCTTTATGGGGATGTCTGTGGTCTTTGGGCTGTCAGACTGTTTCAGTGAATTTCTAAATGGGCCCAGAAAAACTACCTGAAATGACTGAGTAAACACAATGCATCATAACTTTGGATGAGCAAAACTGCATCAAGCATAATTAAAACCGTATTAGAACACTGTCCAAAAGTACAGTTGTGTCAAAGTGCCAAGATTCATTCAAGCCTCTGACAGGTCTTAATCGCAGGTGGTTTGTTTTTTAAACTTTATCTCCAGTGTTGACACTCTTTGAATGACAGTAACTTTTCAACCATTTATGCAATTGACGTAATTCAAACGAATTATGAAGCAGAGAGAATCAGCTTTTCACTCATATACAACACGTTTCTACTGTAGTACTGTAAAGTGTTGCATATCAGTGCAAAGCTGCTTTTCTCAGCTAGATTGTGGTTGTGTTCGGCGGTTGGATGAGCCTGAAATTGACTTTCTTGTTGGTAATAACAAACACTAAATGCAATACAGACAGTTCGATCTTTTGGAATGCCGAAAGGTAAGATAAAGGTTTTAGCAAGACATTTGTTTTGGCCAAGGCCTTATGTGGTTCAAAAACTGCAGCTTTTACAACAGCTTCATTCCAAAGGAGTCCGAGTACTGAACCGGCCTGTCTGCACTCTTGATCTTTCAACTATGGAGCCCATGTGGCGCATATTAGGAAAAAAAGAAAAAGACAACCACATCCTCTTCAGCGACAAAGAAAACGACTTATTGGCCAAACTCCAGCGATAAAACTAGAGGAACTCAAAACTTTGATGCCCAAGTGTCTCCTAAACTGTTTTAACCTCTTATGACCCAAGCTAATATTTGAGCTAACCCTTTACACATGTAAGCTTGGGGCCCCCAGTTATACGGAATTACCGACTGAACCCAAACTGGGCTGTCCACACATGTGGACGGCAGGTATTTAGAGGTAGGAAGGGGAGCCCCTGTCCAACCATTATAAGGCCTGGACCTGCCGAAATGTTATACTTCCCTACAATTTGTAAAGAAGTATAAAATTTATCAGATAACCTCAGTTAATATATCTTTGTTCAGTTGAGAAAAGTCTCAACAGAACAAATTTAAAACTACATACATTACTTTATATTTCTATTTAAAAACTTCAATACTTTATCAAAACTTGTGTTGTAAAAAGACAGATTTTTGGTCAAATTACATATGTCCTCTTCCCAAACAGAGAATCTAAAAGCATTTTTATTGAACAGCTCATTCCTTGAAGGAAAATCTGTTCAGAAAAAATCCTGCCATTGTTTACTGTTCACATTTTTAAGCCAAATAAAAGATCACTCTAGTTCTGCTTCAGCATGTAGGCGATTTCAGCAGCTATATTTTTCTTATCTTATGTAACCCTGATCAAATTCAACAGCAGCAGCACTATTTTAATTGCCTAATTCTACAGTGGTGCTATCTGGCGCACACTCTTGCTGCAGCTTACACAGCCCACACATGTTTGACACGCACAGCCTCCTTCCGTTTGCACGTGAATCTCCTCACGTAAGAAGACATACATGCAACCACGCAGAGGAGTGAACACGCTTGGATGCGGCATGCACACCGCAGCCCGTGTGGCCCATAAAGCCAACAGTTCCACATACATGACAGACACAAGAGCTCACTCACAGGCACGATGCAGCATTCTGGAAAAAAAACAGAATGAGACCAGGCGGCACAGTCTCGCAGGTTTCAGCAGCTCCTGCAGAAGTGATGGAGGGATGAAGGTGCAGGAGGAAGAGGAAAGGAAAAACAAGAAGGAGGGAGGGTTATTGATCCTTTGCTGCAGTCACCATCACCTCTTATGGGAAAAAAGGCAGAGAAGTGACGGTGCCATGCCGCTGTTCTCTCTTCTTCTTGATCGGAGGGTGATCAGTTTAATCCCTCAGTTTCTCCCTCCTCGTATCTCCTGTTTTCGCCCACTGTAGGCCAGCCAGCTCTCCTCCTCCGTCTCTCTATTTTCCTGCAGCCGAGTCAGGCTCTTTCTAAATATCATTCCTCTGCGCCTGAAAGCCAAACAATCCTCTACTGCAGCACTTCTGATCCTGCTTCTCCACCCGTGCAAAGCGTGCTGACGGACGCCGCTCTAGTTATTATCACTGCTGGAATATCGGACTCTTTCCACCTCTGATGCCGTAGAATAAAGAGGAGGAAGCGCTGCGTCCAGACGCACTGCCTGGATGGATGAATGGATGGACAGAAGAAAAAGGAGGCAGGAAAAGCAGTCTGCAACACACAGACTGCGCAGGCAGCAACATTTCGCCTCACACTACAGAAGAGGAGGAATTTATGTCTCTGGAGATTTTAAGGACATATCCCTTATGGCCATAAATACACACAGCTCTTTAATTATCTAAGGAGATGCAACAGCTTGGCACTTCAATAATGTTCATCATTGAATTATATCTTCTTTTTTTTTTAATTACTAGGTAACGTTTCCAAGAAAAAAAACACCAAAACACTATCAGTTGCACAGGAATAGATTTGACCACTAGGGTGCAGCCTAAACAAGCTGTGGTCACACTCTGTAAGTAAAAGGTTAGTCGAGAGATTTACAGTCTCACAAGTACAACCCTAATATCTTTGCCCAAAACACTGGGGTCCCATAAATACCCACCACACACAAGCAATACACTACTAACAGGTGCCCCCACCTGCAAGACACACCAAGACTCCCACTGACAGATGTACAGAACGTTGACCGTTCTGATAGTCATTGGATTGTTGATGTTTGCATCTGCTTACATAACATTATTCATATAACCTCCGTGTTACATTCTAAAAGCTTTAGATTGTACTTAGTAGCTTTCAATAGGATAAGCACTCTGCCAAAAACAGATTTACAATTCTCAGCCCAACTCGGAAACACCTCATAATCTCAAATTTCAAACCAAATGTAGCGGTAACGGTCTAAATTCGTCAAAAGCTGCTAAAAGATAATAGTTTCAGCTCTGCATTCATCACCCTCTTAGCTGGATATGACATCATCAAACCCCTATCTTTTCTAAAAGGAAGCAAATGGGCAGGCAAGGACCACTAAGACTCTAGTGTAAAATACAATTCTTTGCTTTTCGGCTGCTCCCTTAAGGCTCACTTAAGTGAATCATTTGCCTCCATTTACTTCTGTCCTCTGCATCCTCCTAACTCGCACCAACCACCATCATGTCCTCCTTCAATGTTTCCATGAACCTCCTCTTGGGCTCTTTCCTGCCAACATCATTACTGTTCCTCCTCGCAACCTGTCCAAACCATCTAAATCTTGCATTCATCTCCAGAACATCTACCATGATCTGTTCTTCTGATGTCCTTATTCCTGTTTCTATCCATCCTGGTCACTCCCAAAGAGAACCTCAACATCCTCATCTCAGCTACCTCCAGCTCTAATGCTAACATTAAAACATGCTCAAACACAACACTAGTACAATTGTTGTTCACAATAAAACCAAAGGAAAAAACAAGCATTGGAGACACACTGCAAATATTAATACAAACCTCCTTTTTACCAAACCACGTCCTACAGCTCAGTGACTTTTACACTGAATGGTGCCTGATATGACATCAATGATTGGTTTGCTAATTTATTTTGCCCAATAGTGACAGAGAGACATCCACATCCAACAGCTATGCAGTAAACAATTACAACTGACCATGAAAATGTTCATAGGATTTTTTGTTGAATTTTGTATAAGCTTCCAACAAGGGACAACTTTTAATGTGACTTTTAATTATTCATAAAATAAATGTAAAAAATAAATAAAATAATAATAATTTTACTTTTAAAATTAGCTAGAAAAGTGACACAAAGTGACACTAGACAAAGTGACACAAAACGTCACCCCTACAGCCATCGGACTGTGTTGTGTAGCAGGAGATCAGAATATTTGCTTTCAACTTCATCAAGCTGTAATGGTAAACAGATGAGTTTCAGCGCATGACGTAAAGATTGAAAACTTGGTTATTTATTTAAAAGTTTTATTTCAATAAAACTTTGTCATCATGTGTTGTATTTGTCGTCACCCCATTGGTTGAACTTTACTAGCAGCCAGGTGACAGCCAGGCGACACACCTTTTATTTGTAAGGAGACGCGGGAGCGGGGGGGATGCACAGCTGACAGATACGCAGAAGCGCAGAGGAGCAAGCGATCTCTCATACGGATCATTTGCCTACTGAATATATTTTCCCAAAGAGCTCGGATCGTCCAGTACGACGATCTGTGCCAGCTTCTTTGACGGGTGGAATGCGTTCCAGCGAGTGAGGCGGAGCGGCCTCACACCTAACGCGTGGGACTGTCGAACACTCATTTTTCCTCCAGAGCATTTCTTTTTTTTGCTTGCAAAACTGCGGGACCTGGGTTGAACTGTGGGTTTTTGAATATTTTGTGTATTTGGGGAAATTGGGTTTATGATGTTTGAGTGTTGGGCGAAGTGTTTAATGTACGTTTGTCACGCTCACACAATACACGGCTGCACAAACAGTTATGATTTTTTTTCTTGGTAATATTAGAGGGCAGATTGTCTTGATATTTGATGCCCAAGCCGTAGAACCGTTGTGACGTTCCCCTCGCTGAGTGGAGGGTGAATTGTTAAAAAGCAATGCATGGAACTGACGGTGGTTCGATTTGAATCATCCACCTGCCTAGCAGTCCGCCGCCCTGCGTGTGTCGCAGGCGATGACGCAAAACTAAGTTGACAGAAATGTTGAATTTAATATTTATTCTACACATTATTACAGCATTGGAAAACGTTAAGAATGTTTGTGTCACATTTTTCCTCCTACATAAACCATATTAAAACGAAAAATATATTATTCTCCTCCATCTTTTTACATTTTTGAAAATGCTCCAGGGAGCCACTAGGGCGGCGCCAAAGAGCCGCATGCGGCTCCTGAGCCGCGGGTTGCCGACCCCCGCCCTAGTCCATACAATAGTGGTCCTCAACAACCAGTCAGTGGAACGGTTGGTACGGGTCCTCACAGAAACAAACAAACATATCATCCCTTTGTTTCTCCCACTAGCTTACAGCCCCTCACAACTCCAACTTAACATTACTGGTGCAACAAATATGGCAGCAACATTGTAGCTATCCAGCCGTACAGTTTTGATCCAGATTCCAGGTCAGATGAGGAAAACAAAGACGTTGATGGATCTATTTGCCTGTAAGTGGATACATCAGAATGAAGCGGAGCAGGGAGCTTATGAACTGCAGATTGTAGACTTTATATTTGGAAATTTTGGAGAATGGTGTTCATTTTATTCAAGGATTTCTTCTGATAAGTACAGCGGCGCTTCTGGAAAATGCATGGGTTTTATACGAAAATCCTCACGCAATTCTCTCCGAGCTCTTCTCTGCTCTGTAGCTAACACAGCTCCGCCGTCTGTGCTCACAGATCCAGTCTGTCGTCACATCAAGGTTTCCTTTACACAGATCACTGTGGCGGCTCCCGGGAGGCGCGCTGGCGGCCTGACAGAGACCCACTGCAGGATGGGGAGCCAGCCTGCTCGGGCCTCCTGAAACTTATAATATTTTTTTATTTTCATCGAGACAATAATTATAAATCAGGTCCCTTGGTTTTATTTTACTCTCTCAAGTTAATGCAGGACAGCAAGCTTTCAAACTCGGTCAGAGAGAGATGGAAAAACCGCTTGAGCGGCCGTCAGTAAGACTGATGACTATGGGAGCTGAAACTGAGACTTTCTCTGAATGATCTCATGAAGTCAAACATGAAAACATGTTCTACCATGTAGATCTCTTCAAAATAGATAAACCTGATCTCTCAACATTCTCCGTGTCTTCCAGGCCTTGTAAATAAGCTAAACACAGACACTGCTCCTTGTGGCTATAAGGCTAAAACCACTATCTGGTAGCTCCTCCCACACCAGCCTGGTGCGTTCACGGAGCTCCAGTACATAGAAGATTAGCGGAACTCCAACAGCCACCCAGCCTGATGTAGTCTGCTACTATATTTTCATGAGAAAAAACAACAACGCAGAACCAACCCTAAAATCCCCCAAATTATGCCTACCCACCCAAAGCCATTTCTACACGCAAATTTATAACCAGAACAGCCAGATCTGGCAACACTGTTGTTTTGTTGAGGTGCATACTCCCACCTAGTGTTGAGGGGTGTGCATTGCGCCGTCACGTTCGCTGAAGCATCTTCGATCGATGTAGTGCGGGTCCTGCTGCTCATGTCTGAGTGAAGGAGTAGCCAATCACAAAAATTGACAGACAGACTCACTCTGCTGAAAAAGGTCATTATGAAATAAATAAGTCGTTCTGAAAACAGCAATATAAAAAAAAACAAAGCTACTATGAAAAATATTCATTTTGAAATCAGAGTTTCTTAAAAAAAGCCATAGAATTATAATAATATTCAACAGGACTAAAAATAAATATTTTAAAATGCTGTTTTAAAATAGAAATATATTCAATAACATGACGGCTAATTTAAAATCGTTGTGCAGGTTTTTCCCCAATCTCATGATCTTTTTATATATTTATGAGAGATTTATTGGTTGATTGTGTGATTGGACCCCCTTGAAAACGAGATGACACATCTCAAGGGGCTTATCCTGCAAACAAACACATGGTCCTATTTATCCTTTTAATTATGAACAATTTGGGTCTCCATACACTGTATGGTCACATGACTTTGCTAAAGTGTTTCCACACATTGGACTGGAATGATGGACAGATCAGTTATGTTTGTTGTTTGCTGTGATGACAGAGTGATGGTAGTTAGTTATGTTGTAGTGAAATAAACCTACCCGCCTCAATTATAATCTATTTACCTCATTTTAAATCATTTTTCAATGCTTTAGGTCGATTTGACTTGATTAATACCATAAGTTGATTCAGATAGATGGATCTGTTTGAATAAAATAAATGATCGCTTAATCGTTACATCCCTATTTATTTGTCCATCATGGACAAAATGCTAAAGAAACATATCGAAGACACCAAAAATGTAACGGTCTTTAAAGTGGGTGCACTGCACTGTTTCAGTGAGAAGAAATTTAACAGAGAGAAACCAGAAGTCTTTACTCCAAATATGGACTTATTCTAACACTTGCTTTTCCCACACACCATAAAGATGCATTAACTGTAAAATCACCGTTTTTGTATTTATCCGTCTCACCTTAATGAGCCTGTCTTATACTTTTCTCAAGCCTTTAAGCGTAAATTATATCCATATATATGATCAAATATTACCTTTGGCACACTAAAGTATTAACATTATAATACAAATAAACGCTAAAAAAGTTGACTTTGCATGATATAGACAAGGCTATAGTTAGCATCTGATTTTTTTACTCCCACTTTGACAGTTATGGGTTAGGGGAAAATTATCTAACATTTTAATGGTTGCTACAGGATATTTAGTGGACAAATAAAGTTTAAAGCATTGGATCTGATCACAATTCGGACACATGCTTACGAATATTTTGACTTTTTTTAACCCTGACAAAACAGCGAATGCCCCATATAGTGAATGATTTCGGAC
Organism: Oryzias sinensis; assembly: GCA_037389245.1. NCBI lineage: Eukaryota > Metazoa > Chordata > Actinopteri > Beloniformes > Adrianichthyidae > Oryzias > Oryzias sinensis. Next base: position 27,232,282 of record CM074492.1, read on the forward strand.
CAACCACACACTCAAACACGAACAAAAAAGTACAAAATGAAACTTTTTTCTTTAAACTGGCTAATAAGAAAACAACATGAACCACATGAAGAGCTGTCGTCCTCTCATCCCTGGTTACCTTGTGCAACCTTAAAATAGACACCATCAGTAAAGCCGATGGTCACCTCCTCTTCCTTCTGTTAAGCTGTTCTACTATGGCGTTTCATCGCTGCCATATATTGAACGACTGCAGAGTCAACTCAGCGGATATTTTCAGCAACGGAGTGAGTGAACCGTACAACCGCGCAGGCGCAATTCTAACCGAGCGACCATTCATTTTACAACTGCACGCCTGCAATCCTAACTGAGCGGTGATCCTGCGCGCTCACTTCGCTCCTGCACGTTCACTGGGTTTGCGCGCAGTGTTAAGGGGGCGTTTTTGTCACTTAGAGAAAGGCGGTAACCTTTCTGGTTGATCTGATTGGCCGAAATTTGCGTGTCAAATCCGACAAGGCAGCGGGGTGGGACTTTCATTTATTAGAGCAGGGGGGGTTAATAAATGAGCTGCATGCAGCTCTCTGCCTTTTATCATATTTTCTATATACAGCACTTTCACAACCATAAGGCAAACATAAAAATCTTACATTTTCTCCAAAATGTACGGAGTGGCCCTAATGTGTGACTTCAGTAAATAGGACCTAGGAGAGAACAGCATGAGAACGGTACGGAGAGAAGTGAGGACGTAAAGGGAGACCCCCCCCCCCCCATAGTTCAAAGGTGCAGATATGTGCATAATGCAGAACAACTTTGGAAACCTGGAAATGCAGAGAGACACGATTATGAAGCACAGTTTAAACTGCAAGCTATCAGCTACGCGGAGGAACACGGGAATGGAGCAGCTGCCAGAGAATTCAAGACTAATGAATCCATTGTTCGCAAGTTCGGAAGCTGGAAAACGAACTCAAACAAGACAATAAAATGCAGCGGCAGAGAAGTTTCCGCGGAAACAAGGCGAGGTGGCCCATGTTGGAAGATCGACTCGAGGCTGAGCGCAGCAACATCCAGCAGATGACAATGAAAAGCTGTCCATCCTGCGCTCCTTTTACTGGGATGCAGCGCTGGGCGAGTTACGCCACACTTTGTGAATGGACTGCAGAACTTAAACTTGGCCTGACGCGTCTGCTTTCACTGTTTCGACTGTACGAATGGGAACCTGGCGTGTTTGATAGAAACTTAGCCCAGCTGTTCATTTCAGATACAGAAGATGAGGACTTTGATGGATTCTTGGATGCTGATTGATGACAGAAAAAATAAAAAATAAATCACAACCAAGTCAGATCTGCTCCAGCCTTTTTGAAACACACACCAGCATGCATGTTTTACTGGTATGTTTTAACGTTAAATAAAAAAAAAATCAGAACTGAAACTGCACCCTTTAATCCAGTGCTGGTGTATTGTAAGGAGAGGAGTGTGTTATAAAATAATATGGCTTTAGATAAAAAACAGCTGACGTAATGTGGCTTAAAACCTTAACCAACGACCGAAGACCAAGGTAAGGAAGTGCAACGGGTATTTCTTGCTGTAAGTTTCTCATGTGAAAATCACTGCATTCGTTACCCTTTTAATCCACCTTACAGCTCTTGTTTCTTTTCTGATAAAGCCTATGAAACAAAGTCCTGCCCCGCTGCCTCGCCAGATTTGACACGCAAATTTCGGCCAATCAGATCAAGCAGAAGGGTTACCGCCCCTTAGTGACAAAAACTTCCCCTTAACACCTTGCACAAACCCAGGCCAGCGCACAGGAGTGAAGTGAGCGATCAGGATCACTGCTCAGTCAGGATTGCAGGCGTGCAGTTGTAAAATACGGGGTCGCTCGGTAAGAATGGCGCCTGCGCGGTTGTACGGTTCACTCACTCTGTTCCTGAATCCTCCCGCTCAGCTGTCTTTGCGCTCGTTCGATTAATGGCAGCTATGAAACGCCATATTCCCTACAGCAGAAATGTCAGCTGTAGACGGGGAATGGGTAATGTCATGGTTATTGAATTATGTGTTTGCACAGACTGATGGACATCACTACGTTAGTGACGTCAGAGCGGGGATCCAGATTAACACACAGTACTAAAAAGAAAAGCCTCCTTCTTTAACATCAAGGACATTTGGACCTGTTTGGGTTTGCTGCGTGTTTGTGTTTGGTCTGCTCCTCTCTAGGTCAGACTCAGAGGAGGTCTCTGCTCCCGTTTCCATGTATCCCTCTTCTCCTCATCCACAATGTTGAATGAAAGACCAACCTGAAGTTTGTTTCTGTGACCCGCAGAGGGGGCGTGAATGTGCGTTGCTTCCCCGCACGACAGCCTCGCTAAACTGGCGCGGAGGCTGCATCAGGCCTGCGCGGCTCCGGTCCTGGAGGGAACCGGAGCGGGTCGGGAAGGCTGCTCTGATTCTGCCACGGACGGAGTCGTGGCTGGCACGCGCCGCTTCCCCAATCTATCACTGACGGGAATACCAATTAGCCCCCAGCCTCGAGCTTACTTATTGAGGATGCGGGCACGAGCGCTAGAGTGTGAGCGCGTCCGAACCGGACACTGCCGGAGAAACAGACGTTAGAAAGACCAAAGAAGGATATTTAAACAAAAAATGTCGCCTTAACTTGCTGACATCCGCGCAAGCACCGACACACACTCACTCACGCGCCAAACCGCATTGACGCGTGGTCACGCACGAGCGATTGATGACAGCTCACCTGTAGCCGCAGCTCGTCCCTGTCCGCGCGCGGAGGTGAATGGAAATAGTCCCTCTGTCGCCTCCTCGCTCCTCTTTCTGTCACAGAGACCGCAGCTCACGCCCGCAAAGATCGTCTCGCGGCAGAAGAGGCTCCACTCTGCGGAGAAAAGCTCAGCTGCTTTCTGACGAGGGAGAAGACTTCCACTCATCAAAGCTTTCACACAAATGTACAGCAAACATGAGCATTTGGGAATTATCATCACAAGGACAGAAATAAAAAAAAAAGGTCAGAGGGCAATAAAAAACACATTTTACTGTAGAAAAACAACAATCCAAAGGAGAAAAATATAAACTTTTTTATGTTTTTAGACTGTTGTCGATATCCTAAACCAGGGATATTTTAATGAGTCAACACTGACACAAAACCAAATAATCAATCAACTAACCAATCAAACAAACAAACAGACATACAGTATTTGTACAGTACTGCACTTCAAAGCAGCCTAGGTGCCTAGGTAACTAAGGTAACTAAGTTGAAGTCCCACTCCGATCATCTTTTGATCTAGTGTAAAAGTCTTCCCAGTGGTCTCTTGATTATGATTATGCCGTTTTAGCCAAAATTAACAAACGTGTTGTTTTTTAGTACACAGATTCTGCAGAATAGCAAGAGTTCATTTAAAGATTTACCTCTGAGTTTCCGTCGGAACTGTTGGCAGGGCGTAAGCCCGCCCTCATTTCCCATCATCCCTTTGTTTACACTCTCTCCCACTAGCTTACAGTCCCCCTCAACCCCAACCTAACATTAGTGGTGCAACACAAATGGTGAGTAATATTGCAACTTTCCAGCCATTCAGTTTAGATCCAGATTCCAGCTCAGACGAGGAAAACCAAGACGTTCATGGATCTATTTGTCTGCAGGTGGATGCATCAGAATGGAGAGGAGAGCTTATGCCCTTCCAACTGTAGCTTCTACATCTCAAATAAGCTCTTTGTAAAACAGCATTTTTATTCTGCTGATTCACAATGATTTAAATAAAGAAATACTTAGAAATAAATAAATAAAAAGCAAATAATCACCTAAAATCAAGTTTCCTTGAACATTTCACTCTATTCAAATAAAGAAATTTAGTAAAAGCTCTCTGGTGCTGAGGAAGCTCTTGTCATTCAGTATTTGGTGGGAGGTACATGTAGATGTTCTTATCTACTTCATATTTTCTATGAAATAATACAAAGCAAGTATAAGCCTGTGTTAAAAAAGCTTTTGATTGAAATCAGTGATTGAAATGTTCTGAACTTGTGAGGATTTATCAGTTATTGGTCAATAACTGATGGAATAGGATGAGTTTCAGTAAAACACTTTCTCATTTTCAGGTTCTGAACAATTTGATTCATTTGACAGCAGTTTAAACAGTATAAGACAGTACACGAATCTTTCACAAGGTTTGATCGTTGACTAAATAAAATCCATCATATTGAGGAAAATGTAGATGCTCAGTAAAAGCCCGTTTCTATTTTATTCATTTGTTATTTTTTAGGAGTGAGGATTTAAGTTTACTTAATTAACTGTTTTTTTTCTTCCCATGTTGACCTACAAGTTAGAAACAAAAGCAAAACGCAAGTCAAACTAGAGTTCAATAGTTAAATAGAAATCGTTTTGGTTGTTTCTTTCATTTTGTTTTTGGGAAAATACATTTTTTTTGAATAGAATTTTAAATTATGTCCACGGAAAGCTTCCTCCAGCATTCTTTAGCAGTGTGTGCAGACTTGGACTGTTCATTAAAGCGTTATGGATTACAGAGATTGTGATGGGAAAACCATTTGCTGTCTATTGGCTCAAACTGCATCAGAGTGAGCACTCATTGTTTTTGTCACTCTGTAACAGCTCTGTTTATCAGTGTCCTGCATGCTCTTCTGCTGCTGCACATGCTCTTTCTCCCACAACCCACTTCCCTACTTATCCCTTCACAGCTCCCCTCCCATTTCTCCATGGAAGCAATAATATGATCAGGAAATCCTCAGTGGAACAGGTTTTATTCAGTCAAATCGAGGAAGGCTGAACAGTGGTCTCTACTGTGTGAGAGAATCTGCCCTTACTTCAAAACATTTCTGTGGACAAAAAACAGAAAAATAATGTCTGCACCCACACATATAACTTTGAAGGCCTACGATGCTCAGCATGAATGAGTACACCCCACCACGTTTGTCAGAAAACCTTTAATGTGCTTTTAGAATCAACATTTTCTGGGATATACTATACTAGCAAATACACCAACAAAGGTGCCCAGCTAGCACATCACTTGTAGCGGGGTAGCAAGTGCTGAGGTACCAACTAGCTGCCTGACTTGGAGAGCTGTCCATGCACAACACAAAACAGAGAGGGTGTGACAGACAGATCAGCAGATTACGCAATCTCATTTCAAAGTCAAAGTCAGCTTTATTGTCAAATATGCTGCATCCATAAGACATACAGCACAGATGAAATTGCTTTCCTCTCACCCCACAGTGCAAGCAGCATATAAAATAATAAATAAACTACTTAAAAAATGGATAAAAAGACAGTAATAGTCAGAGGAATAACAGTAGTCTAAACAGTGCTAAAGAACAATGGCATGGTTAAAATGGCAGTTTAAAGTGACATCAGTGCTGAGAACAGTAAGTGGATGCGTCAGTAATGGCAGTCTTTGGTGAAGATGGTGTTCTAAACTGTTGTGAAAGTTTTCAATGTGAGCTTGTAGGATGGAGTGGAGGGGCCAGAGGGGGGAGGGCAGGGCGGGAGTTGAGGGTCCTTATTGCCTGATGGAGGAAACTGTCTTTTAGTCTGCTGGTTCTGGCCTGCAGACTTTGCAGCCTCCTCCCTGATGGCAGCAGGTGGAAGTGTCTCTGGGAAGGGTGTGAGGGGTCCCTTGCAATCCTGATGGTTTTGCGGGTGAGGCGGGAGCAGTAAATGTCCGAGAGGCCAGTAAGAGGGACACCGATGATCTTCTCAGCTGTTTTGACAATGTGCTGCATGTATGTGTATAGTGTATAGTCAATGTATAGTCTTCCGGCAGGACGCGTTGCAGGCTCCGTACCACACGGTGATGCAGCTGGTCAGGATAATCTTGATGGTCCCCTGTAAAAGGTCATTTCTGGCAATTAAAGTCTATTTATCAGAGTACAACACGCAAGCAGCGTACAACATGAGCGTCACTACCCTCAACAGCTTTCTCACTCATGGTGCAGGATTTTACATTTGCCAGGAGGATTAGTGGCCATAGGTGGGGCTAACCCCCAGGTCGCCGCAGACAGAAAAAGTGATTGCAGCGGGTCTACCGGGAGAGCAGCCTGTTGTGTTTCACTGAGACGTGGCTCAACCAGGACATGACAAACTCTGTTGTCATGTTGTCATGTGTTGTGTCCCAGCTGCAGACACAACACCCGCAGGCCCTGATCCTGATCTCTGGGGGCTTTAACCATGCATGCACCCCCCTCTCCACCACCCTGTCCAACTTCACACAGTATGTGAACTGTCATACAAGGGACAGGAAAGCTCTGGACCTTCTATATGCTAATGTCAAGAATGGAAATATTTCTGCCCCCCTCCCCCCTTTAGGACGCTCTGATCACAACCTGGTCCATCTCTCCTCTGCTTACAATCCAGTGGTGAAACAGCAGAAACCACAGGTTAAAACGGTGAAGATCTGGACTGAGGAGGTAACAGAGCGACTAAAGGACTCTTTCAATACCACAGACTGGGGTGTTCTCTGCAGTCCAAATGGGGAGGACAGTGACAGTCTCACTGACTACATCACAGACTATGGGCGGCAGTGGCTCATGCGGTTGAGCGGGTTGTCCAATGATCGAAGGGTTGGCGGTTCAATCCCTGCTCCCCCCAGCCAACCATCGTTGTGTCCTTGGGCAAGACACTTTACCCTCCTTGCCTCCAGTGTGGCTCCACTGGTGTGTGAATGTGCATGAATGGTCATGGTGATGGTCAGAGGGGCCGTAGGCGCAAACTGGCAGAAACGCCTCTGTCAGTCTGCCCCAGGGCAGCTGTGGCTACAACCATGTTTCTTACAGTTGATCACATTTGCAGTGGATCACATGTTTTTTACACTTTCACAGCTGTATTTATTTAATATTTATTTATTTATTGAATATGAATGTCATTTTTGATGTCCTTTTTTGATGTTATTTCTAAATGTCGTTGTTGCTGCCACAGATAAATGAATTTGCCCATTGTGGGATTAATAAAGTCATCTAATTAATTAATATAAGTTCCTTAAACTGACAAAACCACACTCTCATATAAGTTCTATTCATTTGGTCTCCAGTCCAGCCTGACAGTGTATAAACCATCAGAGAGGAGGACTTGGCTCTTTTAAGAAAGATTAATCCATTTTCTCAAGCCCGCTTATCTTGGCAACACAATAGCCGTGTTTACATGGGCAAAAGTAATCGGAATGAACGCCTGATCGGAAAGAAAATGCGTCATGTAAACGCGCCGTTCGGAATACTCTGCCCCGATCAGACTCATTCGGATCAGAATTTCTTTCCGATCGAGATAGGTGGGTTATACCGATTGTTTATTCCCTTTCGGGGTCACGGGGTTGCCGGAGCCTATCCCGGCTACTTGGGCGTAGGCAAGGGATACCCTGGACTGGTCGCCAGTCTGTCGCAGGGTGGAATATCCTCAATCACACATCCATTCACTCTCACACCTATGGACAATTTAGAGTTGCCAATCAACCTATGTAGCATGTTTTTGGACGGTGGGAGGAAGCCGGAGATCCCGGAGAAAACCCACGCATGCACGGGGAGAACATGCAAACTCCACACAGAAAGGTACCCCATTGATGTTGTGTTTTTCATGTCCCCCAGCCGGGACTTGAACTGGGGGCCTTCTTGCTGTGAGGCAAGAGCGCTAACCACTGCGCCACCGCCATTTGTGTCCATCCATCAGGCTAATGATGTTAGCCCGTGTTAGCCTATCCTGAGCTTTCGTCCATCTTAATTCTTCCACAAAAAAGCACTGACCACACATATTAAATATAACGATGAGCGAACAGGCACTTCATAATATTCATAACATTAATAAAAGCACGTTTGGAAGATCGTCTCGTATGTTACCAAGCTGCTGCATAAATGTCTGTGGAAGCTGTTTGTTTACAACGGGACCTAGTTCCGGGTGATTTTACACTACTGCGCATGCCCAGATGATTCATTCCGAACGAGAGTGTGAGCCATGAGAACGTTTGTTCTAATCGGAAAAAGGTTTTCTGTGCCCATGTGCACGGGTGAATTTTAACCCGACCATTGATCCGATCAAGATATTCTGCCCATGTAACCACGGCTAATGTTCCTAAAAGAGTTGTTAATGTTGGCAGCACATGAGTGGGGGTTAGATGGCGGTTAGTGATCTCTCACAACAAAAAGGTTCTGGTTCAAATCTCAGCCAAGTTCTTTTGTAATGAGTTTGCATGTTCTTCTGGTGCATGTGTGGAACTCCAGTTTCCTCCCACAGTCCAAAAACAGGCTTTGTGTGAAAGTATGGTCCTGCAACAAACTGGGCATCTGTCCAGAGTGTAGCCCACCCTCACCCAACAGTGGCTGGGATAGGCTCCAGCAATCCCATGACATCAAAAGGGGTTTAGCAGATTAGAGAACATGGATGTTTTTTCTTGCTTGCTTCATGTGATGCATTGACACTGTCTTTGTTCTGAAATGAGGTTTAAAACACCTCAAATGTTGATTTATACTTTCTACTTATCACAGCCTATAAATTAATTTCAATTTTATAGAGTTGAATCTGTTGGAGAAAATAAGACTTTTGTTTTTTCATTTGAAAGTAAGGATTTAAAAAAGTCTACTTTAAAGTAAAACTGTAATTTTGTTCTTCTATGTTCTTTATTCCTGTTTAAATTCAGAGTCACTAAATCATGATTTCAACTGAACACAAAAACCAGAGGAAACCTAAAGAAAAAACAAAGCTTCTAGGATTTGTTTTTCTGGATCCAAGTTTTTTCTTCCATGACCTCCTCTGTGCTCAGCTCTCACCGCCTCCTACTCACGCAGCAACAATTAGAATGAGAAATCACATAAATCAATAAAATTCAACAACCAGCCTAAAGATGCTTTCTTTTTTAGCACTGAGATGTTTCCAAGCACAGCGCTTCACAGAAAGAAACAACAGATTTGGACCTCTGGAAGGCTCAAAAACTCTGCAGAACTATGCTGGCAGAAAATCAAAGATGGTTTTGATATCTACCAAAAACACACAGATCCCATGATGATTGCTGAGCAGAGCAACATGAAGCAGTCGATTCAAACTGAACGTTTCTTCACTTCTGTGAAGATGGAACACATTCAGATAGATGCTGTAGTTTGGTTCACGGTGGTTCTCTGGAGTCCCAAAGCTGCACAAACATCCTGGAAACCTTTTCCAGACTGATGTGTGGCCGTGGCTTTTATCTCATCAGCTCTGAGATCTACGTTCTGCTGCTTCTTTGTGTCAGATAGCTTCTGTTGAGGGGATCTTTGATTCAAGAACATGTTTTTGAAATCAGCTTATAAAATGACAACATGACGACAAAATTGGAAGTTCCTTATTAGTGCCCTCCATAAGTTTGGTTTTGGAGAATCATTCATCAATTGGATTAAAATATTATATCACAACCCCAATGCATCAGTCAGAACTAATAAAAAGACTTCCAACAGGTTCTTTCTTGGAAGAGGAACCAGACAGGGTTGCCCACTCTCCCCCTCTCTTTTTGCTATATTTATTGAGCCTCTAGCTGCAACAATGAGACAGAATGAGAGCATTAAAGAGATTAAAACCAAACACAGCCATCATAAAATTAGTCTCTATGCAGATGACATATTACTGTTTTTAAGTAATTTACATTCTGTAAATAAAACAGCAACAGTTATTAATGAATTCTCCTCCATATCAGACTATTCCATTAATTGGAACAAATCTGTTTCATTATCACTGAACAGTAATGCGGAGCAAAGACTCACAATACCAGTTAAATCAGGAAATATCAAATATCTAGGTATCAATTTTCCCCCAAACTATCAGAACTGGTGCAGCTAAACCACACCCCATTACTGAAAAGCATACAGGACGATCTAACACGCTGGACCAACCTGCCTCTGTCCCTTATGGGCAAGGTAGCCACAATAAAAATGAAAATCTTACCCAAAGTTAATTATCTCTTCTCAATGATTCCCACACAACCGCCACTAAAATGGTTCCAAACCTTAGACTCATCCATATCAAGCTTTTTATGGAACAATAAACCTGCAAGAATTAGTCTAAAAACTTTAAAATCTGCAAAAAGCTGTGGAGGATTAGAACTACCTAACTTCCACAAATACTTTCTAGCAAATAGATTACAATAAAATGGTTAAAAAATAATCCAGAAACCAACTCATGGTTAGACTTGGAACAGGCGTTATGTGGAAAGATCAACCTGTCAGAGCTACCATTTATTAGCCAAACAGTTAAAAAATAGGATTGTTTCAAAACTATTAATATAAACGCCACTTTAACAGCCTGGTGGGAATCTCTCAAAATATCAAAATCATCAATTAAACTGTGCAAAACGACACCCATCTGGAACAACCCGGACATCCTTATAAACAAAAAAATGATTCAATTCCCAGCTTGGCAAGCAGGGGGCATAAAACGACTAGAGCACATAATTATTGATAGAAGATTCATAACTCCCCAGGAACTTCAAGACAAACATGGAATAAATAACTTCTTGGAATATCAGCAACTTAAATCTATTGTTCCAAAAAGTTTAAATACAGAGACAATGAATAAAACTCTCTCCAAAATATACAAACTTTTATGTAATTTAGATAAAAATATTTCCCTTCCAACAACAAAATGGGATGCAGATTTGAGCATCAGCACAGATGAAAACTTCTGGTCAGAACTTTGTCTAAACACCTTTAAACTGACAAAAAGTACAAATCTGCAGCTAATCCATTTCAAAACTCTTCACAGAATTTACTACACTGGACAGAGGATGTTCTAGATGGGTCTCAGTAACTCAGACATTTGCAAGCACAATGACAGTAATCTAAGGAATTACATATCTGCCATAAACTGAAAGGGCGTAAAGACAACTAAGCAGGCGTATTTAGGAACTGAGTGAGTGAACCTTAAAACCGCGCAGGCGCAATTCTAACTGAGAAGTGATCTTGCGCGGTCAATTCCTTTTTGCGCTCTCATGTGGATTTACGCTCAGTCTTAAGGGGGCGTTTCTGTCACTTTTGGGGCAGGAACCTTTCTGGTTGATCTGATTGGCTGAAATGTGCATGGCTTATCGGCGAGGCAGAGGGGCGGGACCTTCATTTTTTAGTGCGGGGGGGGGGGTTAACAGGCGGCTCTTGAGCTGCATGTCGCTCTCTGCCTTTTATCATATTTTCTATATTCAGTACTTTCACAACCATAAGGTGAAAGTCTTACATTTTCTCCAAAATGTACAGAGCGGCTCTAATGTGTTATTGCGTGACTTCGGTAAAGAGGATCTAGGGCTACGTTCACACTGCAGGGCTTAATGCTCAATTCGGATTTTTTCAAAAAATCCGAATTGTTTGCTAGACCGTTCACATTTCCAAGTAAATCCGAACTTTTGTGATCTCCAGTGTGACCGTGACACGACCCAAACGAGACCCGCATGCGCAGAAGCCAGAAGAATACTCAACGGTGAACGACGTCACTTGTTGTTTGCGGAGCAATCGTTAACAATGGATGTCAACAACAGTGTTGTCAAAAGCGGAGCTCTTTTTGTAATATTAAATTTATTTTCACGAAGGAGCAGCACAATTACAATCTTCTCATTTTAAGAAAGCAATGGAGTCGGGATCGTCTGTACCCACTGTAGTGGAATAGGAATGTGTTTGTGTTGGGGCCGCGCGCCCGCGTGTGTGTGTGTGCGCAAGCGCGATATCGCTGCACGCGCGCTCATTCATGTTGTGTGTTACGGAGGAAGGATGACGGTACTAAAAGAAGGTTTCCCCCAGATTAAATGCTATGGACTCTTTATTAACCCGTTCTGGAGAATCTAAGGATCAGAACAGGGAGGAGGAGGATGATCGCCTGGGTCCCACGCGCTTGAGCACGGTGGGAAAGGGGAGAGAGAAAAAAAAGTCATCGCGGGAAAGGTTCAACACCACGCTCTGCCATTTATCTGGATTTTTTTTCAAAAACCGCCCAGTTGCGATAGGAGCCCTGGAGTTTGGCCTGAGTAGAGCGATCACCCCGAATATTAATCCAATCAGTGACCTGCTTCCTTTCCACTGACTGGTCTCAGCAGCATCGTCCACAATGGTTAATGTTTACGTTCTCGTTCCCGCCTACTTCAACGCAAAATGATGACGTTTGTTGCGTGTCAATGACGTACAGTTCGGAATCAAGTCGCCTGGCCGGTCAGACGGCGGTCGCAATTGAAAAGAACGGCTACAATTCGGAATCAGGACGGCAAACCCACGGGGCCTGGGTCGCATTTGAAAAGATCGGAATTGTGTCATTCAGACTGTCATGAAAAGATCGGAATTGGGCCGCTTAGGGGCAAAAAATTCGGAATTGGGTCGTTTCAGCCTGCAGTGTGAACGTAGCCTAGGAGAGAACAGCATGATGACGGTACGGAGAGAGGAGAGGACATGAAAGAAGACCCCCCCCCCCTCCCTCCATAGTACAAAGGAGCAGATATCTGAATAATGTAGAACAACTTCGTTTTGAAAACCCTGGAAATGCAAAAAGACACGATTATGAGGCATAGTTTAAACTGCAAGCTATCAGCTACGCGGAGGAACACGGGAATAGAGCAGCTGCAGTTCGGTTAAATTAGATCTTCACAGATTCGGACTTCCTGCTTTAATAACTCTTCTGATAAACGTTCAAATGTGTCAGCAAGTATGTCAATCATTTTGTATTAACACAGAGAGTGAACTACAAAAGCATTTTTAAAGAAAAAAGTTCGTTTTTATTGCCTTTTAATCAGAATTGTTCGTTTTAAGCTGTGAATGCAGACAGAGCAGCGAGCTGGCTGCTAAGGGACCGTCAACAAAGTGCAACCTCTGTGAAACACCATTCTGTAAAAATCAGTGAACTTTTAAAAAGCGAATAAATGTCTAAATTTATATGAACTGGTAATGAAGACTCGTCAGCATAGTCATGCTACATTATTATGTATCTAATCTAAATCTTGTTAGGAAGTCAACCTCCATTTTATTGCTTATAGTTTTTAAAATTTAATAGAGATATGAATCATAACATAAATGCTCAATAGCTCTGAAGATACTAAAGCTTCTGTCACCAAACCTCCTGTACTGACTAATCATGACCTTATTGTCCTACTGCAACAAATATTATGTTATAATTCACGTTGTTTATTGTTAGGAATTTTTCATATTTAAATATTGATCAGATTTGGTCAAAAATGCTCAATGGCTTTGAAAATGCTGTAGTTACTGACACAAAACTCCCTGTACTGACTAATCATGACCTTATTTTCCTACTAAAATAAAGATTATGCAGAAAAAAAATTCTGGCACCTTCAGAGCTATTCAGGATTTTTGACCAAATCTGATCCATTTGTAAATATGAAAAATTCCTATAAATAAACAAAGTGAACTATTGACATTTTTTATTTTATTATGATAATAAGGTAATGTCAAGTTACTGATAACTTTAGTCATGATTCATATCTATTAAAATTTGAAAAAGTATATGCAACAAGATAAAATGAAGATGGACTTTCCTACAAAATATGTATTGTAACAAGAATATGCTTTATAATAATTTTATGATTTTTTTGTAAGATTATTGATTTTTACACTGTGGTGTTTCACAGTTCACAGAGGTTGCACTTTGTTGACGGTCCCTTGGCAGCTGGCTGCTGCATGTCTTTGTGGTTCACTCTCTGTGTTAATATGAAAGTATTGAGATACTTGCTGACACATTTGAACGTTGATCAGAGGAGTTATTGAAGCAGGAAGTCTGAATCTGTGAAGATCTTTCTAATTTATCGAACAGCTGCCAGAGAATTTAAAATAATGAATCCATGGTTAACAAGTGAGAACGCTGGAAAACCAACTCCGACAAGACAAGAAGACGCAGTAGAAGCTGTGTTTCCGCGGAAAAGGAAAGGTCTGCGTTGGAAGATCGACTGGAGGCTCAGCGCTGTTACTTCCAGCAGATGACAGTGAACAGCTGTCCATCCTCCCCCCTTACCGGGACGCAGCGCCGGCGAGTTACGCCACACTTTGGGACTGCAGGACTTAAACTTGGCCTGAGGAGTCTGCTTTCACTGTTCTTTGGAGCCGTACGGCAAAGAGACGGACTCTGATGATAAGGAAAGGGAAGCCGGCGTGTCTGATAGAGATGTAGCCCAGCTGTTCCAGATGCAGAAGATGAGGACTTTGATGGGTGCACTGTGGTTCTGCACATCTGTCCAGGCTCTCTGGCAGCAGGTATGTGCTGATCTATCAGTCTGGCTTAAGGTTTCAGTCACAGCTTCACCGTCACTTTGTGTGCTTGGTGACATGAGTGCCATCTATAGAAGGAGGAGTAGTATCTATCATTTTCAATTAATAGATACTACTCAATTAAAAAAAGAATTTTAATAAATTGGAAAAACAAAAAAAATATAAATATAAGTCATCACAGAAATCTGCTGCTTGATCATATCAGCTTGGAAAAAATGTCAGCCCAAAGTTCAAATAACTTTGAAAGAATTCAGTCTCTCTGGTCTCCCATAGCCAACTCCATGACTTAGACTCCATGACCTGAGCACAGGTGTTAGCTCACCTTTGCACAAACACTTTGCGTGATACATGTTGACATCCGGACATTTTTGCAGCTAGCAGGTATGTTGATAACATTTGAGTGTGTGTGTGGACAGGGCCCGGACCTTCTAGATTTGTATTACATCTGAACCTGACCGTATTTATAAACACTTGTTGTTTTATGCTGCTTCATAATCACCCTTCTACCCCCCCCCCCCCAACATCTATCTCTCTTCTTCCCTCCTTTCCTTTTCCATCCGGTCCAACACAAAAATTCTTCAAATATCATTAAAATGAATAAAGTTTGACCTCAATTACAAAAGGGGTTTATTCAGACATACCTCTGGTTTGTCGAAAAATTCAGAACCCCTGTTGTTAAAGTAAAATATGTCCAACACAAGAGGCCTTCAGCTCTCATCTGTTTGCCCAGCTGTTGGACAGGACAAGTTAAAAAAAATAATAAATAAATAAAATGACAACAAACGAGGGTTCATTTATTTACCCAAAGCATCATAATTATTTACTTTACAAAATTGCAATGTATTGGTCTTTTAAAATGGGTCAACTGAACATTACTGAGGACAACAGTAAAAGTAAACTGAGACTGAACTCAAATTGACTTAAGAAAACAAACCGACTTGACCTGAAAGCTTTTATACTGGCCGATCAGACCATTCACACAAACGTGAGGAAATCACACAATAAAATATAGAACAGGTCTTATATAAACACAAAGCAATTGTAACCCTTGTGCTATCTTAGATGACCCCACCCTTACATTGACGTGTTCTCCCTACCATGACAAAAGTGGATAAAGGTGGAAAGATTTCATGTAATCCATGGACACCAGTGAACATCACAAATCATTGAAGAAAAAAGGTTTAGAGCACTGTCTAGTGGGTCTAGATGACCCAACTCCCAATGTTAAAGTGTCTAGGATAGCACAAGGGGTTACAAGCTTAGGTTGCAGGACTGAGGAGACAAAAACCAGGGCATGCTTAAAAAATAAAACTGGAGGCAAATTTGATCAGACTGACTGCATGTCTGCGTGCTGCTCGGAAGAAGTAAACCGAACCTTTCATTTTTATCATTTTTTTTCTTTACTGCAGGTGTATTTGACTTGTTTGATGACACAGGCATGAAAATGTATTAGCTCAAACAATCAATGCTGAATTCAAATCATTTCAACATTATCTAAAAGTGAGATATTTGCTGTTTTTTGTGTGGAAAGAGTGTTCTGTTGGGAATAAATATTGACTTGTATATTAAAGGCATTTCATTGCTCTCACAAGTTCATTGTAAAACTTTGAGTATTTAAAAACATGGGTTTTAGGAGAAAACCTGACAGATTTGACTGTGAAGGGTTTTTTCCTGCAGAGTTCCTCTGCGCCGCTGCAGAGAGCTGGAACAGTCCAAGGTTATGCTACAGAGCCGCAATCAAGACCATGTTGTAAGTCAGAAAGCATTTGATTATGACCTCAAGACTTCCTGGAGATAAAGACAATGTTATGTTATGACTCTGTCTGTCTCTGGTGAAAAACTCTCACGTAGCCATCTTTGACACCGCCTACCCCCCCCCCCCCCCCCCCCACACACACACAGAGCAGAAAACCCTGCATATCCGTGGAAGGGAAGGTCCACCAAAAACACAGAAAACTTGACAATAAGTTAAAAAAATGTGATAAATGAAACATGACCTACAAACAAGTCCAGCATTACAGAAACATGGAGTGAAACCACTGAGGGGGAAATAGTTACAAATAGCTGAAATCACAACAAACTACAATCTGATATGTGTGTGATCAGGAGCAGAAAGATAAACTAGTGAACGTTACCTCACACGATGTAACGAAGGAAACAAGATAATAAAGCTGAAAGCCCCTAATCTGGGACCATGTGTGGGTTTATTCTCTGCTGCCCTGCCTGCTGCTGCTGGTCCTTCACTGGAGTTCTGTTTGCTGAACGACCTCTGACCTAATATGAGCGAGTGGGCCGCAATGCTGCTCTCTGTGTGGGAGAGCGGCCGTTCGATCCTGGCGCAGAGTGCTGCAGATGTAAAACAGAGATGGAAGCTGAAGCATTCTTCATCTTCAGAGAGGATTTTGCACATCAAAATCAAATGTTTAAGATTAGAGAACTGTGGTTAACCCATCCGTTTGTTTCTTCTCACAAAGTGATGAGAGCAGTTTCTGGCCTTTAGGCTGAAAGTGGCTGCAGCTTCAGACAGGAGGACAGCGGCACAAACTGCTGAAAGAGTCCGCAGCTTGAGCGGCTCACCAGGGTCAGGATGGGATGCTGAGCTCCTGTCACATCACAGCCAAGAAACGGCAAAGACACAGCTTGGTATAGTGACGTTACCATAAAAACCTGGACTTTAATATCAGAAGAATAGAATGCAGGAAAGAACTGAAGACTGGATTAGTGAAGAGATGCAAAGAGAGTGGGCAGTATGGTAACTAAGTTACCATCAGATCATATTTAGTCCTTAGCAGTCCAGGGTCTTTTTCATCCTTTTTTTTACCTTACAACTCGCTGTATTAATTTATCCTTAAACAGTTTTATTTTGTGGCGATGCTAGATATCAGTCTTTTAGTACAACCCTTTTTTTTTACAGATATAGTTTTGATCAGTATTTCCACAATAAACCTGAAACTCTTCAAAAAACTCAATTCCAGATGTTAAATTTCCAAATTATATTATCTATTAAAAAATCACAAATGTTGAGATGACAAAGACTTTATGTTAAGAGAAAAAAATGAATAAAACCACAAAGAAAGCAAAGACAAAGTCAAAACAATGTGAAAAGTGTCTAAAAAAGCAGGCAAACCACTGAACTAAGGGCTATCACAAGTGTGTTATAACTTTTGTTGTGCTTGTTTGAAACCAAACATTCAGTTTTGAATGGTTTCACTACTACATCATAGTAAACAACCATGTGATACGAACTCACCAATGGGTTCAGGGACCACTGAGGGCATGGAATTTCACGATACGTGTGTGACTTCTGTAACTCAAGTGTTTCTTGGGTTCAATTTTTGTTGATGTGCACAGATGTCCGTCGAGGGTTTCAGCCTCCTGGGTCTTTACAAGAATTTGGTTCTGAGCTGTTCAACATTATTGATTAGTTGAGAATTACACAGTATACTCCTATTTTATGTGGTTCATGCGGATAACCTAAATACTACGCAATTGTGCATGGCTTTTGTAAGATGCGTACGCAAATTTGTGTCTTCCCACGACCGTTCCACATTTGTTTAACAGAGTTTTCACGCATAACCACTAATGTATAACTTTTATATCTTACATACGATGAACATATCACGGTAAAATTACAGAAGTGCCGCATGAATCAAATAAATTGCAGATCAACAGCACAATAATCAGGCACGGTTCGTGTTCTACATTGATTTGCGTGTTCTTTGCATGGTTTATTCATACTTTTTCTGTGGTTTTAACGTGGTTCATTCGTGACACATCTGTGAAAGTTTCACATAAAGAAAACAACTCTTCTCACTTTTTCCATGTATAATCACATCCATCCATCCATGGACCATAATCACACCCCCATGCACACACACATTCATGTCTAGGGACAATGTACAGTCATCAATTCACCAATCTGTGCAATATGCACAAAATGCACATAGTGGCTGTGTGGTACGGCTTTTAACGTCAGGTGGAAAAAAAGGGAGGACTGGCCAGACTTCTTCAGACTCTCCTCCATCAAAAACTGGTGGATGGGATCTTTCTGAGGGGACACGCTCACTTTCTCTTACAAACAAAGGTGATAAATCTTGGTGTTTTCAGCTTTTCTTAAAGCTGTGCTGCCCTCTGGTGGAACTAAGGCAAAAACGTCATATTTCATAATATTAGTATACTCTTGTTTTTCTTATTTCTAGAATAAACGATAACAATCAAAACAGAAAAATAAACATAAAAATAAATAAAACATGGGCATACACTATCATGTGACCTGGGGGGTATTCCAGAAAGCAGGTTATGCTAGCTCTCACGATAAGTTTGAGGCTAAGGAAGTTGATAACCTCAGCTTTCGGTTCCAGAAATGGAGGTATGTTTCAGGGTAGGTCAAGTTGCCATAGCAACTCATGCTCTGAACATAACCTGGTCCGGAGCAGGTTTAGTTGAAGCTTAGTTTGTTTACAGAGAGGTGAGGCAGCATGGAGTGTCCATTTGAAGATGATTTAGTGGATGAAGAAGCTCAGATAATACTTTTGCCACAGTGAGATGGTGATAAGACCACATATGGATGTTGGAAAAATATTATTTTTACTTTGATCTAACTTTATTATTTGTTTCAGTTAAGATGAATCTTTTTTTTTGTAAGTCAGTTTAAAAATTACACGTAGTTTTCAGACAGTTATTTTACTTTCATTCAAATTAATTCAATTAAGTAGGTGTAACTTTGGTGCTGCTGTTAGATCGGCACCGCAAAGGATTGTGGGATATAATTCGCTTTGCCTGTCTGGACGGATTTGGGTTTAAGTGTGGGTTTTTGGCCAAATGTGTTTAGTTATTTAGCTGTTTTACTGTGTTTTGCCATGTTTCGCCGAGTTAGTTTGCCATACTGAGCTTACGTCTCTGCACCATGAGTAAGAGTAAAGGAGAGGATGATGAGTTTATATAGCACCCCTACGGGCAATAGCTGTAACGACAGTGACGGTACATTCCTACTCTAGATTTTGCACTCCGTGCATTTCTCCCCCCGTCTTTTTTTGTTATAAAAATGAGAATATCTGCCGGCTCAAACTTAGACATTTGAGAGTTCAAGAAATATTATTAATTAAAATGGAAAAAAGATTAATTGAATTGGAGTAATGTGACATTTAGTTGAATAAATATGTAAATTTGAGTTGTATGAACAATTATTGAGTTTTATAGACGTTTACTTTGTCTGCTCTTTTTCTACACGCAGAAACTCTTTCTTTTTATCATGCAGCCGTGTTACTTTTTTGATGGTCGTATAATTTTCATACGCGGTCATTAAAATCTCAGACTCCGTCTCACTGAAGTACAGCGTTTTTTTTTTTTTTTCACCACGCGTTTCCATGGTGACTCCAGAAATCGGCGATCTATTGAGAATGTCTTTATGTACCTGCTGTGCACGCCCATTAACCCAGGGTTACCAAGTCGAGCGTAATTACGCCAACTCTTATCCGGTCTTTTGGAACCGACATACCCAGAGTAAGCAAGTTCAGGCGGATTTCAGCCAGAGTTCAGGCTTAAAGTCAGGCTAGTTTAAACATGCTTCCTGGAATACCCCCCTGATAGTTACAGCTGCATCCTGGAACTTTTAGGCAGAGTCCAATTACGGACTCGATTCAAAGCTTTCATCTACCAGATTCAGGGAAAACTATAGTCAAACAGTTCTGTGCAAACCTTACAGGCACTTTTTTAAATAAGGCCTTAAATGCAGAAGTATCTCCTTTCACATTGTTACTTAATTTTTGACTCTTTCTTTAGTCCTCTACTGCATAGCGTTGTCTCAAGACGAAAAAACCCTTTTTCATGCCTCACCATTAGCCATTTGACTAAAAATAACTTTCAAGTTATATTACTGTCCAACAGAATGATGAGTTGAAATGACTTGAATTATGACTGGAAGGGTCCTTTTCTGGAAGCTGTGTTACAAGAGGGACATGTGTTAAATGTGAAGAAGTACTTTTGATAGTTTTTTTTACTTTTATAGAATTATTCACACAGTAAAACTCTTCATTTTCATTCGTTGTCTCAAGGCAACACTGCAGTCAGTCATTAGTATGTGTTTGTAAGCATGTATTTGTTTTTTGCTTTACAATCTGCTCACCATCACAGGAAATGGACATAACAACCTTTTATGGAAGGAGAACTTTCAGTTAGGGAGATTCCCTCAGAAAGTGAGGGCAGCAAAGTTCCAGAAAATGACAGTGAGGAAGTGGAGAAACGGATTCATGAATCCGGTTTGAGGGACACTTGTGAGCTCAGGGTTCAACAAGGGATCAATGTGTGAGTGCATGTAAACCGGGTCCAACAGCTCTGATTATCTAAAATATATTTGTCCTGTTTTTGAGCAGAAAATGCAATTTTTACCTCTGTTTTAATAATAATAATAATAATTATTATTATTATGCATTTTATTTAAAAGCGCCTTTGAAAACACTCAAGGACACTGTACAGGTTCAAAAGTAAAACACAATAAAATCCCTTTAAAAAAATGTTATAAAAATAATGCATAAATTGAAATCTTAATAAAATCAGACAACAGAGGATAAAAATTGTGATTTGGAAAAGCACATTAAAACAGTTTCTGAATCTGGATTAAAAAATTGAAAAGGAGTAAATGTGTATGGAGGTCTGGGGGAAGAGAGTTCCAGAGTTGGGGAGCTGAGCGGCTGAAGGTATGGCTCCCCATGGTGACCATACGGGCCGGAGGGACGGAAAGCTGAAGTCAAAAAGACGACCCGAGAGAGCGAGAGGGAATGTTAATATGGAGGAGATTAGAAAGATAAGAAGGAGCCAGTTTATGGAGGGCTTTGAAGGTTAGAGAAGTTTGAATTTAATCCTGAAAGCTGCTGGAAGCCAGTGTAAAGGCTGAAGAACAGGAAGAACAGGAGTGATGTGATGGAAGGAAGGAGTGCTGGTGATGCCGCGCTGAATTCTAGACCAATTGAAATGTATTCAGAGTTTTAATGGGAAGACCAGAGAGAAGTGCATTGCAGTAGTCAAGGCGAGAACTGAACTAAAATAGAGGCGGAGTGGACAGTGAGGGAGGGGCGGAGACGATTAATATTGCGTAAATGAAAGTAGGCAGACCGAGTAATGCTATTAATGTGAGATTGAAAGGATAATGTGCTGTCAAGGATGACACCCAGACTCTTTACCTGAGGGGAGGGGAACACTGGAGAGGAGTCAATGGAAAGTGTCAAATTTGAAACTTTGGAAAGCACGGATTTGGAACCTACAAGGAGTAATTCGGTTTTATCACTGTTAAGTTTGAGGAGGTTTAGGGTGAACCAGGTTTTTTTTTAGACAGGCAGGAGGAAAGGGAGGCAGGTGGAAGAGATGAGTTGGGTTTACTGGACAGATAGAGCTGACTTTCATCCGCAAAACAATGAAAATCAATGCTGAATTTATTGAATATATTGCCAAAGGGTAGTAGGTAGGAAATGAAGAGGAAGGGGCCGAGAACAGAACCTTGAGGTACACCAGAGAAATGAGTGAGGGGTTGAGATTTAGAAGATTTCAGTTGAACAAACTGAGTGCGGCTTGAGAAATATGAATGAAACCAGCGGAGGGGGGTGGACTCGATACCGAGAGATGAAGGTCTGTGAAGGAGGATGGAGTGAGAGAAGGTGTCAATGCTGCGCTTAAGTCAAGTAGGATAAGGGTGCTGATGAGTCCAGAATCAGCTGCTAGGAGAAGGTTATTCGTGATTTCTTTTAGGACAGTTTCTCTGGGATCGGGGAAAATATCTAAAAAACAGAAAAAGAGGAATGGAGATGCTAATGGATATCCTCCATTTTCTGGTTAAAGAATGGCTGAAGAAAATTACAGCCGTCATCTGAATAGAAATGAGGAGGAAGACTGTCACTGGGTTGAAAGATGTTATTCATTAAAAATATTTTTAGAATTTCCCTTATTTGCATCATTCAGTCCAGAAAAAATATTCTTTTTAGTCCTAAAGTCCTTGTATTGTAAAATATGCTCCTTGTAAGATTTATTATGAATTTACAAGCCTGATCACAACTACTGAACCCCTCAAAAGTTTATAAATTATAGTATTTGGATATATTTTGTTGATTTGACGTTCCATTAATTGTGTCATGGTTCCTCTGTCAGCTCTCCTTCCCCTCCCCTCTCTGCTTGGGTCCTGATGCGACACAGCTGCGATCACTTACCTCATCACCTGCCTGCCTTCAAAAGGAGATCCAGTATTCATCGGCAGTTTGTTGCCCCTGATGGTGCATAGCTTG